>MU134352.1:100986-178182 GCA_015039355.1 Ramaria rubella
ATCATGGCTAAACCTACCTGCAGCTCCTTCTTCAGTTCCTTCTGTGGTGGCATCAGACTCATGACAGGAGCTTTGGCCAAGTTAAAAGCAGGTATGAGGTTCAGCATTTGCACCCGCTCACAGCCATGTTTGGATGTTCATCCAGGCTTTTGAAGAGCAGTCTGTGCACAACTCGTGCCCTGATGCATGTGCCCACTGCTTGACGGCCTAAAGTGAGTGTACAGACGATGATAGAGTATACCAACACTCACGAATCGTGTTGGTCAGGTATGTATGCAGATTCCTCATGCTGGCCTCGCATATTCACAGTGTTCTTCCCAGATATTCCTGCCATGCCTGCAAATGATGATGAGGTACGTATGACACAGCACAGGCAACACGTACCACCATTCTCAATGTCAACTCTCGCTGCCTTGGTAAGTCTATTTGAGCCCACTATATGTTCCTTTTTGCGCTTATGGCTTGCTTTCTCAGGGAACAACTCAACATCACTGTCAGATTCCATGTCAGAGTGCTCTTTGTGGAGCTTCTTGCATGCTGCAATATCGAGGTGCAGCCAGTATGAGAGTAAGCCAGGGTCTTTGAGGGAGGAGGGCGGATTCACATAACGTATATCGTCTGGGAGGGGCATTCAGAGTGGTGGAAAAGAGAAGTTAAAGAGAATGTCTGAGGATCCAGGCTTATAAAGGCAGCCGGTGGTGATAAGACAAGGTTGGGGCTGATTAAATACATGGGGACACGTCTAATTAGTGTAGACGCATCTAGCTGTCAAATTTATTATGACGTGTTTCAATATACTTGTCTGACATATTTCTAGACTACATGAATCTGTCCTAACAAAAATACAATCAGAATACATAGTGGGTGTAGATATAGCGGGACGGCTTTAAAGGGACTTGGATGCACCACTAGCACTGAATCTTAAATATCTTTGAAGCTGGCCTACTTTAGTTGAGTGTTCAACTTTGAATATATTTTGGAGTTACATGCAAGTATATTTAGTACATATATGCGGACACTATATCAAGTAGAGGAACTTGAACATGCAGATGCGAGGCCTTCCAGATGTAAGCCGAACATTATTGGATATCTGAGTAGCTGGGGTACGTGTAGGTACGTGTACCCCAACTACCCTGCCTATGCTTACACAATTGAACGTATTTGAACTTCAAATACAACCACTCAAAACGCGGTGAATACCTACCATTCCAAGTCGAATTGTGAATAGCTTCAGGGTCCGATTGACGCTTGTTATCTAGAATTAGTCCGGGACCACACAGATACGGAAAGTTGAAGGCAAACGGACATAGCAAAGACAAGCGCTGTTATCAGCTAGCGACGGACCCACCCGGACCTCTTAGTTTTCAGCAAATTGTTGACCTATGAGCAACCAAGCCTCCGCACTACTTAACTTTATATAAAGGTACGACCTTGTCGCCCTGCATCACACTGGAGTTATTATTTTTAAGAATTACGACTGGCGAGCGCAGCTGGACCATATCGCGTGCAGGCTCCAGGCTGAGCTTCTAAATTTGTCCAGGGGTCGTTTATACAGTGTGGTGAGCCAATTCCTCTTGTATATCATTTGTATGTAAGGCTATGCAACAAAGCAAACCTTTCTCGTTGAGAAGTATTCACACTCATTTTACGGCAGTCTTCTTGTAATGCCGACTTGACAACAGTAACCTAACCGTACACTGATAACATCGACAACTAGGCCAGGCCAAGCAAGCAGACAATCACTCCCCGGTCTTACCTCCCCAGCTGACTCTGGTACCGTTCGTCGCCCAGGCTGTGCGCTATTCCACAGAGTCAAAGGTACGGCAAGCCTGCTTGCGCATAAAAGCCTCTACTTCATGAGACTCCGGATGACTTGTCCTAGAGCACCATCAAAATAACGACGAACGTGGCCCTGCTTGGGAAACCTTAAGTTTGCAGCAGTAGTTTGGATAGATGCGTTCTAGCACAGGTACCTCAACTGCGTGAACTTGTCACTCAGAATGGCCGACGTCACAATATATGACTGGTTATCACTATTCCATGCCGAGGATGTGCTTGTTGCAACTAACTGTTCGTCCGTGTTACTTATCTCGAGAATAGTCACCATCTAATAACTAACAGTGGCAGTATCCACTGTTATTTTCTGGGATTATTGCATCACGTTTGGGGACGAGGTACTCTTTTGCTTTTGAACCTGTTTGACAGAGTTTGTTGAACACCCGCACAGGTAGAGCTCATCTGGAGGTGCGAATCGTTCTCGTCCCCTTGAATCAACCCCAACGTGCTACATGACAGGCCAAAATGGACCCTAATGCATATATTATTCTGTACAACTCGATACTTGACCATGGGCGTCAGAATGTAGGTCCTGCGGCTCTGGTTTGCACGTAACAACATCTGACCTTCCATAGTGTAGACTTAATTATATACACGGACGTTTTAGGTCTCATACATATCACAATTAGCGGGTGCCGTACCTGGATGCTGTTTGATTATGTATCAGGTCATATTGTTTACACCGCTGTCGAGTTTTTGCTCGTTATGAGAGGTTTAAGTTATTATTCTCTCAGCTTCGAATTAAATACTGACATGAGTTTTCAGTATATGCTTTCTACGGTAGGAATAGAAATCTGCTTACGATCCTCCTCCTACTTTTCTTTGGCGAGCGCGGTGTGGCCACAGCCGTTTACATTGTAAGATTACCTGGGGTGGATATGGCCGTGAGCGAGATACCTCCACCAATTCATTCCGGTCTATGCGCCACCATGAATAGCAACGCAGTGTTTTACCTCTACTGGTCTGTATCTAGTCTAGCGCTGCAGTTTGCTAATTCGTTTCTTAAACCATTCGTCTTTGCAGGATACCAGGGGCTGTCGTAGAAAGCGTCCTATTCCTCCTATTGATTGGGATGTTCGTTCGGGTCAAGCGATGCACGGGAATGAGTAGCCCACGGTTACTAGTTGTCTTTGTCAGAGATGGTGCTTGGGCCTTCACGGTTATTTTTGGTAAATCGAATAAACCACATTGCGGTTTCTTTCTAAGTATGATACTATTCCAGCTGCCATGCTATGGTGTTCTTTCACTTTTCGATTCGATTTTGCGCGGGGTGATATTGCAACGACGTGAGTCGCGCCCCCTCCAGATATCATGCGTGATCTCATTCGGTATCTTTTCGGGTCACAGTTGGATGTTCTCTGCTGCAGGCCTCTGTGTACGTGCTACTTTAACTTCTACGGCCCTTCACTGGGCTCATAAATTTTACAGGGATCCCGTCTTATCTTGAACCTTTGCACTGTTGCACGAGAGCATGTATGGATAACAAGTAATATACACCAACTCCACACCATGCCATGGATCACTACGGACTAAAGAAAGAGTCTTATCGGGTTACAGATTGAAATGGGATAATGCGACCGCATGATGGTGGGATAGTAGCTTATATTCGCAGGCAGCGCCGACATAGTATAATAGACAACCTCTTACATCGTCAGGTTTGTAATAACTTAGTTTCGAACTCGGAAAGCAAAGAAGTGGGTGTGATAATAACTGGCCTAGACATTTTCAATACTGACAACGTAAATATTACACAGAAAACACAGGTTTTGCGCGCCCCAATCAATACGAAGCGCTAATCATTTGAGTAGAGTTTGGTTCCCGCTCTGATTCACACTTGTTGCGGCTCCTTTCGTTCAACGCTAAGGAGCCGGGGAATTTATTTCTCTAGTTTGTTACATGGATAGTTTGAGGTTCCGGGGCGGTATCCTAGAGGCGCCCCAGGGCGTTAAGCAGGCAGGATTACTTCCTGCAGTACAAGGTATAAAATACAACTATTATTAATAGGGGAAGGCCCTTTCTGTTTCAGCCAAGACGGTTCCTTTGGGACCCCTTCCCATCTGCAGTCAAAGTTGGTCAACCAACATGCTTTGGACTGCTGCTGGACGAAGACGAACCAAAATATTTTTCAAAGGAGGACCTTTCCAGTCAGGGTCGGCGACATTTGTGATATTCACTGGAGAGAATCCAAATTCTTCGTAAAATCATATGTTATTAATATTGTTTGTAGTTACAAACGAGGATTGCTGTTTCGCGTCGACCTGGCAAATAGACACCAGTCAATCATTCTCCAGGTGTTAGGGTGAGCCTCACAGTGCGCAAGGCTTCATGCATCAACGCAGTAGCATATCCTCTGCCTTGAAACGTTGGGTCGGTGGCAAGGTACCCTATTTCCATCATATGTGGCAGCTCATCACCAAATTCTGCATACGTATTATCCTTCAAAGCGCGATAGTTGTCCTCTCGCTATGCCAATTTTTTACATCAGAACCTGGGGTAAACTACAATGCATTCAGATTACAGTACCTGGAGTGATATAGGAGACGCTTTTGTTCGCGCGCATTTGACGAAAAACTCATCAGTTGTCGATTAGGACAATACCGTATGACGAACAAGACAAGTACCGATACTCCACCACCTATCTGGAGAGCCACGATTCCCGGCTTTACGGCCCAGTACGCATGCATTACTTTTCCAAGAAACGGAGTACGCAATGGCTTTGTCACAGGGATGTCTCGTCCCTAAGCAAATGGTGTATAGATGGAGATCAAATGGACAAAGAACCTGGTCATTTACTGACGTTCCCGCCGCCGAGATATTGGATAAATGGTTCTTGTTCAAATGCCCGTCTCTCAGTCTTCAAAGCCCTCAAGATATTGCCTAGAGATATATGTATAAGTCATTATTGGCCCACCCCAACAATTAAAAGGTACTCACGCAGCCTGAGCAGGTTTCGTATGGTGATTGCCAACGGCGTTCGGCCTTGCCTGGCCGTGCAAAGATGAGATCAGTATGAGTTATCTCCACTGGCGACGTCACATACGGACCGGGGGAGCTTTTGAGTTCGACTGGCCTGTCTGTCCTTTCAGACATGCACGTACATCATTATTGCGCCTGATAGTCCTGCCTCCAAATTCTCCACTCTCAGGCTTATGTAATTGAACAACGGTTTATGCCCAACTGGTATTACCGGTATTTACTTTTACATTTGACGAACTTAATGCAAACGCAAATTGACAGACCCACAACATGCGGCCGCGCGGGTTTAGCACAGCAGAGCGCGTACACATATGGTCCGTGCGTGATTGCTCTCTCCGCCAACTAACACCCTGAGCCGCCCAGCAGAACATCTCACCCCTTGGTGACCTGCAGTGTCTGTTGCTCTTAGGCATTGTGTTCAAAATATGGCGCGAGGTCCCGGGGACTACATTGAAGCTGCAGGTAGCCAAAACGACCACAAGACGTGAGCGCTCCGTACCGTACTGTAATGTGTTGCCAACGATTCCACTCATATTCATGCCAGCTGAAAATATGTCGCCTGGGTTAAAAAATATCCCGTGGACTGATTTTTTGTGTAGGAAATCCGAGGAAATCCGTTATATTGCGATGTGGACGGTGAGTAATTGCTAAGTACCATCACTATGGCTCAGGGGTACGTTGTTTGCTGAAAGTAACCCCCCCGCCCCTCTCCGTCCCCACCATTTTTGCGCAAGGACCGTACCAAAAAAAAATCGAGTTTTCTCTTGGTGCAATTCTGTCAACTATCACGCCGAACTTGAATTACTGAACTGAACTATAGTGACGTGCCAGTTTTAAAAATTTATGTCGGTACCCTTTGACTTTCCTGCGATCATGCCCAAGCGATTTTTTCGGGGAAAACAAAAATAACAAAAGCCCACCAACACATTTTTTCGAGTTTATCGGTGCCCTATTGTTTGCACAGATTTCGTAGCGCGCGGTCTCCACACTCCAGAAGTCAACTTGATTGTCCAATCCGATCTCTCAGATGAGCCGCTCAATTGAATTCACCGTGTTGACCGGACAGCGCGCGCGCAGGACAAAATAGAAAAGAGCTTGCTGTTTTTGCTCAAAAGCAAACTCGGGTTCCTGCGCTATTTGACGAAAGCTAAAAGTCCCGTTAAATGAGTACAGCCGGCTAGTGGCTGAACTTACTAATGTGCAGACACAAGTACGTGTTGGCGATTGAGACCTTTCCTCCCAATACTAATTTTTTTTTTGTTCATTCAGCTTGAAAAACTCCTCAAAAAAATATCACTCTTACCAATCGGCGAAAGATGGCTGCCGACCATATCTTCAATCATATGCTTCAAGTTTCCTCACGCATTATTTGGATCCTCCGTGCTGCCAAGAATGGCGAGCGTTGAAGAAGGGCCCGGGGAAAGAGCGAGAATGAGGATGCGAGTACCTTGAAGAAGCGACGACGACAAAGGTATGCGAAAAGGTCTAGAGCGATGTAATCTTGACACTGGGCGGTTACTTGTGTATTACATACATTTTGAATATGATCACATTGTTCCATTGGCAAAATGTAGATTTTTAGTCCACCGTACGAGATCGACAAATCCCTCAAATACCAATTGGTGAACACATTGACACGATGCGACGTCTTCAATTTTGCGTGAGACCTGGGCCTTACCATAAATCAATCATGTTTCAAGTAAATTTAACAGGGATGTAGGAATAATAATCGGGAGTAGTAATAAACAAAAGGCTTCGGCATGTTCCATGTTTGGAAGCGCTCGGTCATTTTTTCCCCTTGCACTCTGCCCTGTGCTTCTCCCTCCAATGTGCCTGATGACCGTCTCACTTAGCATATACATAACGCGATCAAACTACTGATGGCTCACCCTCTGGCAATCCATAGAGCAGTAAAATATCTGCTTGCACCGAGCGCATAACTTCAAGCTATGAGGGCTACCGCAATTAGCACAGGCCGCGGTCGCTTTACTATCCCTCTTCATCGAGACTACCTCTTCAAAATGACCAATACAATCATCGTTCGTAGTCGTTTTTTGGAGTTTCTCATGCTTTTTCAAAGGAGGCCGAACTTGGCTCCCGTCCGGGTCAGGCCCCAAAGGCATAAAGAAAGTCTTTGCTCCGCGTGCCACGGATCCCTTGCTATCCAATGCTTGTTTGACAGCCGCCCTAGCCCTTCCTATGTCGAACTGGTCGATAGTGAAATTTTTCCTTGTAATCCACGGGCGCTCCTCGTAATTTGGTGCGAAGAAAGTATCTTTGAGAACGTCTTCGCGGTCGCCTCTATCCCCAGATTCAAATTTCTTGATATCCTCCACCCAAGTGCGGTTGCCAGAGCCGTTTTCGCGGGGACAAGCGCCAGAGCCATCTATGAGATAAACTGCACCGCTGCTTTCGTCCAAGCTACAAATTTCTTCAACCTAAAAATTGGATGTAGGGGAGATTACAGAGAGCCAATACATCACACCTACCAAGATTATGTGATACCATTTATCCCCGAAATCGTACAGCCATCCTATCTTGTCGCCAGCCTTCCGCAGGAGGTGTGCGATGCTCCATTTTTCTTCGGGAACATATCCAAAGCCCATCTTATGCAGAATGAGCATAACTGGGAAAGAAAGTTATCAACAGAATGACGCTCACTAGGTCGAGGTGCACCATATCGACACTGGTACTTTCCTGCGGGTTTAAATCGGACGGTTAGTAATTTAGGATGAATGTCACCAATGATTAAACAACCACCTTCGGACCAAAGAGTGCGCCATCACTGTAATCAGTGAACACGTGAGTATGAAGATTGCGTGTCCTATTTATCACATTAGGTCGGAAATTCGAAGATCATCCATGAAAGCTCGACTTACCAGCCCATAACGGGACGGATGACTTTGTCCGCAAATACGCCCAACTTGAGCCCTCCCGATACACGAAATCTTCTCCAGATGCGATCCTCGCCAGTTGGATTGGGTATTTCACTAGAAACATTAGGACGTGACATTCACACAAAACAAATTTTACCTTACTCCATGCTTATCCGAAGTATATAATCGCGTTTCACCAAGTCGCCCAAGTCTAAAGCTTTCAACTTGGATGTCTAGCAGAAGATGAATCAGTGGCACGGAGACGCATTGGCGCATCAGCATTCAGAAGTGTTAAACCTGACCTTGTTCTCAATCAAACGGCCCACGAATTGATCTTCGGGCTTTTTCCACGATCCATCCATATATGTGAATTGAGTTTTCATCTTTCAAACGCGTATTAATGGCTTTGGAGTGGAGCGGGACGATATGGCCGGTACCCTTCGTGTCATCACTTCCATTGGCATGAATTCTTGATATCCTGCGCCCATATCAGAGGGAGGGATGTACTGACATTTGGTTTTGGTTAGAAGTTAGTAATAAAAAAAAACTCCAAGCAATGCGTGCTGCGAACAGAAAAGAGGCCCCAGGACTCGATGTAGCCTGTTCGAGGCGAGACATGTCTCTTAAATGTATCTGGCTCTTCAGGTAGAGTGAAATATTGATAAATGAAAATTGGGAGAAAGACTTGATGAAACCGTACGTTCCCGAAAAACTTTGAGTAGGCCAGGTGGAGTTTGACGAATTTGAAAAAAAGTTGCGACTCAGATGGCTGCATGCCAGAAAAATGGGCAAGAGCGGACTCGGAGATGTCAGAGGCATAAGATTCACTATCAGACTCATCTTGGACCACTTTGTCCCAGCGGCCATAGTTTAAGAGAGGCATAGTTACATAAGTAGTAAATAAATGTCTTCACTAAACTTGGCTAGAGTGACGCGTCCATATTGACCCACATACCCACATACGTACACAACATCTTCCTACCGCCGAGCCCATGTCGACCGATTCAACCACAGTCTGCCAACTATCTGCTCTTATTAGTACTTACTTTAGTCACCAATGGTATACTTAGTAAGGTTCACATCTGTCTGGTTTCAACTTGATTCCTTTATGTAACTTTTCAACTTTTTTTTCACGCTTGGATTGCAGATTGACTTCACGAAACAAAACATGCTATAAATAGAAGGAGAAACTATATCACATAATCGCACTGGACCCCAAAGTTCTCTGCCACTCACAACCCCTTCGCTGGACTGGCAGGAAATCTAGCCTGAAAGCCAATCGAATGTGATTTGAGGCCTTGAGGCCGGAATTCGAACATCAACATGACGTGAAGCAGTTGCAACCTAGACGTCAGACATCGAGGATTCCCGTCGATAAGACAGTCCAACACAAAGATTAATATAGGCCCAGATAATTTCCAGCACGCTTCGAGTCGTGGTTGTGATTACAGGAAATGCTCAGTGCCTAGTCACGCGCACGGTTAGTGCCTTGTGTGCCATAGCTCCCCTATTGTTCATTTTGTGAGTATTCTGCCTTATATGCTTCGCTAGTGCTTCCCCTCAACCGAACCAATAGTGATGTCATGTCCCACGGGTACCGGACAGAAGCATATGGCGGTATTTAACTGCGCTAGAAATGGTTCACCCGCGATATCATTATTTCTTTATGTCCTCTTCATCCACTCGTGCTGCTGTTGTCACAGGTGCTGCCCAGGGCATCGGTCGTGCCATCGCCCTGCAACTCGCGCAGGATGGTTTCGAGGTAGCTCTAAATGATTTGCCTTCAAACTCTGTCGCAATCGACTCTCTTACTCAAGAGATCAAAAGGAAAGGCAGGAAGACTATTGCGGTCTTAGGAGATGTAAGTCAAGCGACCGTTGTACAAGACCTTGTGGACCAAACTGTTTCGGAATTGGGGGATCTTCATGTTGTGCGTTACCTAAAACAGTTTTGCTTTGATTTAATGCCCCATTGGTTTGGGGGAAAGATGGTAGCCAACGCAGGCGTTTTCACTTCGATTGGCGCGAAACTCGTTGATGGTTCGTTATACTGCTCATGCCTTCGAGTCCCCCTCTGTATAAATATTCCTGATCTAGTTCCCCTCGAGGCTTGGGAAAGATTATTATCCATAAACATGACTGGCGTATTCCTATGCTACAAGTACGCGGCTAGGCAGATGATCAAGCAAGGCAAGGGCGGCAGGATTATTGGTAATTAAGTGTTTTTGTACTGCTCCAGATTATGTCTATCGCTATTGTCGCGCAGGGGCAAGCTCCATCTATGGAAAACGAGGTCCGTCGCTTTTAGTCATGCAGGTGCATATTATAAGCTCCTTGCCATATCTCAAGGCCACGGAGGCGCGTCCGTATACTCCGCCTCCAAATTTGGTGTTCGAGGTCTCACGCAGGCCCTAGGTTATTTTATTTATATTTATTAATTTTGTCATCTTATATATAATTTAATCACAGCGACTGAATTGGGTGAATATGGAATCACTGTGAATGCCTACGCCCCCGGTTACATAGATACTCCAATGTGTAAGGATTATAGCCAGCCCTCTTCTAGAGACGGGAAGTTTTATACTAACTGAAACGTTTGTTTCAGTGAGCGACGCTGTGTCGAACGAGCTGTCCGGCATTCCTGGTGAAGGGAGCGGTGGCACAGACAGCGAGGTGGACCTGCGGACCAAGATTGAGGCGGTAGGTTTCGGGTTCTGGGATCATCATGAAAACCTTTTACTCTACGCCCGCATGAACAGATAGGAAAAGCGACTCCATTGCAACGGTTGGGGACCGCTGAGGATATTGCCCGGTTGGTTTCCTACATAGCATCGGACGGTGCCGCTTTCATGACGGGTGCGTTTTCTCTTCTCAGTGGATTGGATGTATTGAGAACAGAGGTTGCTGTTCTGTCTAAGGCCAATCGGTATCCATTAATGGAGGGGTGTTCTATGATTAACTTCGACGACCGGCGTTCTCAAAATATGAGGCGATTTATGTCGACTATATTCAAAAATTGTTCTTCTCTATCCATTGAAGAACCTTATGGCATGCGATGTTTCAGAATTGAAATGTTGAATTTGACAGATTCAAATTAGCGTGTCATTTTCCTCAGAGGCCCTGAACAGCTGCAAAATCGGTCGCCGTTTCTCCCCCTGGTTATTCCTTATCCCGTAGCACAAATATATATGGGCATGGATGACATCACGTTGGACCGATGCGAGAACAACGAGAGGTAAACAGAAGCTTTTCCATGATACCATTGTCTATCGAATCGAGAGTCTAGAGTTCTACGAATGAAGCGAGAGATTATTATGACACAAGAACAACATGAGAAAACAATGGGCAAGACTCATGCCGACTTTCTTTCCCTCTAGTTCATCGCAAGTTCTACGTTCGCTGTGAGTAATCCACCCCGCATTCGCTATCTCTGAATTTAATCCCACATTGTCGTAATGCCATATGATTCCTCATATGTGAGTACAGACACTGGCAGGGGGAGATCATTTATATTTTCTCGCCTGGAAGGTCTTTGGCAAAAACCTGCAATATATTGCTGTAAGGCAGCAATAAGAACTATCTGGGCAACCTGGAAACAGGCAGGTAGATTGCGAGGAAAAGATTCAGAGTAATGTCGTACAAAACACGCCTGAGTGTCATTTTCCCCGTTTGTATCTCCCTACGAGATTAATTAACAAGACCGAATTCCATTCTCGACATGAACACTTTCCCCATTAGGGAGAGCTTGTAGATTCGGTATATGAAGTCAATTTAAAGACCCTTTTATGGTTTGGTTTCATTGCAAAACGACCATGAAAGTAATAGTTTCTCCGATATGAGCTTTGTTCCTATGTAAGACGATAGGATTCTTATAACGATCGGAGTTATCCAATTTTGTATTCAGTTTTTCATGGCAGCATGGGCATAAGTATATGACATGATACGCATGCATGGACGGTAACGCAGAGCAGCGCAATGTGGAGATGATAGCGTTCGACAAGGAACCAGTACAAAAGCAACAAAGAAAGTGTGATTGATTGCTTCAGATAGTGGTCTCATATGGTACGGGAACGATCGTCAGCGGTGCGTTGTCTTTGGTTGAGACGACATGCGATGAACGGGGGAGTGCAGGCACACGCTTAAGGGTGACACGTTCTAAAGGACGAAGCATGTGAGCATGGCTTATGAAATAAAGAAAAGAATGGACGCACCGCCCCTCTCCTTCGCCTCGCGGTGTTTCTGAGAGTTTTCGGCAACGCGGTCGAGGAATTCTTGACGGCATTTCGAGTGGCGCACCTACATATAAGTGTTCGATAAGTACAGTGAAGAAGAATGAGAGACAACTCATAAAGTAAGAAGTGTCTACAGTTCAAGAAACTTTGTACGCACATGTTCAACACGGAGGTTGACACGCTTGGCAATGTATCGGTTGCCGACGACCTTGTGGACAAGGACGGTTACAGCGCTGGGAGTAACGTTGGTGATGATACCAGTTCGCCTACAAAGTTCTGATGAGCGTACTGAGCCTCAAGGCGAAGTGCTCTGTACATACCCATGGTAGTATTTGTGGGGCATACCCTTCTGTTGGGCAGCGTTGGCTTTGATGTCGACAATGTCGCCAACTTTGTAATTAACGAAGAAGGTCGACAACTTCACGGGGCCATGTTCTATTATTTGCTGTCAACATTTTGGACTACGAGACAAGTATGTTTTTGCACACCCTTGAACCCCCTCTTGAACATATGCCGTGTGCGGGCGCGGTAACCGAACGAGTGAGGCATGCTGAACTAGTTTTGTCTTGCGGGATGGGGATGTCTTGAGGCTCGACGGTGCGAGGCTTTTGGTTGGGAGTGTGGGAAATATGAGCGGAGTCAACCAAAGTCAACTGCAAAACTGTAAAGTAGCACTTTCAAACAGCGACACTAACACTCTCGCGCTACGAGGCACGACCCGACCACTAAAAGGTAAAAGTACCACTTTCTCAACATGCCTAGGTGTGTATTATTGTCTGTCCACATTGTGCGTGATGTTCAACTGGTTATTTACGATTACAGGGCCCCGAGAAATCACAGCAAGACGTTCGTACATGCATTCATGCGACAGACGAAGCTAAAGGGCTGACGGTAGCTTTTTCGAACAGATACAAAGTCCCTAGGAGACCTTTCGAGAGTGCCCGATTGGACTCCGAACTGAAGGTTTGTTTTTCAGTATTTCAAATGTCAATATCTAAAATATAAATGCACACCACCAGCTCGCTGGTGAATACGGTCTCCGCAACAAGCGTGAGATTTGGCGTATCGCACTCATCCTGTCGAAAATCCGTCGTGCTGCTCGTGAGCTCCTCAAGCTTGACGACAAGGACCCGAAGAGACTTTTCGAGGGTAAACTATCTTTCTCAATGTCTCTATCAATTCATCACTGAACTCTATGCATCTAGGCAACGCCCTCATCCGTCGTCTCGTCCGGATCGGTGTGTTGGACGAGACGCGTATGCGACTCGATTACGTGCTTGCGCTTAAGATCGAGGACTTCTTGGAGAGGAGGCTGCAAACTCAGGCATGCTGGTCTATATTATATGACCTGACGGTATAGCTTATCTTCATTACAGGTATTCAAATCTGGCTTGGCAAAATCTATCCACCACGCACGGGTATTGATCAGGCAACGACACATCCGGTACGCTACACTACGCGCGGCCTACTGGATATCTCGATTTTTCTAACTTTTTTTTTGTGTTAGGGTTGGCAAACAGATTGTCAACGTCCCTTCATTCGTCGTCCGTTTGGACTCGCAAAAAGTAAACAACACCGCCCACGTGACATTAAATATAGTTTACTCATACACTCTGTTTTCAGCACATCGACTTTGCTCTTACCTCACCTCTTGGTGGTGCCCGTGCTGGTCGTGTTAAGCGTAAGCGTGCTGCCGCCGCCGCCAACAAGGAAGCTGGTGGCGACGAGGAGGAAGAGGAGTAAATCTTGGCAGTAAGATGGGTAGGGGTGGTCTCATTTACCATGGCATATTGTATGGTCCCAATGCACTCATTAACTGATATGATATGCTTCCTTCTCACCATGTTGAAAACCAATCGTTGCAAAAATGTACGGTTGCCTTGGTATTATACAATTTAGCAATGGGCCTGTAAAATAGCTACCATTTATTTACCAGCGCCTAGTGAACAGTACCGACTCTTTGACCATGCCGGCCACTCTTATTATCTCATATGAACTCCACCCACCCCCTTCTACATCGGCACCCACCATATCATCATCCACCACGACCCACGAGTTTCCGCTCGAACTCGCATCTACAGAATCAGTTAATAATTCCGCGTCCGAGGCGGAGGTACATTATGCTGCATTGCGCGATACAATTGCACAAGCGAAGGAGACGATAGGGCGAGAGCTAACGGCGTGGAGAGATGCGGTTGGCGATGGCGAGAAAGAGAAAACAGGGGGTAAAGTGGTTGATGAGGATACCGAAGATGCTGGCGAAGAGGAAGAAGTGGAAGAGCAAGAAAAGAGTTAGAGCTATTGAGTACATGCTGTTTATACATCGCAAACCCAAGCACCATCCGTGTGTACGTTACTCCATTACGCTCTACATGCGACGTCTTACAGCTCAAGCAGGAGGATAACACACTTTCGACCTTATGATGAGTACGAAACAAGAGAAACACGGCACAAGCAGTTACAGTGGAGATGGCATTGTTTAACAATAAAGCATGATTTTGGACGAAACATATTCGTTATACGTGAGGGAGCATATCTATATGCCTGGTCAATACTTGCGTCTCCAAAATACCTCGAACCATCCATCCTCAACTCACGGAAAGAACGATTGATGTTTAATCAAGGCCCTTCACAGCTTTGCCCTTCTTCGAGCCGCGGACTTTCTTCTCACGGACGGGCTCAGCCTTGATGGTCTCCTTCTTCCTCCGTGCCGAGAGAAGGGCAGAGACACGAGCAACAGCAGCCTGGAGTTTACAAAACAAGGTCAGTAAAAGAGAAACACATCAGGTATGAAAAAAAGGAAAAGCAATGTCGGCGCCTCAGAGTCGGCCATCGCCACGATAAATAAGACGACATCCGATAGCGACGAGGCGCAAAGCACCACCACAGCTGGTTTGATCGTTCCATGCTGGGGGCTGGGTTCTTCTTGCATACATGTCCACGCCCAGCCTGTCATCCCGCCCCTCATAAGAGGGAGGTAGGGTGGGTTCTAACGTTGATGCTGTCCGACGGGTAGAGGCCGTGGGGATGGGAAAGAAACAACAAAAAAAAAGAGGAGAAAATATTGGAGGAAACGCACAGGTCTTAAATCGGCTCTGTATCCCCGTTTGGCGTTGCCAGCAGCAATGCCACTTGCGCGGCGGTTGCTCGAGTTTGCGCGAATGACTGTTTGATGGGATGCCGAACGCACTTGGTGAATGGAGGCTTTGGGCTTGCGGGTGGTGATCTGGACGCCAGCAGGTGTGTCGTGAATGGCGATAATCTATATATCTTCTTAGTAAAATAGAAGAATCTGATTTACATGTCACTCACCTTTGAGTTGGCGACACCAGAATATTTGTGGGAGTGGAGGTTACGGAGATTGCCCTAAGAAGAATATGAATTTGATTGGGGAACAAAAAAAAACAGACTAGCTACTCACAGGCTCACGCGAGAAAATTGGGCCCTCCGGGACGCGGTCCACCATGAAGGAGTTGCTTTTCTATTGCAATTATCATAATTGTTACTCATTGATGAATCCAGACGAAACAGCAACCGTTGGAAGAGACTCACACGGATGAGAAGCCATTGGAGGTCGGCGGACATGATGTTGGGGTGGACAAGAGTTTTTGGGATGAGACGCCCAAAAATTAAGGTTCATGCGGTCGGAGTTTGAGTTGCAGTTTGTCGGGGAATGCCGAATTATCATCTCCGACCACAGGACAAACGAATAATTCTACGCTTGGTTGCTTTATGATGCTCTTATCCATAGGAACAGTGTTTATTTTTTCACAAAGCCTTTACTACTTTCGATTTGCGTCCGGCTTATGGCCAGAAAAGGAACCAAATATTCCCACCTACGCATCATGCCAGAAGCGGTTAATGCGCCATAGTCAATTTTTTCACGCAGGTTCCTCCCGTGGTCCTGCAGGATCCAGGAATATTTTGTAGATCATCTTAGATGCATAATTCCTAATCAAATTGGAGAGGGCTCACAGCCACGGTCACTGATATATTGCCTGGACACCCAAGGCTAGATTAACCTGCTTAAGTTAAAACATGCATTGTCCTCTGATGCACCGCGAGATCTTCTACCTCCAGAATGGACACTTATGAGGGCTGCGCTGCCGATCGCGTGATATTACTTGGACTTTGACACTAACCCAAATATACCCACAGACCACAGCTGTCAAGAAACCGGCACATTGATTTCCAACATGGAACCCCTACTCTACCGTTCAAACATTCAAGCTTGGTTCAAATACTCATTCAATATTCGAACGAACCTCTGAGGGTGACCAGGTGTCTACACAATTATGGACTCAATCGTACGGGCAGTGGTAAGAAGGCCGTCTGAAAACATCCGCCCTTTGCTAAATATCTAATCCCAGCTAATCCCCGACGCCGTGACACGGACAGTCACCCGGACAGTGCGTTACTAACCTACGAAAGTAGGTGTGGTCCATCATCCATATTACCTACCACGTCACGTCCTGACAATCGCACCAATCTCTCCGGGACAAACACAGGATCGGCAGATAGCGAATCCCCTTTGAGTGGGCAGTTTCCAGAAGAAAGGAAGCCGGCCCTTTTCGTTTGAATTCATGTCCACGTTCATATTTGGCCCACACCCCGTTACAGTTCCTTTGTGACCTAAAATACTTCCTCTAAGCTCCCATAAGGTTAAGGTAATCTTACCTAGGCCTAGCCCTTATTTTTTTCGTCCCCATGTATGCCCCAGATTTAGTTCTTACGTGTGCGACAAACACGTTGTGGTCGGTGCGGCTGTGGCGCAGACAAGCTATAAAACACCGAATGCCTCAGCTTTCATTTCCTCACCCCTCCCTCGCGTCGAGTGAGTGATGTTCCACCCTCTATAACCTCGGACTCCTCGTTCTAACAACAGACAACCATGCAGCACAACACACTGTTTTGCCCACAAGTTTTGCCCACCGGTCAAGTCTACCTTCACCGACACTCGCTTATCACGCCATCCCCGTGGGTAAACGTATTTTTCACCGCACCATCATCTAGTTTGTCTATCTAGCATCTACGTACACGACGTGCACGCTCTTGTTAGTCAGGCCACTCAACGGCACTTTCCACATTCTACCCTCTTTCTCTTATTCGCTCTTCGCACTTTTCTTTCGATACTGATTCATCTTTTATTGTAGCCTGAAAAATGTCTACTATCCCACCATCAGGCACCCCCGACCAAGGCATTACGCCCTCAGGCTGTCCCACCGGTATGGCAAGCGTCGATGGGAGCTTCGTGAGTCACCCACCCGCTTCATTAGTCGACAAAGGATTCATGGCGACGCGACCATAGAATAACTCCACAGATACTGGACGACCGGTGATGAAGGAGAAAAAGAAAAAGGTCACCCGCAAGAAGGGCGGGAAGCCGAAGAATGTTGCGGGACCACAACCTCAGTCAAAGCTCAACGTCGAGCCAGATATCGACCCAGCCTTCCTCGTGCCCGCAGAACCTAGTGCTGGCAGGTCCACCGTCGTCAATCGCGATTATTACCCACTCCCGCATCATCAAAAACAATTCGATCAGTTGGAATCTACAGATCGTGAGTGGTGTTCTTATATCATCTCTGTCACTCATTCCTTATGTATTTGTAGCGGAGGCCGTTGCAGAACGAGAAAAATACAGCTTGCGTCGCCTTCAGGACGGGGGCCATAAGGGCGATGGTCGTGGTCGCCCGCCGCACGGCGTCCGCGAGATTCTCTTGTGCGCAATTCTGGGGTCTCCCAATCGTAGGCTTACCTTGAGGGAGATACGGGTGTCTTTTCGAAGACGGTTCGCGTTCTTCGCCAATAAACATGAAGTAGGATGGAGAGTGAGTGTCGTTTTCGTTTCGAAGTGCGCCTCAGCAGCGGCTTATTACTCACTGTTTCTTATGGACTTATGATACCCATGCTAACATTCCTTTTATTTACAGAATAGTATTCGAAACTATTTAACTACGAAGGATTGGTTTGAAAAGATACCGCGGCCACCTTCGGATCCAGGTCCTCCGGTATGTCTTGTGGTTCGTTCAATCTCCACGCACTGCTGATACTTATACACGTAGGGCTCATGGTGGATTGTAATCGCGGACATTGAACAACTAAATTTCGAACCAAACTTCGAACTGGCATTAGAGGAAGAAGAACAGACGGAGGCGGGGTCGGGTTCCGAGACAGGCACGGAAGCGGAAGGTCCAGCAGCCCCGCACGCTCCCGAAACAGATAAACGGACCCCGCAAGCTGACACCGAAGTGCCATGGACTGGTATGATATCAACGTTTTCCGCGACGCCTGGATCGGCTGTGAGGTTCATACCCACACACTTCGATACCAATGCTGTCACTGGTCGCCCCCAACGATGCCCTCCCTCTGGTCCTTCGGAGTCCCGGTCTGGAGGCGGCTTCACGCCGCCCACTCATGTCACGCCTGACGCTCGCAACGACCAACCTCGAACGGCATACAACGTTACCCCGGCCCCACTTCCCCTCCCGCAATATCCCGGTCCACCCTCTAACTCTGGTGGTTGGTACACACAAAGTACCCTCCCCAGTATAAGGGAAACGGGACTACTGGATGTCAGTTTACCTGCCGGCCCGCCTCCGCCATCTAGGACCATCGATGGGAGACATCAACTAAGATATCCCCAGAGACCACTGGAAAATCAAAACAGGCACAGCGTTCTACCAAGTATACGGGACATTGGGCTACCGGGTCTCAACTTCCCTCCGAGTATGCACCCTAGGCCACACCCGCCGACAATGGCCCACCACCATTATCAGACACAACCGCCGCAGAATCCCCAACTGTCAATCCGCGTGGATCCAACATTGAGGAGCATCCCCTCTGGGCCCTTCGTTACGAGAGCTGACAGTGGAAACACGGCATGGCCGCCACTCCCAGCAGGCCCATCGAGCTTTCCAAACGACTACGCACGGCGAGGGCAAAGCCAGTACCAATTGCCCTCGCAACAAATAACAACACATTACGCTTCGTCGCAAGACCTGCCGCCCAACTTGGGGACAAGCATTGGAGGGAGCGGCCAGTCGCAATTCACTGCAAGGGATGGTGGCGAGGATCTGACTCGCAGGACATATGGACCCAGGAGCGGAGAAAGAGAGGGGAGGGGATACTGAATCCTTTTATAACCAGGAGTCGTGCGTATAGCTTTTCGTATCTAGTCCGACTCAGTCATCTATGTCATAGCCGTTTGCTACTATCGTGACGAGGTGGGGTTTTGATTCCGAGACGCGGTTTCGGGACGCGTTGCAGCCTTGATTACCCTTTTCTACTCTGTCGTTGTCTCCGATGTCGTGCTTAATCGATAGGCTTCGTTGACATGTTTGTCACCTTAGACGCATTGGCTTCGGGCTTTCGGCATGCAAGCGTGTGATCGGGTGATCTGTTTCGGTGCTTTGACTAAATATTCTCCGTGGCGACGCTGAGTTTGCAAACTGGCAATTTCATTACACATGGCTGTTTGCGGCTTCTTGTCGGTCTAGATGTCTAACTATTCTGAGGATGTGGCGAATCTTGAGATCTCCACCTCGAATCAGTACACTCTCCCTCCAGGACTACGTATTATTGCCAACCTCATCTAACGAGTTTGTGCAGGTGCCTATGTCTAAGCTTCGCGTGTTCTTCCAATCGATTGTGTTCGGCGATATCCTACGTCTGTAGCCAAGATACAGCTTCCCCTGAACCCGAAATAGCATGAGAGGTTAGGGGTCGCCCTAATCGGTGAGTGGAGCCTTCAACGTTGTGGCTGACTACCTTACTGGACCATGTCTCTTCCACCGTAGATCGGAACGAAATGGAGGACGCCTTGTTTCGCTCATCACAGGTAATGTTATATTTTTCTGAAATATAACAGGCTCGAGGCCTACTAACGTGTAACCCCGACCTCTGCAATTTTGCCTTCCCATTAAATCTTCGCCCCTAATGGAGTTCACGATCAAGCAACGATTCAATAGTCCGATATGGCACTGCGGCGATACCGTCGCAGTCAGCAGTCACGAGGGAAATGTGAAATCCACGAACTAGTAGTCACAGCAGCCTAATGACTCCTAATGGAGGCTCGTACCAGGGACGGAACACTGTGACAAAACGAAAGCCGTTCGTATCTCGTTTCACTTGTTTCAGAAGACTCGTTGTTTGCACACGACACATGTAAGTGGTTCTTGTGGCATACAGCCTGGCAGTCTCCGGCGGCGTAGAATAAACACATTCTTCCGGAAGCAGCTTAGTGAGTTCGGGGTATTTTAAAGGTTGAAATTGCACAGTCACAATCTAATATCAGGACATGATTTTAAATCCAGGAAGAGAAGTGAACTGCTGGTATTCCACTTGCTAAAGGTGACACGGGCTTATCGGGCGACGCTGACATCTGGGAAATATGAATGCTATAGGATCCCAAGGTCCGTAGCTCTGTTTGTTTTTCCTTTAGGTATGCTTTTGAGCCAGGGTCTCTCCGTGAAGTTTTAGGGCGACGGCGAGGTCGGCGAAGCATCCATCGGCGGATCGCAACACAAAAACCGTCCCCGCTTGACACCGTTAAGGAGCAACGGGAGGCAGAGTTTGCAATGACAGCCTCAAATTTCAGCCAGACTATTCAGGACCCCGCCAATGGATAATCATTGACCATGTACTACAAGGCAGTTGACCAACAAGATCACACATGGTGCGTTGTGATTTTATACCTTTCTCTTGGATTTCCACTGACATTTCGCTCTCCCCCCAACCGATTTGTTTTCTTGCTATGAAGCGACGTCCAAAAAATGTTGTGTGACGCTGCCGTCTCACGGGAAAGACATATGACTTTCAGATTTCGGTTCGGAACACAATCTGGCAGTGGCAGTTGCATCTCTCTTAAGCCCGGGATTTAGTATACTCCCGAAGTCGGGCTGACTCAAGCTCTTGATCCTCGGTGCCAAGGTGATGCAGGCAATCAAAGAATGCTTCTATCATGATGAAAACCGAGACTCGAATTTCGAGGTTTATGACATCAACAACCAAGTTGTGTTGGGGACTGCGTCTTGAGCGAATTTGGTTGAATGTGATTATCATGTCGTCCCCAGATTGTGCTCCTTGGAGTAAATCACTTTCAGTTGCAGGCCCCGTCGCACGTCGCACTATATTCATTCAAACGGCGATAGACAACGGTTAAGTATGACTTCAGATCGCGAACCCAAAACACACGAACTATTAATTGTGATGGGGAAAGGACCAGTTGGGGTTTGTTTTTATTTTTTTCAGAAGCACTGCCGAGTGCACAGCTTAGGGATCCTGGTCGTGGCAGTGCTCGAAGTATCCGAGATGCCACCATAAGAAGGCGGAGGACGATTGACAACCAATGCAAACATCCTATGCGATCATCTCACATTATTGCCCACGCATTGCAGTACACCACCACACCGTACTTAAATAATGTCCAAAATTCGATCAACAATACAAAAGTGTGTCCGAATACAAATACACAACGTACTACAGATATCAAAATACTACATCCGGGTGCAACGGCATATTACTATTTAAATTAATATAAGGGGGTAATACTTCTATGGGAGTGGTGTTTGGAGATTTGAAATAATTAAAAAAAAAAGCACGTCACGGGAGAGATCATTAAAGATCAAGAGGTTTGATATTGACCATGAACGGGCCGTCCATGGTGATTGTTAAGCCATCGATCATGGTGCGAGGCTTCAGCTCGACTGGGGAAAATTCGAATCGTGGAAGGAGAGTTGAAAATAGCGCAACGAATTCATAGGCAGCCAATTGTTGCCCAGGACTGCCACATTTCAAGTTGTTAGTTTTTTGAGAAGAATAAACGGGGGAAACATGCGTACCAGACCCGCGGACCGAAACCGAATGAGTGGAACTTCGGCATGGGGGGTTTCACGAAGTGGCCTTCAGCGTTCATGAATCGTGCGGGATTGAACGCTGCCGCGTCCGCGCCCCAGATCTTGGTGTTACGTGCAATCGACCAGTCTGACCATAGCACATAGTCACCTTTCTGGATTTTGACAGCGGGGAGTCCGTGCTCTGGGATGGCGGGAAGGACGTCGTCTGCGATGGCCATTCGGGCGTTCTTGGGTACACCAGGCCAAAGACGTAACGTCTCGTAGAATACTGCCATATGGATGGAGTACGACTGCGCGCAATGGTTTAGACGAATTTCGATTGATGAATTAGACTTGTTGGTACTCACGTTAATATTAGCATACGAGACGACATCACCGTTGCGCGGAGCAAGTGCAGCGGCTTCGACACGCATCTTCTCCATCCATTCTGGGTGGTTGAACAACTCGTACAGGGCCCACGTAAAGCTGTTCTGGGTATTATCACGGCTAGCAAAGAGCAGGGAAATGAGAGTGTCCCGCAACAACAGCGGGTCTATGTCCCCGGACTCTGAGAGCAGTGTAGAGAGGAAGTCATCGCCTTTGGCGGTGGCGCCGGCCTTAAGCTCTTCCTTTCGCTTATCTACGAGCGTGGTGATTGCACCCAAGAACTGGTCTTGAGATGTCTTGAAGCGACGTTCGGTGCCATCAAACTGTGCAAGTTCTAGTGAGTACCGGGAACAAGATTAGGGATGGCCATGGTTTACCTTGTCTGTGAGTTTCCATACTGGGTTGAACAATCGTCCAGAAGAAATATTATTCAGGTCGAGAGTGGTCTCTACCAGAGGATGCCTTTTAGACAGGCAAGATGGGTCGCTGGTAAGTACGTCTGTTTCCATGCCTAAAGCCATTTGGCAAAATATTTGGAGAGCGACACGTCCTGAAAGATCTGAGAGACGAAATATTATTTAACTGAATCTGAGGATGCGGGGAATCGACATACTACTCCAGTCAATCTCGATTTTCTGGACGCTTGCGGATGTTAGGATGTTATGGACGCAGGGCATGACCTTCAGAACAGCGTGAGCAGGCAAGTTCTCCATGTGATCCCAGAATACATACTAGGTTCATAGCTTGCGATACGTGCGTGTTGAAAGACGCGACCGTGAATATAGGCCTAATTATTATGAGAGCAGAGCTAGGACAGCCTTCAAAGCGAACTTACTGTGCAAGCTTACGGGACCAACGCCACTCTGAACCTTCCGATCCAAAAGGCGTGCGTGGCCCCGGGAACTCCGCGAAGATAGCAAGAGCGGCATGCCCCTTCCCGTACCGTGTAGTGTCGGCTATATGGGTGATATGAAGTGTGAGCTTGTAAAAGCAGGCCACTTAGTAGACACGGACCTTTCTTCATGTGTTCAAGCCATTTAGGGTGGTTGATTGTGATGCCTCGCCCCCATACAGGCATCGTGAGGGAGAAGAGCTCCCCGTATGCAGAGGAAAGTTCATGCGTGCGCATGAGCATTCGTTTACGATTGAAAAATATATCAAAGCTATTTCCGACAAGTGGCCATCCCCGAGGTCCAGGAAGATCTGGACGGGGGCGCGCTCCAATATAGCGGTTGGGTGCATAGGAGACGAGAAGAATTAGTACTATGAGAATTAAATTAGATGCGGTAATATTAAAGGCGGCCGACGGGGTGGCCGTTGTACGAAGGAGAGGGTGCTCGAAGAGAGTCGAGTTGAGGCTCATGGTGCTAAAGGATAAGGGGTGGGATGACTTGACTGTGTCCTCTCTGGATCTTTATATGGAGGCCGCCAAGGCGATGATATGGGCAAGCCAGGATAGACCTTGAATGAAAGTAACTTCTGGGTTCTTCCAAAGACAACTATTAGGTTATGTTCAGGGTATGGCACAGAAATAAAATTGATGTGAACTTGTCGGAAGATGAGCACAGCAACGGGAGTGTGGCGTAAACCCTTCCGTAAACCCATGGCACGATCAGTCGGACAATAATAATTAATGTTAGAATAAATATGCTCATTGGTTGGGGAGTGTGCAAACTTGAAATCAAAATGCTGTCCATCGTCAGCCGCCACGGTACGACGGGAAATCAGGGGATAGCTCGCTTTCCAGGGAATGCTAATCGCCCTGTTATGTTGCGGTCAAGTTGATAAATGTGCGGCGCGGAGGTCTCAGAGGAGACTCGTTGACACAGGGCCACCAATGTGTGTTCCGCCGCGGTTGCATTTCACAGCCCGCAGGAGTCAGTCAGTCACAGCCTCGCGATTGTTGATTGAACAACATCCAGCGTTGTTCCCATCCATCTCGCTATGCGACAGCCTACGGTCAACAAATCGAGTGAAGCAACAGTGAAGAAGAGTTGCGTTTAGCTCAGTTACTCGGCAAGGTGCGGTCGGGGTTTACTTTAGCAAAGGGACAGACGAAGTATAGGCATCAAACTCGTGAGTTTAGATCATTAAAATAAGTGACAGGCACGTCCCTACGTCAATAGTGAATATGCCTTGCGCACTGGACAATGCCACGATCATTAGGACACCCACAGGCAGCGTCTCCTCTTGACAGCAGACCACGATGATGACCTCGTTTGACGTTACGTCCAACAAGAACAAGGCCACCTGGAACGTCCTGCCGCTTGACACTCGTCTGTACTGGATGTTGGACGCCGAAAAGGAATTCTTCAAGGTTCACACAGGAATTCAGGACGATGAAGAGCTCAAACAGCACGTTTTGGAGACTCAGAGGTTGGCCTACGCCGTGAGTTTCATGTTTGATCAAAGAAACTTCAATCATTGATTTGTCCACCTCCAGGTGGTCCCTTACCCGTGCATTCGCTTATTTTCATTCTTGAGGTGGTCATTCAGTAGGATCTGCGGTGTATTTCTGCTCATCGCCTGGACGCTAGGTTCAACGCTACTCGCTGTACTGCCTATCAGCAGGCGTTGATGCTCGGCAAGCGTCGGCCCGACGCAATTTTCCTTGACGTGGGGGCAGGATGTACGCAATATATTACTTTCGGAGGTCAAGAAGAGGCGGACCCTGTTGATTTTTTTTCCTAGTTGGGAATGACGTGCGCAAACTGATAGCGGATGGATATCCAACGGATAACATCGTGGCTACCGACTTGCATCAAGGTGGAAATTCAATTATTTTGCAAACCATGTCTATATTGACACCTCTCAAGGTCTTTGGAATGCTGGTCATGATCTATTCAAGTCTAATGCGAAGATGCTTCCTGTGACATTTGTGCCTGGCGATATATTTGAACTCACCGCGGCCATCGAAAAGGCTCCCCCGTCGAATCGGCCGGAGTTGGTCTCGCTACGCTCCCTGGTACCTCTCAAGGGGCACATCTCTGTCATATACGCGGCGCATTTCTTTCATTTATTCAATGAACACCGTGGTAAAGAGCTCGCCGAGCGGTTCGCGCATCTACTTTCCCACGAAGCAGGATCTGTTATATTTGGCCTTCATCTCGGGGCGCCAGAAGCCATTCTGCAGACAACACCTGCTGGTACGATGTTTTGCCATTCACCTACTACTTGGAAGTCGATGTGGCGAAGCGTGTTTCCTTCTGAGAGTGTGAAGGTTGAGGCAGAGGTTGTGAAAGGTCATCAAAATATGGCGAAAGCATACGCAGGGTCTATCGAGGACCCAACGAAGATCTGGTTGCTCGTGTGGAGCGTAGAACGTTTGTAACAGGTGGATCCCTTTATACTGCCTCTAAATTGAAATTGATTCGGCAAAAGCAGGCCGAAGCTGCACATGTCTGTCTGAGAACATCATTCCGCTGCTGAAATTGCCATCTTCGAATGTGTGTACTACGAGGCCATAAGTATACAAAGGGTGCGAAGTTGAGGGGCGCTTATGTAGACGCTTGGGTCAGAACGTGTGAGCCGGTATGAACCGGTGCGACCTCGATGGTCACGTACCTTCTTGCTTCTTGCTCCCGTGGCGCCCACATGCTTCCACGTCATGGGCGACGATCCCTTGGACAATTATCGCGCGCCTCTCGGTGCTCTTGACCTTCTCCCACTCACAGCGTACGGCTCGACACGCCCAAGTCGTCCAAACGTAGGGTCTTGGGTTGTGCGCCCGAGCCTCCTTACAGACCTGCTATCAAAGAAAGATGTCGCTGCCACCGGCTGCGATTCCTGGATTGATCATCGCTGAAGATATGATCATCTACAACACGGGTGGGCTCGCAGTCGATGGTTTTGTGTCGAGACTTATACTACTGTGTATCAACTTCTTCAGTGGCTGCATCAGCATTCATATTCTGGGAACACTGCATTACGCTCAGAGAGGAGGAAGTTATCACTAGCTCATGTATCTATCAGACGTTTTTGACTCATCTTTACAGATTGATTTGATATGGCGGTACTGGTTTCGACTTGGCGATAATGTTTTTGACTTTAATCCTATTCGCTGCCGGTTTGTGTGTTAGGTCGCAGTGGAACCTCATAAATGCGCTATTTTTCGTCATTCGCTATATCACTTTAATCGTCCGAATGTAAGCCGTTTATTTATTTATTTAAAGTACTTGGTCCATTTGACGTGTCACACCAGTGTTGAGCTGGTATTCTACACAAATGTGTTCGGCCTGATTCGACCTACATCTTCTCAATGTGGGGCTTGGATACGTTTTGAAGCGGCATCCGGTCAAATTTTGGTCTTCTCCGTTGAAATCATTCTTATCATGCGAGGTCAGTACGTCTGTTCCTCGCAGACTCACACTCACCATTGCCGTTCAGTGTTTGCCTTTTACGGTAGAAAACGGCGATTACTTTATGGCCTATTCGTACTGTTTGCGTGTGAAAATATCGCGCGCATCACCATCCTTGGGCTTACAATCCCGAAAATTCTAGTCGTGCCGAGCCCCCTGCCACCAAATATCCATAGTGCCGCATGTTTAGTTTTAGAAACTCCTTCCTTATTCTCAAACTACTGGTATGTCCTAGCATCTACCAAGCCATCTCGCAACTCTTAAGATTGATATCGACTCTGTCAACCTGAAGGGTACCGGCCTTGATCTTCGATTCCATCTTGTTCTTGCTTGTCGCGGTTCGATTCGTTCAGACCAAGCTCCAAGCTGAACTTGACAGCCCTCACGTCCTTGTCGTATTTGTTCGCGATGGGGCGTGGGCGTTCACGATGATATTTGGTAAGCTGTGCTTTGGCATCGCTTCGGGGAGTTCTTATTACTGACTTGCCTATTTAGCGAGTATGCTATGGGGCACATTAGCGTTTGAACTGACACCTATCAAGGGTGACATCGCTTTAACGTGAGTGAATCTGTTTACTACTGTTTTATTATATGTTATTAAATGACTCACATTAAATGTGCATTTTTACCTTCTTAGTTGGCTCTTTTCGGTCTTGGGGTTCTGCGCAAGTGTCTGCTTCTCCCGCGCTTATATCCTCCCTCACCTTGATGCGTATTGTATACAGGGCTCACGGCTCATCCTGAACCTGCGTTCCGCGGCAGAGGAGATCGACCGCCCACCACTAACGGCTGACGACGGCTTCGAGCTCGCTTTCCAGAAGTACACCGACACCACAACGGGGACATCGAGTACCAGATCTGGCTACACCAGTGCCACGGAGGATAAGGACCATATATTGTCTGATGTATGATTAATGTAGGGCTCTTACGATGATTCACTTTAAGAAGTTTGTTTTTTTGGAGACGCAAGGGTTGCCATTTCCGAAGCTGTTCAAATATGCGAAAAACACTAATTGCAGCGAGTATGCTCCGAACCAAACTGCCAAATTAATGCAAGAGTGATGTCTTTATCACTGCATCTGAAGTCAACCGCGGCGTAATACGTACGCAATCGCTACGTATGCCTTCGATATATTTGTATTGTTGCCCTTATATTTAGATATAGAAGATCTTGTGTAGATGGATCATGGCTGCGAGCCATTTCAGTTTCAATCCCCGCCACTGCCGCTCCAACTGTGGTCCATAAAAATTGAACCATCAATGCATCCAACTGTGGGCCAAAGATTTCTACCGGAATCAGGCGTAACCTTGGAGAGTATACAAAACCCCATGGAGGCATCCCGGCCCGACTCGGGAGGCGGGGTACTATTGAGACCACAACGCATCTTACTTCGAGTAGGCGTCAGCGTCAAGCGTAAACCTGTCCTCAGTCTTAACATTTCTATCTACGGCTTCCTGGATTCTAGTTATGATTGTGGCGCAAGAAAGAACAACGATGTGAGCCATGATCTTGGTGTTGATGCCCGCCATTGCAGTGTGCACAGATGCTTGGAACGACTCATATTACAAGGGGCCGGGAGCCGCGATCATGAAGCTTGGACTAACGTTGGAAGTGACGACAATTATCAGGTTGCGTAGCCTGGCTGAGATCAAGCACCACGGTCTATTTCATCTGTGTTGTTCGAAGATGGAAGATGGAAGATGATGCCAGTGGTAATTAATGGTTGTCTTTCAAATACCCCCTCGGAAGATGAGTCGCAGGCAGAATGAGGGTTTTCCATGACTACGCAGAAGGGTTATTGACGGAATTGTTTTCACGAGTTTTGCCAGGCCAACAGACCTCATAGATTACCCGGGCACAACCCATCGGATCAAAGTAGCAGGGACACCAATCGTAAGCATGACTCGTGCAATATAAAATTATGATAGGTAGATCAAAAATGTACTAATGGGAATCGCCAGGAAATCTTGTAAATCTCTAGTACTTTGCTTGTGAACGCTTTTATTTGAATTGAAACATTTGAACTTGAAATTGGTTTACATGATGGATGCGACAGATAGGTATGTAAAATTTAAAAACATGTATCCTACGAACAGCAAGTAAACTAAGATTTGAGAAAATCAGATGTATCTTTTATTTTGCATATGACGCTCCAGAATTGTCGTTGAGAGGCGCCATTTCAAATATGAAGATCTGAAAAATACTGGATTGTCAATTACAAGAACCCTGGGTACCAGGTGGCCGCCAACCTGCCTAGTATGCTCCAAGGAAGTGTCTTGTACATGAAAATGACCTTTGTGTCTGTTCTGGCTAAAGTGACACAGCTTCGCCTCACTGGAACAGTGAACGTTCCGTGTATATACCACTGGCTATCAAGAAGATATGAGGGGGATGAAGGAGTCAAGTCTATAGCTTATTATTGAAAACATGAATATTCCTAACTATGGCTAATTAATTACTCTTCCGCGAACTTTGACTAAAGGAATAAATATATATAATTATAACGGTGAACGCTTCGGCCGCAGCGCGACGACCCTTTGCGCCTGGATTTCCAATCCTTGCAAGCCAAAGTAGCGTTGGCTTTCAAAACTCCAGGTATCGTTCGCGCGCACCCACGTGCCTATGCCGTCAATGTATGCCGACAGTGATCTTGATGTGTTACCATGGATTGCCTCAATACATGCTTTGGTGTCGAGGAACTGTTTCTTGATTCTTGACACATGTGTTTCAAGCACGATCATGGCTTCTTGGAGAGGAAGATTTTGGGAGAGCATGATGCATGTGAGCATGTTATGTGCGTGGTCGTTTCGGGATTGTTCCACATCGAACGAATATGCATCCTGTGTGTGCTAGCTTAGCTTAACATTCCAGGTGATGATCGAAATTACTTACGTTGGTCAAACTGATAATATCGATAGCGGCATTCTCCAATTCCACAACCATCGGGTCGTCCAATGGGTCTATCTCATCCACGCTGTCAATGAGTGCAAACGCAAGCTTCGCGCCAATGGTGTCGCGCCGAAGCGCGAGGTAGCTCTCTACGTCGCGTACGTGCTCCCGCGATCGGTCTTTGGCCTGCTGTACAATAGACGTTGCATACGTGCAGAAGGATTCAATAAAGCGATGGGCACAAGACGGTGAGAGTATTTGAAGAGCACGAGACCAAAAGCTACACCGTGACACTTAGTAAATCAAGAATCTACAAACAACCCGTGCAGAAACTTACTCGCGAGTTATCTCTCCAAACCGAGCATGGTCTTTGACACGGGGATTGGGAGGGGTGTTTGGATGGCAGAGGGCGTTTATTATGTTGTCCGCGATTTCACGAACAATATGCGGTTCTTGCAAGTCGGAATAATCATCGAAAAGGAAAACTATGTTGAGGGCATCACAAACAATACGGAGGTGGTCTGTCAAAGTATACGTCAACCGTCTTAACAGGGTACGTGCAGGAAGAAATACCTTTGCCAACATCAGGATAAGCTAATGCAGCGAGAAGACCTGCATATAATTTCTCTTAGTCGACGCTTTACGGAAATACATGAAGAGATTCAAACCTGAATTGCATGACTCAAAGGCACGTTGTGATTTCGGTTTCAACAGTCCATACGTGGAGATCCATGCGTACGCAGCCTTATTGACTTCGAGGCAGTGATGGTTAAGTCTACGCTCGTAAGGCCAGGAGGCGAGGAAGTCGGGGAGGTATAGATAGGCTGGTAGTATGATCTCGGACATTATTAGAGGGGAATAGAGAATAAAGAAGAGTTTGAGTTTGTCGGATGGGAGGGGTAAGCTATATAGTGTTCCGATGTGGCGGATGAACAGTTACAATTTACCATTATTATATGACTCCGACGTGGCTAAGGAGGCTGAGGGTCTGGGGTAACCCATGGGACACGTTGACTGATCAGTGACAAACCAGTGCATGATCCTAATTTTGGTGAGAAACGGACCTTATGATGGATTTACACTGGGGCGGTGTGGCATGTATAACTGAGTTGAGTTCGCTACTCGTTGATATGTACTAGTGACAGCTGTGTCACATTCGAGGCCGCGATACTAGTAACCCTGTGGACGTTTGACACCATCTGTAATACATATTGATGACCGTATCATGCGTGCAAAGATCGACATACCAAACTGATACGTCTGTCTTAAAGCCGAAAAATCCTACAGCTAGGCACATGAAGAACTGGGGTGATTTTTAAAATTTAGAGAAAAAACTACGGAGATGGCTGGACCTTGAAGCTTGAATGTCCATATCCTAGTAGCCTTCGTGAGAATCACTAAGACCTATTCTCACTAAGACCTATACCATTCTCTCCTGTGTGGTTCTGAGAAGCGTAGACCGGGTGTACTTAATGCATGATTCTCAATGCAAGGAGGAAAGAGTTCTAGTCGTAATCAGCGGCGTAGGAGCTTTACATAATAATGCCGAGCCTATGTTCCTCAGAACTATTGGAGTTCAGAAGAGAATTTACCACGCTACATTTTGTCGGCCGGCACCTTCCTCCCTCCGGTGTGTTTTGGACCGAATCATGATTGTACTACAAGGAGATATGTCAGGAGGTACAAGGGCGTGTTTTAGTACGGAAGCATCTGCCTTGCTTCAAACCACCACCCGCGCATCGAAACAACTGCATTAGTTCTGTACCTACGGCGTAAATTTTATCATGATCGACATTCAATCATCGCCTGTAGATTCCTGCTATGCAGTCAAATGCGATAAGTGTGGCAAGACGACCTGGAAGGTGATCATGATTCTCCTGGAAGCAATGACGAAACATTGACCTGCTTTGACAGGGTTGCGGCAACCATGTTGAATCAGTGAGTGTCGCCGCAATGATATCGAGGGGACGTGGGCTGAATGGAATTGAACTGACTGTTAGCTTTTTGTTTAGGTTATGAAGGACGTCAAGGAAGAAGACAAATGTGCCTGTCCCCGCTAGAATAGCCTAGCCACTAAGGCTTGTTGTATGTATAGCGAATCGAAGCACTGTTCAAGCTGCATTCTGAATGATAGAAGCTGTGTGACTGGATCATAGGGCCTTCGATGAGGAAGCACTCATGATTTAGATGCACAACTTGCTTGAAGGGCGAGTTTGATAGCCAGCGAAAAGGAACAGCAGACGGCATAAGGGTATGTTCAGGCCGTATCAAAAAAAAAAGAGGTACCTAACTGGGACGGTGCAATGCTGTGCCAGTAGTTAGTCACTGCATGCTAGGTGGCCTCTGAATCAGCGCCCACATAATAGCGCGGACGGCGTTTTCCTAAAGACTAAGAGCTCCTCTAAAAATTCGAGACAACACCACGGTCCTTTGATTACTGTCAATCTGTAACGATTGATATTGGGAGGTCGTAAATCGTACACAGAACTAATAGTAACGAACAACATAAATATGATAGGCAGATACAGATAGCAAAGTTACATAAAGCTCGCGGAAGGTAATACTAATGAATTTTATTATATTGGAAGTTGGAGGCTTGAACATGATCGAAATCGAGAGCAAACTAACCGCAAATAGACAGAGGATGCCTACAGTTATTGTGTCAGGAATCCCCCGTACCATCTTGACTACCAGGAAGCTCAGAAAAAGGCCCGTCGCCACTTCCAGGGAGGGAAGTACTATTAGGTGTCTTCAATCCTACAGATCTGAAGGGGGAACTCCTCGGCGAGTCGAGCTCGAGCTGCTCAAAGGCCGCCTCGGGGGAAACACCCCCTACCGGATTTTCAGACGGTTGTGCCGCATTAACAACTGTCTTTTTGACAGTCCTGGGCTTCTTCGGCTTCCCGTAAACTGCTTCATTAAGCATACGGTCGGCCTCATCGACGGCCTCAGCCGCTCTCCTAACACGAGGGGATCGACCTTTCAGGTACGCTGTTGTAGGGATAGGACTTCCAGGCTTCTGGTTCGCGCACCACCACTCGAATATATCTGATTCGAGGTTGCGAATTGCAATAGCGAGTGCCGCTTCAAGCTCAGGAGGGCCTCGCGGGCGATCAGTGCTTCTAGCGACGGTGCGCCGGGAGCGGCGAGGGGGAACTGGGCGGGAGGCTGATAAACTAGGAGTAGATGGGCGATTGGGCGTGGAAGGTCGCGAGCGAGGGTAGGGCGATGTATCACGTGACGAAGGCCGGGAGCGTTGCTTGGGAGGGGTTCCAGAGGCTAAATGGGGAGGAAGCGGTGTAGGGAGAATATTTTCAGCGAGTGGTAAAGATATGGGTGTCATTGGTGTAGGGAGTGCCGTAGCGTTGGTGTCGTCGGTATCAAGTTTTCCCGTGGGTTCGGTGGGAGGTTTCATCTCGGGTCCACTTGCGACCTCGTTTGAATTCCGTTTTCTTGTCTTTCCATTCCCCATAAAATCGATAACTAAAGAGAAAATAATCAAACGCTGTATCGCTTTCGGGATCCATGACACATAGAATTACCATGTTCAGCTGATTGACTTCCAGACTTAGAAACAATACCAGAATGCATAACTTCACTTATTTGAAGCAAAGATGATAGGTGGTTTAAAAATATAAAATAAGAGCTGCAAGACGGAAACGTGACGAAGAAATTAGAATCAGTGGTTGTGGTTAGCGGAGACAGTTGAATGGTGCCAATTGAGCGCCAAAACCACTCCACCTCTTTTTTTTTATGGATTGTGTCAGCTGTCCTATGTGTGATGTTCAATAACTTAAAAAAAGGGGGAGAGACGATGTATTATGTGTTCCTTCATTAGATGCTTTTCCCCAGTTTACTGTAACGTCACTTATAGAGTCGCCATCCTTGAATTGGAGACGGTATTTTGCGTCAAACGAGACTTTTGTCTACGAGGGAGGAAAGCTGCCAGAAGCACGAGTTGACATTCCTGATGTGATAAGACCATTGCAACACCCACGGCTTGGAGTCTCGGGGTCGGCAAAGACAGATGGAATCTGAACAGACACCAACTTGAAGTTAAAACGTGGGGTTTGTATCATGTCCTTGTGTTCTTAGGACAACTGATGAGTCTAGAGGACAATGTTGGGATTTCTGCAGTCAACATCTATCGATACCAATAAACTAAAGAGCGAGATCTCGGCTGATGATGGGTAGGCATGCATGTTTCGAAAACATGCCAGGTGAAAAAAAAAATTCTGGCAAGCCGGGGAAGGTTTAATCTCAACGAGAAATGTCATTATCTCCCGTGGTAGTCAGGGTCACCGGCAACGATGGCTGGAGAGGTTTAGCAGCTGTGAAGGCTGGGAACATTTGGTACTAGGACTGAGCCGCCTCAGTGTGTAAAAGAAGTGAGTTCCTCAACTATACCCAGAGTAGACAAGATGATTTTGAGCTACTCGCTTGAGACTTACAAAACAGCTCAAGCCTCGGCGACCAGCTGGTCGATTTACGGTACACGATGCAGAAAGCTCGTGGTCAGTGCAGTTCCATATTCTGTGCAGCTTTTTAGTATCTTGAAAGTGTTATGTGTTGGGTATCAGGAGGTGTATATATAAGTTCTCAGAGTGAAGAAGACGTTCACCGCCACGGATCAGTGCGGGCGGAGCGTGAAAGTCGCTTCTTATGTAAGGTTATAACATCACCTACAACTTGTTTTTCTGAAGAAAGAGAGTTGAAAGAGACTGTATGGAGCACTAACAAAATTTAAATTGGTGGTCATAGCGACCTTTCAACACCTTGAAGACCTGAAAAAAAAGGCCGATATGATGATTCCACTGGCAAGGTTTTTATAGCAACGATGCAAGTCATTAAGCAACATTTCACGTTTAGGAATAGGATGTATTCGCTGGTCAGCTTAAGACCAGAGCATTAGAACGACACTTCGTATAATATAATGAACTTTTGAGCATCGATGTTATGCAAGTGCAACACTTCTATATACAATGAGGCACGATAGTGAAACAAAGCGAGATAGTGCACTAGGGGCTACAGATTATGAAAAGGTTGAGGAATAGATAAATGGCCCCAAATGACGTTCATGGTCGTACACCTAAAGCACTTACACTACGAGTGTCCCCTGAGCCTACTGTAGGTGCCCTGGCTCTGCTTAACCAGCTTCGCATTGGCGCTTTTGAAATGGAGGTAGGCTTCCCCAAACCAATCGATCCGTTCCCCCTTGGACTATTCGTAGATTCACCTAGAGGAGCCGTCGTTCTTCGTTTCAGCGGAGACGGCTGTTGCTGTGCAGGTCGAAGAGCCGGTGTGGGACGTGTGGGTGTGAATCCAGTTCGGCTTTCGATTGTGGGACGTTTAAGATGGCGAGGGGTCAGATTGCCGCCTGGCGCGACAATGGCTTGGGCGGGGAGAGGTACTGGTGAGTCAAAATCATCCGGGGCGCGTCGTTTCCTACTGCCAGAAGACAAAGGTGTGGAAGGAGCGGGCACCGCGCGAGTAACTGAGGGGGTAAATTCAGGTGCATGGTGTGAATCGACATGTGATATAGGAATGGGGGATGGTTCAGGGGTTTTATGGAGGCGACGGGGGAAGGAAGGGACGGGCGGCTCGGGAGTTGCGCCTCTGGTAATAAATGTTTTTCGTGAGAGTTCAGGTGTTCTCGCGCGTAAAGCAATTGCCGGGCTGGATGGAATGCGAGTCTGTGGGCGAGCAGAGGGGCCGGGAGACCCCACGAGAGGGGGGGAGAGGACTTTCGGTTTCGGCTGAGAAAGGGGCAATGGAGCGACTGCTGCGGATGGGACCGGTGTTTGAGTAGTGGCTGCCGCCAATTTTGCTTGTAAATTCTGCATTTTGCGGGTCAAACTATCGACTTTGCTAGTTAGACGCTTCTTTTCCTTTAATGCTCTTTGATGACATTAGATGATGAGTACCGCTGGTGTTAGACTTTGCTTGAAAATACGCACTCAATGAAACGATCGTCGTTCTCCTCTATTTCCACCGATTTCATTCTGAGCATCTCTTCAAGATATTCATTCTTTTCGTTGAGTTCGGCAAGATTTTCTTGACATTGGTGGTGACTTTGCTGTTTCTGTAGCTCACGTTGCATCATGGCCATCTTCTGCTCAAATTGGTTGGATTTGAAGGAAAGATTGATTTCGGCCGCTTGAGCAGCTTCGTCAAATTTGGCAGCCTCGCTACGAAGGCGTTCCACCTCCGATTTGAGTTTGATAACGTCATGATCACTGGCATTCATATTCACAATGTGCACCATCATTCATAAAGTATTGCTTACTCACCTTCGTTTCGCTTGCTGCTCCACATATTGGTACTTGGTGGCCACTTTGTCGAGCTCCGCCTCTAACCGAGTGTGTTCAATCTGCAGCATACCTTTCTCACGATGCAATGCATGAAGTGAAGCTTCGTGCTCGTCTACCTGGGCGCGGGCACATGCAAGAGCATGATCCAGTCCACGAATTTCGACTTGAGCAGCATCATATCGCTGGATAGACAGGTCTATGTCGGACTCGAGATCTGCGATTGTGTCCGTTGCGGTTTGTAGTTGTACTCGTAGGGAGTCGACCTGACCGATCGATTCATCGAGCCGTGAACGAAGTATGAATAATTCATCAGCATGCACTGATCGTAGACGACGTAGATTAAGTTCCATCGACTCGCGGGCTGCCGCACCTTCCTGCGCTCGTACAAGGTGAGTCTGCATTTCCTGAACCTTCATGTTAAGGCCCTGGACAACATTGGCGTGTTCTTCTTGAAGCGAAAAAAATTTATCCTTAACATCCTTTACTTCGGAATCTAATGCAAACCTTGCCGTTTCGAAATCTTGCTGCGCCGTTTCGAACGCGTGAGAGTGAGAAGAGCGCTCGGTTTCAAGTGTTTGCTCCAGACGGGCTACATCTGAAGAGAGGGTTTGGACTTCCTTCAATGCGACTTTCGAAGCCTCTTGAACTTGCTCCAGTCGTGCCTGAATATCTTCTTCCTTCATACGGGCTGCTTCCAATTCCTTCATAAGTGTTTCTTCAGATACCTTGGCTACTGCAAGCTGTCCTTCGATGACTTCAAGTTGGTGGGCTTGGTCGACAACAAGACCCTCCTTCACCCTTGCCTCTTTTAGCTCTTGAGAAAGAGTGTCTTTGGATGCCAGCACTGTGGCCAGTCGACCTTCTAATTCTTCGATTGTAGCAGTAAGTTGCTGAGTTTGGCGAGTACTGCTTTCTTCACGCGACTGGATTGCTTCAAGCTCCTCACGAACAGCGTGCTCGGATGACTGCGCAATTACCAATTGACCTTCGAGCTCGTCGATCCTAGTTTCGAGGTGCTGCGTTTGAGAGGTGACATCGTTCTCACGAGATTTAATCTCGCTCTGGATGGATTCGAAGGCAGCGGTTACACGTTGGATCTCACTATTCGCCGTCGCGAGTTCACTTGTTAACTCATCGACTTCATCAGCTTTGGCTGAATGCGCGAGAGTTAGTGATTCGAGTTCTGAAGACAGCCGTTTCACTTCGACAAGGGCTTGGGAATACCGAGTCTCTGCTAGGTCAGCATCAACCTCAATGGCTGTCAGTCGGGCGGTTGTCTGAGACAACGAAGCACCTAGTGCCCTGGATCGTGCCACCGAATTAGCGATGATATGTACCATAACTTCGATAGATGTCGTTCCCAAAGCGATCTGGGCTTGTGCGTCTTGAAATTTGTGCTTTAGGTCTTCAAGGGCTTGACGATCCTTGACAAGTGTTTCCATCTCGACCTCCAACTCCTCGACCTTTCGGAGAGACTCATCTCGGGTTTCTCGTGCTTGAGCACAGTCATCGACGAGGCAAGCGCGTTCTTGACTCAAGGTTTCCAGTTCCGCAGTGAGTTCTCCGATTGTATCTTCGGCCACTCGCAAGTTTGTTTCAAGCCGCTTGGAGTCATGCTGCAGCATGCCTATCTGCTCTGTGCGTCTAAGAACACGCTGATCGAGTACGTCAAGCTGTGCTTTGAGAGCCTCCGCCGCACTGCTGTCTGCAGAAGACAGGGTAGAGAGCTGTTGTGCAGAATGGCGTTCCTCAGCTGCGCTTAACTCCTCGCGGGCATCAGAGAGTTCAGATTGAAGACCTGAGACTTGGACCTGAAGCCCGGTGATTTCGGTGCTCATTTCCATGATCTGAGCTTCGCGGTCCTCCACTTCCTTCACGACCTTAGCAAGACAGGACTTGTTAGCGGCCAGTTCTTCTTGAAGCGTTTGTTGGACGGCAAAGGCCTCTTCCTTAGCCTGAGTGACTTCTTGCAAGCGAGCTTCTGCTTGATGATATGCTTGAGCCATGTGATCATGACTATGAATTGCTTTATCACGATCCCGCGTCAAAGTATCGCAGGATTGAACCATATCTCTGTGAGTCTCGACGAATGTTAGTCGTAGGACATTGGCCTCGTCCAGTTGAGATTGTAAGTGCTGAACGGCAACAAGGGATGAGATTGCAAGTCGGGATGACTTCTTTTGCAAAGCAAGCAATCTCTCTTTGCTTCCCTCCACTTCGGCGAGGTGGACACGCATAAGCTGCATCTCGGTCTCGTTATCTGCAAGTTCGGTGGAGCGGCTGGTCAATTCGACGTTCATGTGCTCGAGTTTCAAACGAAGATCCTTCAGCTCACTGTTGAGCTCTTCCGTGTTACTAGCAGACGGTTTTTTCAAACAATCGTTCGACATCACAACGTCTTCTTTGAGCCGGTGGACTTTGCGTTCTGTGTCTTCGGCACGAGCTCTCAATGCTTCATCTGCCACTCGGTGCTCGACGTTGACGAAGTGCAGATCACGTCGTAAGGCATCACGCTCTCCACGCAAACGTTCAATGGCGGAAAGGAGCCGAGCGACGATGGCTTCATCCTCGGGCGACATCGTAGTCATAGGCTTCGGTTGAGCGAGAAAGGGCGCGGAGGCAGCGGATGACGGTGGAGGAGAAACAATAACGAGGGGCGGAGCGTTGTCTTTCGGAGGCAGCTGCAGTTGACGATCAAGTTCGCGCGCGCGCGCTTCGGCGTCCTCGCATGCGTTCATCGTGTCGCGACACATCTGTTGTAGTTCTGCAACATGATCCCGCGCTTCTTGGAGTGCGGACTCTCGTTCGGTAATGGTAGCACGCAGTTCAGCAATGATGGGATTGTCGGGCCTAAAAGATGATTTTAAGTTCGATTATGTCTATGTCCATGGTCTGTACTCACATAGGCGTCGAACACATATCAGCTTGCAGTCGATGAAGCTCGTTGAATGCTTCTTCCCGCTCCATGACAAGTTCCGTCTCCTTTTCTTCCATTTCCCTCAACCGCGTTTCCATAAGCGCAGCACGTCTCCGTGTTTCCTCTTCATTCTTGACAGCTTCATCGCGTTCCTTCAAAGCATCCTCCAGTTGGCCCTCAACCATCGATCGTTCGCCAGCTGTGGTCCTCCAATATTCTAGCTCCTCTTCTCGCTCCTTCAATGCCTCTCGCACACTTTCAGCATCAGCCTTCTCCGCTTTCGCAACCTTCTCTGCCCTCATGCGTGCATTATCCGCATTGATGAGTTCGGATTGGAGGCGGGACGCCTTAACGGCTTCTTGCTGTGCAGCAGAAAGAGCATGCGACGCATCGGCCAATTCACGTTCTGCTTTGGACAGATTGCATTCAAGAGTAGCAATACGGGCTTCTGCGGCAGTTGAGGCGGCTCCCGAGATTGTGGTAGGGCGCGGGAGACGGGTAAGCAGTTGAGGCGGTTTATTCGCAAGCGATTGTGCTTCCAAAGTCCGTACACGAGCTTCGAGAGATGATTTCTCTTGTTGAACGCGTTTTAGCTCCATTTCATGTTGAGAAGCAAGGCGGGACGTATGATCGTCAAGGTCTGTTGCAAGGCTGCTTGTCAGAGCGTTTGCGATGAAAAGTTGACATTGCGTACCCATTTGCAAGTGCTTTGAGCTCTGCTCGACGTGAGTCAACTTCTCGCACGCAGATGCAAGTGACGCTTCGAGGTTTTGTCGACTAAGTCGCTCAGCTCGCAAGTCCTATGGTCAAGTCCAGGACAATATGAGAGTGTGAATGTGAAAGGGAGTGTAAATACATACTTCGGTCCGTTTATTCAAGTCGCACTCGAGTTTGACGACACGGTCAGCTTCATCTCGCAGCTTTGATCGAATAGGTCAGATGCCCAATTTATTGTGTTGATTGACATACCTTGCAAAAGGCTTCATTGAGTTGTTCCTTAATGGCTAAAAGATCATTGTTTCTCTTATGAAGCTCGTTCTCAAGTGTCGAATAGCGAATGTCTGGTGAAGTTTGAGTTAGTGTGATCTAACAAATACCTATGATCCTGACCTTTGTTAGCAGCTAGTCTGCGAAGATGTGTAACTTCAGTCTCAGGTGTCGACTCCTGGTTCTTCAATGTCGACATTGTGAGGTCGTGGCCGACGAATGGCCTAATTCAACTCAAGAGTGGAAAGAAACACACAAACAAACGCGTGTAGTCACGTGATCATTCCGACGCTCCGCTGAAACCGCTCATATGTGCAGCTGATCATGATTCTCTAATTCGGCTACCCCTCAGTGACGCTGCATGCTAAAAATTATCGGAGACGTGTATTCCAAGGAAGTATGGAGAGTCGAGACTCGACTTATTCTTGTTGGCATTTGAAATGCCGCTATCGTTTCTTTTCTCTGACGGAACTACGGGAACGCCAAGGTACGAGCTGTATCTGTTGCGACAGATTGCTGGGAAAATTCAGAGTCAAGGTGCTACGACGACAAGACATGTATATGCATATGCAGGGACAATTCCGCTGCCTGATACCCCTGCTCGGTCGCCTAGATTACTTCGGAGGTCTGTCTGGAATGTGTCCAAAATATGGCAGCGTGTGTACACACTTCTAAACTGGTCTCAAGGAGCGCTACATCTCTTCATTTTGCAACGGTTTCGATGACCAGTGCGTGCTTTTCTCTCACGATATATTAGTGGAACCACTGTTATTCACTTCATGGTCAGATGGCCAAACTATCATCTCATAGACAAGTCGCGCCGAAAGGCACAGGTACCTCTTTTGTGGTTGGCTTCGCGATGACTTGTCTAGAAACCACGATGGCCAACTTTTTTTTTCATGATGAACCGCACGTAGCATATGGCCAGCGGCCCACCGCCGACATCAATTGCACGTCATCGCATCCAGGTGACCCTAACATTCGCTAGCACTGCGCGCTGCATGCCAGGGTAAAAGATATGTCGAATCATTCCTTCAAGTTCGTGCGCAATGCCTTCCATTTTAATTTATCTCATTGCTATCGACGTTAGAAAAACAATGGGATCTTTGTCGACTAACAAGGAGACAGCTCTAGTACATCAGATATCAGTTACGCACAGTCCAAGTCAGCTGCGAAGAATCGATGCCCTATCTATGACCGGCAAGGCGGCCCCCTCGTCCGAGCAGAAGCAAAATTTCGTTAAATCGTACTTGCGACTCTTGCTCCTACCGGATTTGTTTGAAATTTCGTAAGAGTCAACAAAACATACCCCTTGGTATTCCATTGGCTTACCAACTTGTTAATTCAGTGTGAAAAAAATTACTATCAGCATTCAGTTCAGAAGATTAGGACACTGAAAGAAGTGAGGAATCGTTGCTTCGCGACGTGAGCTGCCCCTCTTTCCCCTCGGTATCTGTGAAATTATTAGTGAGTGCAGTCACCAAACGGAAGGCACCCACACAGGGTCTGTGTCCAACAACTCACGGGTGCGATCCATACCTTCAAAGAGCTTCCAACCCATCATGCGCTGACGAATTGCATATAATTTATATCCTTTACAAGGCAAGGTTAATAGATGTACCTGGTACACCTTTCCGGGACGATAGTGGAAAACGCGCCAGTCCGTGCCTTCAATAACCATATCTTTCCCTGATCAGGGCCTCAAGCGTTAGGCGGTCTCGATCCTCCTGCCAGCGGGTTTGTAACGCCAAGCCTTATCTTTCCTTTCGATCATCAAGCCCTCTGCAAATGGCCTTGGCGGCCTGAACAACCTCGAGAATAATGAAGAACAGTTGAGCGGCCTCCCTCAAGTCGCTTTTCCCCGCAAACAAATCCCTATTTTCATACTACGCGTAGTCAGTATGTTCTTCTTGTTCGTGTGTTCAAACCTATCGTGCGGCTGCCCCTGCGAGATCAATGAATATAGACCAAATATAGACCACTCTCGGGGTGTTACAGACCGTTTGCGGGCCAATGTCTTCCGCTCTCGGAAGTCCGTCTCGGTATGGCCAACCTTATATTCTCCAAGACTTCTCCAAGACTTACTTAGTGTAGCCCTCGTTTCTACCACCTCACACCGCTGTCTCTGACGACATGTACTAAGTTTAGATGCTCATGCGTCATACGTCACATCATGAATGGATGGGTAAGAATTTCTTTTCAATACTGCAACAAACGTGACACAATGGCTATGGTATTTCGTCTGCTCGATTCTCTGAGTCCCTCACTTTGGGGAGTCCATGGTTCTGGTAAAATTGATGCGGGTATGTAGTGGTACAAGTGATGGGAATGCTGATGATAAGGAACGTGTGTGTAATGCTGTGGTATATGATCTCAAGAAACCTTCAACATGATCGTCAGCGTATGTTCAACTTCAGAAAAACCCAAGCCAGCTTACTGTAGCGGGGAACGAGAAGACGAGGACATCAACAATCTTACACCCATGCTCGATCCTCAGGATCCAGCATCTCGGCCTAAACGCAAAGAAAAAATGCACTCAGAAAGGAGGAAAGACAGTGTGAAACGCAAAGCAGCGCACCTTCTCAATAATTGGTACGCCGTATTTGTTGCGAGGGTTGAGCTCTCGGTATGGAACTGTAGAATGTGTACACATATTCTAGGAGCAAATGCATGTCGGTAAAAAAAACTTCCAACGTCGACATAAAGGCTCACCGAACCATTCGTGCAGCTACACGCCGCACGCCAAAGCTTTGATAACACGCGTTGAATGCTCATGGTGGGAGTAAATTGGCAACGAGGTGTCAAAGACGGTACCAGCGATGTGCGAATGTGGGAAACACAAGCGAAGGTAGTGAGAGAGAGAGTGGTGAGGCAGGGGTATTTATACAGTCCATTGCAATATGACAGTATACACAGGGTTTGAAACTCCGGTGGAGTCTTGATGGCCGCCGAACGGCTGCGGAACCCGCAAAACATATCGAACCTGTCTTGCCAACCTGACGATGCCAGCACTTCGGTAACCTTCTGTGCTGTCAAGAGCTTATCCTAAGAAGAAAGCCCAGATTTCCTTTTTTCTAGTGTTGCACATCGTCTTTCCATGAACAGCAAATATGCCAGTTCCCAGCAGAAGCATGCGTTGGCTCGCGGTAGAAAGCTCCAGAAGTGGCACCAGGCTGGTTCGGCTCGGAAAAGTCGGTCTAGTTCAGACTCACTTTCCCACCACACTCCTGGCACGAGGTTACCCGTTTGAAGACAGACACCGCCCGGCACAGCTCTTACTCGGTGAATGTAATCTCTGGCGCCAATCCTTTCCCGGCGCCATACTCCACCACCATTTTTTTCGTGAGAAAGTCTTGCATTGTTGCAAGGCTACCGGTATAGGGTCGATCCATGTATCGTATGCACTTTCTCCTGCTCATGGCCCTCAGACGTCTGACACGTCGCCTTGCACGAACGTCAAAAGTTTCACGTGACTGATCATCGCCCTGGACGCGTGCTCCCTCTTATGGTTACTACATGATACCTTGCTAGCATCGGTCACAGAACAGGTGGCTTTCGCCTCCGGACATGGGTAAAGCCCCATGGACAATTAATAAAGCCATTTTTGGCAACTCCCTCGGCCAACGTCAATGATCATCCCGTACTTTGATTCCAGGCGAATACTACTAGCATAGTGCTGGACCAACAATGACATATATATGTGAGCAACATTCCCGTTTAAGTTCCGTTTTTCTCGTTTATTATGTCGACACAGGAGGACAGTGACATGTGCTCAAGTTGCAGTCCATTGCGGTCATGTGATCTCCTATATGTCCGATATGCACGTTTCCCTCTCCGTCCTGGACCTCGGTTGTTGATCGCCCCTGATCGTTTGTACAGTACCATTAATCCAACTGGAGATCTCCCTTGGCAAACGAGGGCAAAGGTAACACAGGTACTGGCTCAGCTCGAGTGAAGGTATGCCTAGGTCCGTTTGACGTGTTCATAGTATCTGAATCACGTTGATAAATTAGATAAAGATTTATTCCGATCAATTTTGGGATGGATCCGTTTGCAGTGACTCACCATCCTAAACCTCGTGACAGCGGCCAGTATCTGTGTTTGTGTCACTGCCGTTTCGGCCGGGCCGGAATCATAGGTACCCCACAGTACCCCACCTTTTATGGTCGGACAACGGGTCTCGAGTCCGCGCGGGTCCATCAGGTCCATCGTATACTTATGAGGACTGTTCTGTTAGGCCTTAATGACGCCTCGGAATTCGTCACCTCCAATCTGATCTAGAAGGTCGCTGGCTCACCTCGGAGAGCTTTGAGGCACTCGAACCGGCTTTGGAATTCGATGAGATCAAGTTCTAAACTTACCACGGGACGACTTCTCCCATCTTATCACGGCTTAAACCTCATGACATAATGTTATCATCTCAATAAATCTGCAGTGCTTACTTGGCCGAAGACTCTCAGAAGCTGCACGCACGCAGTATGCTCGGGAAGTTGAAATCACCGATATATTTAGCTCCGTATCATGCGATTTTTAGATTATTCATTTCAAGCAGTCTGATTTTCCATTCGCCGGCTGTATAATTATAGACGCTAGCAGACACAATTTTAGTTAAGCATATTATTAGCCAAACACAAGCGTTTACGCTAGGTGCAAAGCCCTACCGGTAATCGCTAATACAAAACCTGGAGCTGAAATTTCACGTGGAGATTCAAATTGACGAATCGAACCGCTCCGTAGCATTGGTCAACTCCAAAGATGTGATGACGTTGCGCTCCAAATCGAAGAAGGGTGACCTGTACACGCCCAGGCTGCGGAAGATTAGGGACATTAAACTTTGCTTTAGTGAACAAGGTAGTTGATCCCTAAGTAGTCCTGAAGGCCTGAAGATCCGCGCGGCGTTGATTGAATCGATCCCACGCCAAGGGAGGAAAACCGTTGTAGATTCTCTGCAGCACCTAGTCGGCTGTAGGAACCCCGAAGCCAATGGGCGCACCCGAATGGTCCGGCGCAAGTGGTCAATTCATTTCGTTCGCTGCAGCAGGGTTTGGAATGCTCTTGGTGCAGTCGCGCGTCCCCACTGAGGCGCTTTTTTTGCAGGGCTACGCCACATTGTAGCATAAAGTTACACAGTTCGTCCAGGTTCGGCGGGCATGAATTACTTAGGGCACAAAAAAATTATAAAGCCCCGTATGAATAGCATGAATAGTGACTGACACCGACGAAGCGCGCCAAATTTGGTAAGAAAAATTCTTTGTACGATGACCAAATATGCAATTGAATGGACCGCAGCTGTGGTCCAGGGCGAGGCATCACCGGACGACAGTGTCAATCAGGCACTGGCTGGTTTGAAATTGAAAGTGCTCTGGTGCTGGTGATACTTCCGTAAAATATGGAGACAAAACGGGACAAGTCCGGCGGCATCCATGCCGCATGTTTATGGAATTAAAAAAGATATGAACGTCCGTACGGACTGTTAAATTTGCATAGAGTGATCCATGTGCGGATTGAAAGTCGATTTAGTGCATTGCTCATCTCGCCCATTCCTCTTATCCAACCAGGTGGCTTCGATGATCTGGTAGGCGCACCAGGTGATGAATCACAACGACTTCATTAGGCTTGAGCGCCGCATTGTTATTTGAATTGACCATGACTGAGAATTCTCACTGCAAAGCGAAGCCTGATAATCAAAAAAAAAAACAAGCCTCAGATATCAAGGCTTACCATGTCTCTGAATCAAGCATCTGAGGACAAGACTTTACCATGACAGGGTGGTCTAGATCCTAAGGTCGCGTGGTCATCAATCGAAGAGACATGATGAGCACCTGAAAAATGTACTAAGCGGATAGTACTCACATGGAACATTACATGTGAATGTCCGAGTCAATATCGAAGGCAATATTTCGTCTAACTTATTTCATGTTATGCCCGTTTGTGATAAATATTCATTCTGAATCTACGCTATTCGAGACCGGCGACCGCAATATTCTTAGAAATATTATATATAATCTCTGTTCGGATGGCCAAGTTTTCAAGTCAGTGTCACTTAGCCACGAAGGATATGAGGAAACAAAGTTTCGCTGGAAGAGGGCATGGCATGCCCTTCTGAAAAATACCATGTGAATTGCACTCACTTCGAATAATACATGTGAACTTCGAAAGCAACACTTCTACGCCCTTGTCACACAGGACATAGAGGGTTTCCATAATGTCTTTGACAGCGTTCAAATGGGTATCCGGCTAGAATGGAGGATTTAGGCGTCAGGAGTCAGGAGTCTTTCCATATCTGGAGTGGAAGTGATGCCGAATATTCGCGCTGTTTCATTTTAAACCTGCACATCAGAATTCAGTGTCGCCGAGAACTAGAAGGGGGTCTAAAAGTTCTCGGATGTCTAAGATGGCTGAGTCTCCTTGAGACAATTTGAAATTTGATCATGATGCCGTAGGGAGACAGAACATGATGATCAAAAAACTCACGGGTATCTTGTTGAGCGATCCTAAAGCACTCAAAGGGTGAACTGAACAGAGTTTATAATATGTACTTGACGCTCATTTGTTGAGATTGTGATATGCCCAGGGGCCCGCGTATGTTGGCATGTTGTACCAGATGTCACAGGCGTCACAGCCATCACGTGACCAAAATAGATAACTTGATACAACGTTGATTTCGCCTAGGGGTGGCAAGGGAGGGAAGAGAAAAGAAGTAGGAAATACACACGGTCTTACGCATCTTAGTTCAAAGATAACCCCTCACGTCTGCCGCACCCTCTCTCTCCCCAAGATCTCGCTCAGCTTTCCAGCAGCGACGCCTTCATCCAGACCATCCTGCTCCTGACCCGTCACTTGCAGTTGTGTTTTCTTGTGCATGGAACTCCTCCCACCCAATAAGAGAGAGAACCGTCTGCTCCGCCCCTCACCGAACGTGCTGGGTCGTGCAGTGACGGGCGCAGTATGGACTGCCAGCGCGGCAAGACTAAATCGCTTCGGGTCCGGCCTCTGTGAATCCATTGCTGTTCCGGTAACGTCCCCTTCCACATCTTCTTCTTGTAGCGCGATTGGGGAACTAAGGGTGGGGGGAGACCTTTCTGCCAAGTCTGTAAACGGGGAACTCAGATCAACGCTTACAGAGGAAGCGGACGCCGATGTTGTGTACGACATATTTAGGTTTATCACGGGTTGACTTTGCGGACGTGGTCCAATACGGGGACGACGTGGTTCGTGGAAAGCGGAGGGTGGGGATTTGAACAGAGCAGAAGGAGACGCCCGATCTGAACCTTCACCACTGAACGATGGCATGGACTGCCATGATGGAAGCTGCGAGAGGGTGCCAATGGTGGAATTGTTTGAAGTGTTCGTCTCGTCTTGAGGGGGGGTAAAAGTAGACAATGTCGATGGAGAGGTAAGGAGGGGGAACACGGTTTCATAACAAACATTGCAAGCACGTGCTGGCTTTGCATCATTGGTGCTTGCGTCAGAGATGAAGAATGTCTAAGACATATCAGTTCCGGGGATGTTAGATGCGTCGGAGAATAATAGCGCTTACTTTTCCTGAACAATCAGCGCATACACAGCGACCACATAACCGGCAGTGATGCCTTCGCCTACGCCAGCCAAATCGTGCTCCACAGCGCATGCAGCTCTCCGTCTTGGAATCTGGTACCCATATTGCGGGCAAGAAGTGGTCAACTCTGCCTCGACGTGGTTGTGGTGCATCGTCTGGCGCATGTGGAAGGGCCTGCAGAGCACGCCGTAAATGTGTTGTCGCCTCAGACGATGTAAGTGTCGAGTTTGGGTGCATCATGTTCAGTGACACCAACAATGACGATTTTGCACTCCGAATAGCTGCTGTCCACTCGTCGCGCTCGCCCTCAGATGCTATATAGATTTTCAGCCCTTCCTTGTTTGCTGCAGGATATAATTTCACGCACCCGCATAAACCGCAAATGAGATTTCTGGACTGAGCACGTCGAATCTCGTATGTTCGGACTCGTCACGTCCCGCCGGACTCACGACGACCTCCAGATCCACGAGTTCAGCCCGTCCCTTGAAGTTCCATCTCTCTTCAGCGCTAGTACTACCTTCAGCCTTTGCTGGGGTGGGCAGTTCTGTTTCACTTTTGCTACGACCTCGGTGTAACCTCGGCCTGCGCATCCTGTGTTCTGGCCCACTCGAGTCCTCTGCGCGCGCAAGCCACACAAGACAATCGGAAAAGAGAAGGAATTCGCGTGCATTTGGTCCACTGCGTTCAACTTGGCCTTGAAAGAGAGATCCACGGCGGACAAGCGATCGACCGGGCGTGATTAGCTGAAAAGGCAGATTTGGCGTTGCGCGCTGTAGGGAAAGAAGGCTGAGCGTCTGCGAATGCGTGTGTAGTGACATGTTGAGAGATTGTGTGACTGCCCAAATGCCATAAGATGTCGTTAAATGTATTTTTAAGCGACGACTCACTCTTGGAGAGGAGCGTGTGCACAGCTGTTAAAGCACCATGCTCGGGGTCGGTGGGGTCAGTGCATCCAATAAGATCCTGTCAAACAAACAAAATGAGTAGCCCATGACTGCGAAGAGAATGAAGACAACCTTCAATAAGAGGAGATATCGTGGACAGCGCTGAACAATAGTCAAGAGCCAATCTCTCAGACCCAGCTTCCCGCAACGCGGATCTGCTTCCTGAGTGTGAATGAAATTGGCGAAAGCGGAGTTGGTAGCTATGGCATTCGAGAGCGAGGAAAGAACGCTAGGAAAAGACGTAACAAATGGAGTGTAAAGTGATAGATACGGAAAGTGAGACATGAGGATTGGAGACAGTGGTGGAGGGTCCGATGTTGAAGACAGAAGTGATGTAAGGGATGTGAAGAACGATCGATGAAGATTCCAAATGTCGATGAAGTTGGAGAATATTGACGTAAGTTCTGGGCGACCAAGGAGGGGTTGGGGAGTGTCAAGGGAGGAAATAAGAGGCATGAGGAAGTTCTGAGATTCTGTTTAGGATACGGTCGCCAATCTATTCTTATCTAGTGCTTACCGTGTAAATGAGATCAAGACCACTAACGTATGCACGCTCAGTCTCCAAGATTTCACTGACAACCTTGCGGCGCTTCTCATCTAACGCTCTATTTACCATACTGTCTTTACTGCGTCTATTTTGATGGCTGCTGCCCCGACGTGGGGAGAGCCGCAGTTGGGTATGAGGGTGTGCGCGACTCTTCTGTTCCTTCTCGACCTTCTTGATCAAAGTTGGTAGAGATGACAGCTTCTCTTCTGGGGTGGAATCGAATGAGGTTACACTGATGATGGAGTGCCTGTTTTCTAGGGCTTTAGGGATCGTTGGAAGAGAGATGCGGCGAAATGGGAGATGGGGTGGACGGGGAGGGGTTTGTGGGAGTGGATGACTTGACGACGGATCACAGGATTCAACCGGAAACGCTATGGAAGAAGCTTGAATGGTTTTGTTAGGATGTCACTCATTTTCAGAGAATCTTTGAGACTTACCCATGGTTGCTGCTAGTGACCATGAAGCCCCTATGCTTCGTGAAATGTCTAGTTTGAGCAGGAGGTGTATCACAGCTCTGTTAAGCACATCGACATATCATTTCAGCAGTGCAATGAATGCCTGCTATTAAACGGCGTGGCCTACGCGCTGCAGCACAAGTTGAAGGCAATGAAGTTGGTATCAGGTCGCTCGATAGTCTCCAATCCTTCGGGTTCTGCAATGCAAACCAATCGATATACACCAGTGACCTCGAGATCTATAAGGGTCTGGTTAAGTTAGGAGTACAGGCAGCCACACAGGCTTCGGTGCCGCTTAGCGATAGCGGGCTTCCAAACTGTCGTCTCAACCAGCAGAGTACTGTTTAATTTCTTTGAAACTGGAGGCTATTATTGCCAACAAGATCCAAAAATGACAACAGTGTATACAAGGTTCCTGGTTCCGGGTTTTTGATTGTCCCATGACTTGGCATTCTGGAGTTTCAGAAACCTCTGCGTATGGGAACGCATGCAGCTCTAATAACAACTCCTGGTTTCTGGAGGGGTTTCATTGTGAAATGCGATAGGGCTTGTCAGTATTAATCGTGTACGCGCAAGCCCCAAGTGCATTGGGCCACGTAAACCCGGCTCTGTTCAAGAACTCAACGCGATACTCAGATCCCTCTGAGGAATTGGTAATGTTGACCCGGATTTTGCCCTCCTGTGTAGTCCTTCGAATAATGTTGATGGCCGCTTTTCCTGACCAAGTTCTCAAGCTCAAGAAAATCAGCCGACCCCTGTCAGCTGATCCCGCCAAACAGGAATAGTATTTACACACTACAGCTATAAAAATGGTTGAGCTTTTGCCCTCCCCGGGGAAAACATCGGGCCAGCCTAACAGCTACCCAGTCCAAGGTCCTTCTCTATCTTTTTTGTGATATTATGACCCGCTTTGCTGCATTCTTCGCATTAACGTTTGCTTTGGCTGGCGTTGGAGCCATCCCGACGCTCAACGCTCGCAAGGCTTTGGACGTATTCGATCCTCCGATCCTGTATCCCAATGCAGCCACTGTTTGGTTCGCTGGACAGAGTCACAACGTATGATTGTTGGTTTCAATTCATTGGCGGTCGTCATATGTTAATACCTTCTATTACTTGTTCTTAGGTCACATGGTAAGGAGTTTCAATAAATAATCAGGAATCGGTGATCTCAGACGGTCACGGTGATCAAGGGACGCGTCTAACCCCCCGAAGACGATTTCCAATGGTGCGCTCATACAGTTACGAATCGCAGATTCTGTGATTCAATTCGTTCGTAAGTCTCTCAGCACAAATTAGCCCACTGATTGCGAGTTCATAGAACTGCTATAGCTGTCACCCTTGCGTCCGGTTTTTCTCTTCTGGCTGGAAGACAGGTCATCACGTTGCCAGGAAATCTGACTTCCAGGGATGACTATGAAATAGTCTGTAAGTAATGTCGTTTGCGTGTTTGGTGACTCTCAATCTTTGCGATCAGTATTTGGCGACTCTGGAAATGTCAGCCCTGCATTTACAATTCTGGCATGAGTTGGTTTGTTACTGGCGTCACAAGACTCACAGACATGGACTTAAAGTGCCCACTTCGGACTTCACGAAATCCATACTGATTTCTTTATCGTATTCTTTCTGTCTGCAATCAATAATAAATAACCGAATCAAAACCTCATCCCCGGTCTAGCACGAACTACCTTTGTTTGACGTCCAACTACTTTTCTCATTCAGGACTCATTACCAAGATGATTTCCCTTGCAATGAATGATCTTTACGGCAACCAAACACTGCTCGCCCTTTTATGTTGCACCACAAGGCTATAGATCTGGTTCGACGTCCTCTTGTCACACGTTTCCAGCACAAACTAAGAAAGCGGCAGTGTATGACAACGTACGCCCGTTACCAACCTTTCGCCTAGTACATATGGATTTTGCCATGGTTCGTCCTTTAGTCGTAGCATATCGATAAGCCCAAAGTATTCCTCTCACGACCCATTGACAGGTCTCATCCATAATCTTATCATCCGAGAAATTTAATAGTATCCAATGCTTTCACAACCAAACACTCATGACAACGACGTCCCCCCCCGCTCACTGGCTCGATGAAACCGCTCCGGCACATCCAACACATCTTCATCATGCAAACGTTAACATACGAAGATCGGCGGCAAGATTGAGAACCTTTCTACCTTGCCTATCCCCCTTCCTCCGTCGGGTCCCACAGAGCTGATTATGGATAAAAGAAAGCTTACTGCATGTGACTTCATCTCACGTGCCGGAAACGTCTATTTGATGAGATTTAATATCTTGACAGTTTTGTTTTGTATCAAACTAGGGGCAATAACACCCCCTGAGGCTAGTGTCTCCGGAAATGACACTAAGAAGGGATTCTTCAGGTCCCATACCCCTGAAGCAGAATTATGCCCACCTGTCTTCACTGAAGATACCCCTTTTGCATCCAGACGACCCTTATAATAACAACGAGGATCAATAAAACCGTTCGTCCTACTCGGGCTTATATAAATACACAATACAGATACAGATGTACACGCGACTTTTGAAACAGAGGGTTCACAATCATTTAATCAAGCGTAGCTCACAGCTCACAGCTATTCGCGGCCGCCTGCGACGCGAGTTTAAATGTTGGTCATCTCCCGAGCCCATATCTTGAGATAAAGCTTTCCGCTTCGCACTACGCGGAGCTGCGGGATGGATCAGCACGACGACTTGCAGTGAATTTACGTGATTTGGTACAGCCACCTACATTGTGACTCTGCGGATATGGAAGCGTCCGTATTGTGTGAGTCTAGATCTGTCATTTTTTCTTGTTTGAAAACCGGTAGGTGACTATTTTGTTAGAACGTACCCGAGTGCTGAAGGAAAACATCTTTCTCGCCATCAGCATCTGTGCGATAGGTCTTCTTGCGTGGTCCTTGCCGTCCAACAGTTGCTTCTTTCTCCTTTCCTTTATTTTTCAATTTCTGTACCAACGAGGCTCGCGGAGCTGGAGCCTCCGCGTTGTGCACAGATACGCATGAAGTCCTACCAGCAGGTGCAGATTTTATTGTGCAAGTCTCTTCTCTCTCCGATTCAGATACTATAGCCCGGCGATGTTTACGGCGACGTAGTGGCGTAGATATCGAAGCTGGACATACAACATAAGAATCGGGGAAAGGTATAACTTGAAGGAATGATGCTTACCACTTTCATTAGTGGAGTTAATACCGCTAGCACCCACAACAGTGTGGTTAGACTTGCGAGCAAGTTTAGTAGCAAGGTCTTCTTCGTCCGAATCAGAGTCTAATGTAATTATCTCACGATTGCGACGAGATAATGGAGCTACAGAGGGTGAACAGCGAGAATGGGTATTGAAAAGGTACAAACGCACAATATCGGCCGTTTTGGAAGGGGCACTTTCCGTGAATGGGCTCGTCGGGATCGTTGTTTGAAGACGTGTCTGACATTATGACCATACGTCCTCGACGACGAGAAACGGGAGAAGCTGCAATGGACACATGTCAGCAGGGAGAACATGCGGCTGGAATACCTGGGATCAGCTTTACATGAAGGATCCGGTGGAGGCTCCGTTACACCGGGTTCATCAATATCTGAAGAGGTGTCTGCCAGTGGATCTATTATAGGTAAGTCGATTAGAGTGGTTTTAGAGAGGAATTGTGAGGGGGAGAGAATATTGATGGGAGCTTACTTCTCGTCTTTTTAGAGGCCAAAACGGATCTAGGGTGATCTTCGTCGCTGCTATCGGAAAGAGTTACAGAAAAAATGACTTTCCGGCCCCGGGAGCGAGAGGTGAGGGGTGAAGCTCGAGTTGCACGTTAATAATATCATTCCCCCTCCACTTTACAACCCCGGTGTGCTCACATTCTGTGTTGCGTTGTTTCTTCATGGCTTTCCTTTTCATTTGTGACCGGGTAACACGTGCTTGAACTATCAAGATATTTCCATGTCAATCACAGCAATGTGAAAGGCAATACCCACCTTTATCCACGTCGTCTGAATGAGACTCCGAGTTTGCGTAGGATTCATCACCATCCGTGGAAGTTGAATCCACGATAAAGTTTCGAATGGGTGTCTTGAAAAAGCAGGTTATAAGCATCTGACAGAAGGTTAATAAACCATACTGACCTGCCGTGCTGCATCATCTGCATCATCGACAATATCAGCATCCGACGCGCTACCAGTGTCCTGGGTATCGTCATCGTCGTCCTGTATTGTGCTTTGGTCATTCACACCCACGTCTCTGTCCGATTCAGAAGCTGTTCTGGAAACAGCGGCAGCTCCAGAGGGGGATGTATCATTGTCTTCATCGTCTAGATCATGATCAGATACTGAAGCAGGCTGAGACGAATCATCGATGAAATCCAAATCTTCCACCAGAGGCTGGTCACGCAAATATCCATGCAAGTCTGGACCTTCATCTTCATCTTCTTCCAGATCAAGATCGTCCGCATACTCGGTTGCTAAGAGATTCTCGCCAATGTCCCGATGAACCTCCTGCTTTCGTGGATGGGCAAGCCACTGGCGAACCGCATCAAAATATATAGGATGCTGTAATATGTGCATGAGGTGCTAAGTAAGGTGGAAAAACATAACCGACGATCTTTACCTTTTGAACGAGCTGCCGCTGCCTGAGGGTCCAGACCATCCACTCCTTATCCCGACACTGGCAGATGGTCTTCCCTCGATGTTTCTTGCCGAATGGAACTATAAATCGATCGTAGTCATCCTCAGTGAGACTTTTTAGTCCTTCATAGTAGTATTCAAACGCTGTGAGGAACGAAACCTGAAAGACAAGCTGTCTATAAATACATCATACTGTGAAAAATCAGAGGTGCTTACATTTTGAGGCCTTTCATCGAAAGTCTCATAACACCAAAGCAAATAGGAAAGCGGAACATCGTGGATCTTCTTGCCCTTATACTTTCCAAAATACAACCTCATACCACCACCATGCTCTTCCCAATACCAGGAATGCCGGTCATCTTCTTCGTCCTGAAAGGTAATAATGAGAGGAGGGGGTGTAGGGGAACGAACACGCCTTTTGCGGTACATTTCCAATCTTACTTAGGTGTGGCGGACGGCCCGGGGGCGACACGGCACAGGATGAATTAACTAGGCCCGTGCACAAGCTTAGTAAGCTCCCTACGGCAAGGCCGCACACGACGCTCAATCTAGTGAAAAGTCCATCTGGTCAAATCTGCTAAGGTAGTTCAAATTTTGATTTTGTTGCTCCTTGCATCCTGTGACAGTCAACGCCGCCATTGAAATCCCCCCCTCATCCTCGTCTCTCCATTCATGTCTCGCAACACGGTGTGATCTTACAAAGGTCGCAGAATTTTCAAGCAGAAAAGGAGCTGTAGAGTAAACGACACTTCCGATGCATTCTACACATCGTGATTTTGTTACCCTGCTCTCGGTAAGATGCTCTGCAGGTACTTGCTTTGCGACTAACTAGATTACACATGCTACAAACAGAGCGGCGGCAGCGAGGGACGGCAGAGAGGAGATGAGTGCGCGTGCGCTCCTGGCACCGCATGTGCAGCTGCTGTTTCTTCGCTGATATGTATCCGGCTTCCGCAGCTCGTTGCCTTTATCCTGTACGTTCCCATGGCCAGTCCCTCTGATCTTTTCAATCCCCCATCCCCTTAGCTCCCTCACCCATCCCTTCTATCTCCCTCATCTCCTCCCGGGGCCATCTTCCATCTCTCTCTTTTTGCATGAATTACATCCTCCTCACCTCCTTACTTCTCACATTCACGTCTAGAGTCGCAACTAACCCTGCCCTCCTCCCGTCCACCGGGTGTCCTGACTCAGGACTTGTCACTGGGACTCAATCATGGTGCATGACCGATGATCGGTTGATCCTGTTGACTGCATGGAGAACACTTATTGGTCAAGAGCTCCCGGAAAATTCAAAGGTTCAACAACTAAATGTGTTTTTTGACGTATACGAACGCTCAGACTCTCGGTTTGTTCTTCGGATACTAGTAGGAACTGTCCATTTCTGAAACACTGGGTTTTCATTTTGTCTTCACCAACTGATAATCTGTCTTCTACGAATCATAACGAAACCCATCCATTCTGATTCTCCATCTTTGGGACCTCCTCTCCGTTTTTTTCTCCGACGACCTGGCATACTTTACACCACTTACGACGCATGGACCCTTTTTGCTTAAAACACGGCAAGGATAGCTTACGACGACATCCCTCGCATTCTCTCAGAATCCCACTTGGTTCTTCCAGAATATCAAGAGGGAGCAAAGGTGAGCGGCGATAACAATCGTTGCGGAATGGTTTCAAGGGCAGATCCGCATGCATGGCCACATAGCGCTGAGACTGTAGGATTAAATTGGTTTTTGATTGAAGGAAGCCTTGGTTCTGAAAGTGCTGATAGATGAGGTGGATAAGATGGATGTCTTTGGCGGCATAATTGAGGAGCATCGCTGACAATGGACGCTCAACCCACTTGTGACTATAATTTTGATGTATGTTCTTGACCGAGGCTCAATACCCCAAAATTAGGGAACAGCGAATCGGGAAGACAATCGTGGCATCAACGTACCATCTTTTGCGTCACCTGATGCCAAATGATTTTCAGTCAGGAATCTGTTCATTCCCAGGACAAGCTGAAGACCATCGTATTGTTCCGTGGATTGGTAACCCGAAAAGAAATAACTATTCAAGCGGCGAAGACGTATCGCCTCGCCTTCTCCGCGCGTGACCCTGGACGTCAGCTCGACGATTTGCAGGTCGAGCGTATTCTCGAACTTCGTCCCATACGTATGGTAAATCTCACTGTAATCCATTCGTCCATCCCAGACTACTTTCATTTTCATGGGGTTCAAGAGGAGATCCAACACTGGTGCAAGAGCTGAACGATCGAGAAGGACAGCATCGTATATGAATACTTCTGATTGTGGCGTGCCGATAGAGATGAGGGAGAGGCTACCACCATAAGTTCCGAGTTCTTGACCTTCGCAGTCGACAAAAAGGAATGGAGCAGATTGAAGGGTGTGAATGCTGCGAGTTACTGCATCGCCAGTAGCGCAGAGAGTATACGAGACAGCCATATCTCAAGATTGCTTTAACTACTTGGGGCACAAGGCTATGTCTGCATTACTGGACAAGGAGGGTAACCCCTTCAACTCACCTCAACGCAAGCGATAGGGACAACTCGACACGAACGCTTGGTGAGACATTTGTAATAAGGTGAAACAAACCAGAAGACCTTTCCCCTATCCCCCTAAATTGTTATGACGTAATGCTGCGTGCGTACTGGAAAGTGTGTGAGAGAGAAATTTCGACATCTATCAATCATCATACACCGGAAAAAAGGAAGAATTCTTCCAACAACAACGAATCCTAATCTGTTCATGCAAGTTAGGAATTGTTGGCGTCCCGAACTTGAAACGAGTACTGATCTCCTCGGTCTAACGTGACAAGCTTCTCAGCAAGACCGGCATCAGACATCTGCTTTACAAAATCCTGCCATATAATGTCAGTTGAGGTATGTTCAATATCGCAACGAACGAACTCACGCTGAGAGGACTTTTGAATACATCTTTCATTCCGATTCATAAGCAGGCGGTCGAGAGCGGAATATGCGGACTTACCATAGTCATCGTTATGGATGGGGATTGTTAATTCAGGCTGAATAAGCTGCACGAGTCGAATGCCCTGTTTAGCATCCATAGTTACCATAAGTTTTATCATTGGGAGCATTGTGCCACCTAACAGACCATGAAAATGCAGCAAAACATAAATTAGAGTCGCCTCACCTAAATGGATTAACATCAAATCGATATCCGGATACCTCTTGGGAATTTCCTTCAAATCATTAACAAAAAGCGTGTCTCCGGATATGTAAATCCTATAGCCGACGTCCATCTTCCCTTCCTTTTCTTCTCCCAGTTCTACAATGTAGCCGTTCGTAGGTGGGATTGCCGAAATAACTTTATTAGCCACTTCCAACGCCCTCAACGGCCCCATTGGCATGTGTTTTCCGGGAGTGGCAGTGATCCTGATGCACTTGTGGGTCTCTGAAGCATTGGTGAGCGAAGAAGGACGGATGTGCACTAGAGCCGAATCCCAGACTTTGAGAGGTGTGACAGCAGTGAAGCGCTGGGGGGGTTTCAACTTTTTCGTCAAGGCGTCATGCGCATGAGGTGTTGTGACGATCGGTAAATCCCTACGAAGACTCTCTTCCACCTAGAATGACATTAATACAATAAAGTGCTGATAGAAATTCAATTTCCATACAAGTTGATCAAAGTGATCGGCATGATAGTGGGAAAGCAGCACCAGGTCTATCCGAGGAAGATCATGTAGGTCAACAGCTGGATTTGTTAGACGCGTCCCGTTTGCCATAGGGCCAAGATGTACGTGATCTAAAAAAATAACAAGACATGAAAAATCTGCAGAATCTAACATGGTTTAATATTTCTTTACCTCCCGCGTGCAAGAAACTACACATGAATGAGCACAAATTCAGTCAACGGCACAGTGCAACTCACTTGGGATCAGTCATAAGCCTCATACCGGCCCATTCTAATACAGTCGTTGCTGTTCCCACAAAAAAAATAGATGCATTCTCATGGCCTCTCTTCGCACTGTTTGGGTGCACCTTGATTTCTTTAGCATCAGGTAACGACTCCTTGGGTACACCCCCTTCGTCGCGCAATGGGCTGAGTAGCTTGTCTGGATCGATTGTGATGTCCACCGGTTGGGCCATTGTCGCGAAGTCGAACACCCAGGAGAAGGTGGCTCCAAGTCATATTTAAGAGATCATGGCATTTAGGTTCAGCCATAGCGCAACATCGCCGCGGAAGCAAATGTGACTAACCCGAGGGCCGAGACGGTGAACTTTGAAGTACCACTTACGAAGCTTCAAGAGAGCAGGGTGCCACTTGTAGAGGTGTGTGCGTGGGTTGAAAACTTAAGGGTTTCCCGTTTCGGCCGGTTAGTAAGTGTACTCAGCCACCGTTCTTACCTGGAGTGTGCTTCTCAAACCCTGCGTTAGTTTGCTTATTTTCAAAATCTTCACGAGAACTGTAACTGTGACAGGCCTTCTTATGAAAAACATCAGGCCCTCAGCTGGCTATATTTGGACCGGTCACGGTGATATATCACAGGCAGCGTGAGGCATCGAGGGTGAATTTCGTCTAAAACTTGCAGCGGCTGGGAGCGACTCGGAGGCCTTTCATTTACATAATGGTTTGCCTAAAAGATCCAGCTCATTCGAAAAATGAACACCCTAAAGGAATACAGGCCATGCATTTAAAATAGTTGAGTTGTGCCAGTGGTTGATTTATGTAAAGGTAGGAGGTCGCTAATTTGTTCATACGTTACTGGTTTTCATCATCTGATCTTGCATTGATTTCTTCCATTTTTCCGTATTATCTACCTCATAGCCGCTTCCGTTCAAGACCCTACCTTCTTGACCGAAGAAATATGTCGAGTTCGCCTGTCCTGCCGCGATTGCCTTCAACTGCTCCAACCTCCGCAGCTCGAGTAGCGCCTCTAGTGCGCGCAATTTTGTCTGATCCGTTGGCTTGTCTTTAGATTCGGCCATAAGAGACTCTGCAACGGCGTCGATTTGTCGCGCTAACGCTAGACCTTCGTTCACCGCAGCCTGGAAGAAACCCTCTGAGGCGAGGATTGCTCGACGTTTCTCTCCTTCAGCCTTGTTCAATTGCGATTGTAGCTCTATATTTCCATCAGCCATATCAGCAAGATTGTCCAAGGGGAAAACATCGGGGAGAAACACACGGCCTTCGGATTGCAGAATATCGCGTTGCTTTTGGCCTTCAGCTACGTTAACGAGGGCCTGTGTATCAAGAAGCTGCTTTCGGCGTTCTCGTTCTGCTTGCATTTGTAGCTCAAGTTGTTTTTCTACATCACGATTCTGTGGTTTGAATGTCTGGATTTCAAATCGTGTGCAGTCTACACCCCATTTCTAAAACATGCATAGTTATAATCGCATTCATCTCTTGAAAACATGGACGATACCTCAATGGTGCTCCCGATTATCTCATGCAGCTTTATGTTAATTTTGTTCCGGTCCCCTATCACTTCGTCGTACTTTTGAAATAGATTAGATAGGTTTGTGACGTTTGGGTCTTATGTACACTCACGGAAAAGTGACCAACAACAGAACGCATGGCGGAAGTGCCAATGTTTATCACATTGGTGTGGAAATCATGCACAGAGAAGCAGGCGTCGTATGAATTCCGGACACGGAAGAAGAGCGAACCAGAAATCACGACAGGTACGTTGTCACTTGTGAATCCCGCAAGGTCATGGATATTGGCCGACGTCTCTCGCATGTCTACTTGCTGGAGGGGGACTCAATTAAGACCTTAGTCACGGGGAAAACATCAATGGGACTTGCCTGCACAGTGTGGTAGAGTGGTATCATGAGCTGTAACCCGGGTTTGAGTCGGGTAGGGTTTCGACCAAAGGCTAGCCTCCATCCTTCATAACCTTGATTTACAATGGTGAAAATTTTCCGTCGTGAAGAAACCGAGGAATTTGTTGGAAGTGAAAAGCATGAAGCCATGGCTCTGGTTGATTGTCGCAAATTTCTCGATGCTATTAGAGACATGATTACTGCCACCAAGCTGGTTCAAGTTGGAAAATATGGAGGAACGTTGCGGGCTATACAAACCTTACTATCGGTGGAATCTATGGTACCCCGGTAGAGACGCGTCCTCCATCGGCAGGCGATGACGCGGTACACGGCGTCCTATCCGAGTCTGACGGGTTCTGACCACTCGTATCTACTTAAGCTCAAGCTCAAGGCTAGCCCATGAGTTTCTTTGCATGCACCAAGTGAGCTCCCAGGGGCAATTGAAAAGGATCAAACAAAATCAATGAATTAATTTTTTCTTCCTCTCAGGACCCGGGGCCGGGGGCAATGTGATATGTGCATATGCTCGAAAAATTCATGATGATCTGGGGGGAGGAACTCTTTCTGCTTTAATGTATGTATGTATTCTCCTCCAGTGTTGTCAGTGACCGGGTCTGACCGGGGGGTCAGTCATCAAGTGGTCAGAAGCACCTAAGGCTGACCCTTTTGACCGAGGGGTCCGACCTAAGGTCAGAGCGCTAGTAAAATTATATAACATCCTAGTCTACAAGGTGTGACCTGCGCATACACTATCTTGTACTATATCCTCAAATGGCTGTAGCAGCTCATTTAATATGTTCTTTATCCAAGTTAGCAATTTCACCTTCCCCAAAGGCATCCAACCCCTTCTGTACACCCAGATTGAAGACTGGGCTACCTGCTATAGATGGATATGTGAAGAGTTATACAAGTAGATGTGGGTGTGAGGTCTTCGGTGCTGCATATTATTTAAGGAACCAAAGATAGTGTATTACATAAATTAGGGTCAGACCCCACCTCAAAAATCTCGTCTGAATGACCCCTGGTCAAGGTCAAAGGTCAGACCCCAGTCAGGTCAAGAATTTTGACCTGACCCTGACAACACTGTTCTCCTCCATCACAAAACTCATGATAACAATTAGGCTTTCTACCTTCAACTGCTCCAACAGCGTATACGTATTCTTTCAGGAACAGATACCATGTTCACATCGTTCCTTCGACATTTGTCTAAAATTAAGGGGTCGAGTTGACTTTCCTTAGGGTATCTCGATAATGACTGCGCCGCACCATCGCACGTATGTCTCTGGCTCCTGCTTAAGAAGTTGATGGTTTGGTGTACGCATCACATCAGAATGAAGATCGCTCTTTATCGATTCTTCATTATGACTATACTCGTCTCCCCTCACGCTTTTCTACTCCTCTCGGCCTCTCTTTGATGACCATCTTATTGCTGTTCTTGGGACCTTTAGGACCTGGTTTACGTGTCCGCTTGCCTATGGATAGACCAGAGTGAGTTAAAGCAAAGAGAAAAGGCGTAACCAGGAGCGGTGAAGACGTGGGAGGGTAATTGGATGTCAAAAACAAAGGGTTCGACAGGAATATGGCGTACCCTTTGTTAACCAGCCCCAAGGGGACCTCGGGTGCTTGTTTCCTTTTGATTTACCACGTCCGCCTCCGTGTGGATGATCAACACTGCGCAGAAAAAAGTCAGCCCTGCTATAATACCGAAAACCAACAAAATAAAAAGGGGGAAGAGACGCACGCATTCATAGCCATACCACGGACTTTTGGCCTCCGACCTAACCAGCGGCTCCGACCCGCTTTACCCAACACAATTTTATCATGTAAGATATTCCCAACACGGCCGATAGTCGCTGGACAATCCTGAAAAATTGTCTGAGCCAGACAGTAAATTAAATAAAGGGAGAACGCACCCTTAAGACTTTGCGGATTTCACCACTCTGTAAGCGAACCTGTGAGTAGAGACTCTTTTCGTCGTGTGCAACGACGACGCCATAAGAGCCTGCAGAACGAATAAGGGCCATCCGCTTTTCTGGGTGGAGCGCAAGCGCGTGTATCTGTGTGCCTAGAGATATGAGAAGTATCAAAACACAAACTAGCCATGGCGAAGTGTTCAAAAAGAACAACACAAACCAGTAGGGATCAGTCGTATCGGAAGTACGTTACCAGCCTTGAGAGTCAACGCTCGTAATTGACCTAGTGCGAGATTAGTTTCCGAACTATTTAAAAGCTGTTGCTGCCAATATATATATATATATATAATCAATTCCAAATCACATGGAAGGGAAGGTACTTACACTTCGGCTCGGTGTCGAAGTGACAGCTGTAGGCCCATGACTCGTCACAGCATCTGCCTTTTTGCTCTTCATCCCTGTATCCACAAAGCCTTCAACGAGACCATCCGGTATGCCCTTTCTGAAACTCTGCACAGTCTGACCTGCACGCAGGCCCTCTGGCGCGAGGATATAGCTCCACGGCTGCTTTGCATTCGGATCCCTGCTCTTCAATAGTGCGATATGACCGCTCCTACCGGGGTCATACTCTATGCGTACCACGTCCTGTATTCCACCCTCCATGCGCATAAAGTCAACGATGCGGATCCGTCGTTTATGCCCGCCGCCACGACCGCGGACAGTTATACGTCCATTGGCATTCCGGCCACCGCTTGATCGTTGCGGAAGTGTTAATAGTCGTAAAGGCCGTCCAGGGTAGAGGTATGGTGTCAGTGGGCGACGTAAGTGGCGGATAGACGGTGTGATGGGTTTATATGTCTTGTAGAGTCCACCAACGATGCGTACAAATGGTGTACGAGTCCTCTCTGGAACTGCAGTGGATGGGATTGGAGTTTCTGTGGCATATGTGCGAGGAAACTGTCTCCGACAACACGAAGAGCTGATCGGAGACAGTAGTTGCCGTATTCGCTGGAGGGTCGACATCCAGTCTCATCCAGTGACACTGGTGTGACACCAAGAAAAGTAGTCACCGATCACAGTCACACCCACAAACAGTACGTGAACGTCAGGGATAGCTGTTACCTTTAGATAATGGTTCGTCCGTGTTTTCTTCCATGTAGCCCAGCCTTCTGAATGAACCGAAATATAGGCACAAATTTCAACTTCGACGAGTGAGTTGAGGGATATTACCAAAATGGAGCGCATCGGTGCGTTTCACGCGTTCATACTTGCATGCTCACCATCTGACTCTCTGCTTTATCAAACTTCGCTCTATACTCAGGTGCGCACTCGCACATTCGCGGCTTGGGGCTCACGTCGCTGCTCGAGCCACGTCCAAATGCTGACGGCGAGGGAATGGTTGGGCAGGCCAAGGCTCGGAAGGCTGCGGGCCTTATCCTGAAGATGGTTCGGGAGAGTAAAATCGCAGGCCGTGCTATTTTGATGGCGGGACCACCGAGTACGGGAAAGACAGCAATTGCGATGGGTGCGCGTCTTGTCATCTCACGCGGAGAACTCACATTGATACTCGCGAAGGTATGGCGCAATCTCTTGGAACGGATGTGCCTTTCACCATGATATCTGCATCCGAGGTGTTCTCCCTTAGCATGTCGAGAACAGAAGCCCTGACGCAGGCTTTCCGGCGAAGTATTGGCGTCAGGATTAAGGAGGAGACAGAAATCATTGAGGGAGAGGTTGTGGAAATCCAAATTGATCGAAGTCTCACAGGGGTGCGTTGCAACTACTTGATGTATTATGAGAAAGATGTATGGTGTTAACATCAAGTAGGCCCAAACCACTGGACGACTAACAATAAAAACCCTAGACATGGAAACTGTTTATGATCTTGGCACAAAAATGATAGACGCTCTTTCCAAAGAGAAAATAATTGCAGGTGCAAATTTGTGTTCTCTTAGATGCCTGATGTCAATTCTCATTCTTGTTTTAAAATCGTTCATGCAGGCGATGTCATCTCTATTGACCGTGCGTCTGGTAAAATTAGCAAACTTGGTCGCAGTTATGCTCGAAGTCGAGATTACGATGCCACGGGTGCCGATGTGAGTCGTAATATAAATTTTGTTCAGTCTTGTTTCTCTGGTTTCGCCATCAGAGAAGTTACGCATTTTTATTATTTTCAAATACTGAGCAAGTTCATTCTCTAGACCAAATTTGTACAGACTCCTTCTGGCGAATTGCAGACGCGCAAAGAAGTCGTACACACTGTAAGTTTACATGAGATAGACGTAATTAACAGTCGAACACAAGGTGGGCAATTATTCTCCTGTTTGTAGAGCATCACCATGTCCAGTTCCACTTATTTTCTGAACATCGACCTGCTTTAAATGGTGTAATGTCCTTTCCTGACAGCATGCTAATGTTGTGCCTGGCTTCGTTTTCTTTCAATAAGGCTTTTTGGCATTGTTTGCCGGTGATACTGGTGAAATTAAACCAGAACTACGAGCACAAATAGACACAAAAGTCGGGGAGTGGAGGGAAGAGGGAAAGGCGGAGATAGTGCCTGGGGTAAGATTTTTTTAATATTTTAAATATCGTCGCATCATTTATATTGGCCCCTCTATATTTTCCAGGTTCTTTTCATCGATGAAGTACACATGCTCGACATCGAATGCTTCTCATTCCTAAATCGCGCCCTCGAGCAAGAACTCGCACCCCTAGTCATTATGGCATCCAACCGCGGTACGACACGCATACGTGGCACAAAATATAAATCGCCTCATGGTTTGCCCGTGGATTTACTTGATCGCGTGCTCATCATTACAACACAAAAGTACGAAGCAGAGGATATAGAAAAGATAATTCAAATTCGGTAATTGAAGTCAACAGTTTGCTTGACAAGAACCATCTGACTAGTTAGTAGTTGTACCGAAGAAGATACGAAGCTCACCCCGGAGGCACTTAACATTTTGACTTCCATGGCAACTTCAACAACACTTCGCTACGCACTCAATCTAATTTCTTGCGCTCAAGTAACATCTTTCGAATATACAATGATGACCGGTACTGACAACCTCCAATCTTTAGGTTGTAGCGCTAAAGCGCAAGGCACCAAACGGCATCGTAGACGTAGAGGATTTACGACGATGTTACACATTTTTCCTAGATGAGAAACGTAGTGTTCAATGGGTTGGTGAGGGCACTGCTGGGTTAGTGGGGGAGGATGACGATGAAGTAAGCCGAGGCGATAAGATGGAAGAGTAGTGTTATTGATCCGGTTTACGATTCATTTTGGTTGCGAGCCAGCTGTGGTAGATGAGAAGCCGGGTGAAGTGTGACAGCGGACCCCAACCTTGGAGACTTGAAAGCATTTCTGCGAACGTTCCCAGATTTGAACTGTACTTTCCATCGACGATTCTAATCTTCGTACCACCCACAAAATATCCATAGAGTCCACTGCAGCAAGGAATGTTTACTTCTCGAAAGTACAAGACTAACTACATCTAATGCAACAGATAATAATAATACATAAAATGCAGTATCAATAATGCCAAAAAATCGTCTGGATCTAGTATGATGCTTCCTTTATGCTCATGCTCGTACTTAGTCTCAAATTCAACCATGAACGAGTCAAACGCTATACTCGTACCTCCAAGGCCAATTTTACCGGAACCTGTAGGCCTCAAGTTTCATTATACTACCTGTCTCGGCATGTGCAATGCAAGCATCATCGACTGCCGCTCTTTGGCTGCTCTTCGACGAACTCGGTGGCTCATGATCAGATGCGCTATCGATTTCTTCTGGACCGGCCCCAGTCTGTGGCGTCGCTAAGGTGGATGCGGGACGTAGAGGTGTCCAAGTGAGATCTGTGGCAGGCGGAATTGGTTCAGGCTTATTTGCATGCCGCACGGAACGAGCTAAGAAGGTGGTGGCTCGTCGAGGAAGGCCAGGGTGAAAGGGTGTAGCCATAGTTTCACGTCTTCGTAGAGCAAGATTGCGCTGAGCCTGCTAAGAACGTATGAATTAACCGGCAGTATGCATACAGAGGATTTCACCTTTTCCTTCCCCTTCGCACCCTTGCTGATCAAAGAACCACGTCTAGCCGCTCCTTGGTGATTCGAAAATCTCTTTTCCCATCCTGCCGCGACGATCCTATGTCTCTCTTCAAGTTGTGTTTCTGTCCCCCGGTCATCCTCAATACTGTCATCCGATTGTACTGCACAGTCCAGTGGATACGATCCCAGAGGAGTAATAGGAGTTCGTATCGCTCCTTCAAGATCGCTACTTCCGCTCCCGCTCGTGTCTGCGGCGAAGATATCGCGTAGATCTACGGTGAGGGTGTTGGGCTGCGGCGTTGATACCTGTTGGATGTCGGATGGGAAAGGTTGGGAGAGCTGGACATGACCGTGTTCCATCTTCGCCAAACTAATCGTACGAGTTGTCTTTGCCTTGTGCCCCGAGGGAGGACTTGTGATACGCCCATCCGAGCTACCCCAGAGTGAGCCCTCCTCATCGGAACCTACGTCTATAGCGTCGCATGTGATGACCTCTCCAATCTTCAACGGGGCGATTTCAATTGCTTCTCTGGCATCCCGATTAGCGGGCAGCATACACGACCGCTCCTGGAGAGGAGAAGATATATCGGGTGTGGCATCGTCTATTCCCGATGTAGCATCTCCACGCTCTGGGCTGGAGAATGCAGGACTGATGTATCCTTCCTCCTGTTGGACCGTGTCAACTCCCTCCTGGCGAAGAGAAAGCAGAAGGTTATCGTCGACTTCATCGAGATCATCGAGTTCCTCAAGGTTCTCCTTATCGTCATCAAACGCGACCTCAAGACGCTGACGGGGAGACAAATGGGCACCAATGTCAGAGGCAAAGAATTTGCTACTTTGAATTCGGTCCACGATTTCATCGGTTTTCTTGGGTCGTTTTGCAGAAGTTTCGTGATCATACTGTTCTGCAAGTGTTCGCTTTCCGCTGGCACGACCAAATTGCATTGTGTGAGGAGGGGGAAGCACGGGTGTGGTGACAACCTTTGGAGTAGCGCCCTTAGATTGCTTGGCTGAACGAGCGCAATTAGACCTTTCATACGTTTTGAAACACGAGTTGGTGACTTACTGAAGTATTGGAACAAAGAACTTTTGACCACCACTGGTTGCTGATCGACTTTGGTATCACGCCTGTTTGCGTCTTTAGATGCCAATGGACGTGGGCGTTTTACGGGCTGGAAAGAAGGCATGATATCAACCATGGGCTCGAGCGAAACTGGGTCAATGTCGCCCCGTGCAAGGCCACCCGCAAGTTCCGCTTCGATATACCTGCAGTTCCACGGTGAGATCTTGTCACCACACGAGGCGCAGAATGTGAGAACGCACCTTCCCACAAACTTCTCCCGCTCTTCGTTCCATGTTGTCCAATCCGGCTCCGTCAAATACACAATCTCCTCCTTTCGCGGATCCCAGACTCTTTGATGCAAGAATCCAACCTCTGCTTTCCTCATCCGGTCTTCCCAGTCTTTTTCGACCATCTTTCCATCCATCCTCAGTGCTCGTAAGGCCTTCTCAACTGTGCCCCATTTCCGTAGATATTTTGATGCAGTCTTGAGACCAACACCCCGCACACCTTCGATGTAATCACAACCACTCATCATCGCGCACTCTCTCAGTTCTTTAACACCCCAGCCATGTAGTGGGAGATCTGCGGATGAATTAGACGCTAGCGTGTTTGCAGTGATGGCAGTGCACGTGGCAGTAGTAGCGTCGAGCTTGAGCAGGAGGAGCTGGGTGCCAAAAATGAGGAGGTCAGAGTCCTCGGTAAGAATACCGTCGACCAAACCTGAAGCTTCGAGATGGAATAGCTGCGCGTCCGCTTCGTAGGGGGCGACCACGTAGGGCACTTGTTCGGCACGAAGCACCTGTCGAATATTAACACTAGAAGAATATGATATAGTGGGGGATATGAAAATGCCCACTTTGATGAGCTGAAATGCCATCTGTGGTGTAATATCAACGCATTTCACGTAGTGATCCCGAGCGTTACTGTGATGACCTTGTTCCGCTAAGGCGTTGGCCTGAGCAACGTTTTCATCACGCTTGCTGAAGAAAGATACACAATTCAGTTGCACCCATAAATTACACATGGAAAACGGTGAAATAGCAATGCGTACCGTTTACGCTCCACTTCTGTCCCTTTCTTCGCAGGCAGGGGGCCTCCATCAAAAACTATATAAGGTGTGATCTTGTGGTATTGAAGCAGTCGTACACGGTGCATGGCATAGTCAACATACCTAGGACGAAATTGAGCTCCTTCAACCCACGCGAACAGTTTGACATCAGAACGGCACTCACTTGGTCGTTGGCTTGCCGGTAACGATCTCAGTTGCACACGCGTACGCGCCGCGGTGCAACCAGACGTATGCATCCACAGCAATAGTTTTTCCAGCGAGTTCAGAGAGATGAGTTGGCTTGTGTACAGACTTGAGGAGCGGAAGGAGTCCAGAGATACCCATCGCACTCAGGGCATGGGACCTTCGACGCAGGGTATGTCCAAGGGTATATGGGCAAGAATAGGCAAGAATGTGTGTTGGCCAGAGTGGACCGCTTGCGCCTCTGTGGGTCCGTCGTTGCGTAAACCAGGGCGTGACGCTACGCGAGCCGTCACGTTTGTCCACGGTTTTCACGCGCATTTTCAGCAAGTTAACTCATTCTAGACTATTTCACTTTACTGGCCAAGAACTCCCATTGTTCTATTGTCTTGTTTGTGTAAGGTCAACTGATATGGTAGGGTAAGTACCATACTCTAATGATCATGGTTCCAGCGGAAAGAGTGCCCTAGATAAACCAGTATTCACAGATCAGATTCTTGGAGAAGAGACAAATTCTTAGAAAGCCATATGCTCTCTTTCAGCGCTTTCATCCCTCCCACGTCACTTGCAGAAGGGTTGGCCTGAAGGCTAACATGATCGTATGTGGCGAAGGTTATTCGCCGAAAACGCTGCTGCTTGCAATTACGCCCTTGAATATTTTTGCCCGCCTCATTGGAATTCTCTTTCATCATCCCTGCAGGTGACGCGCCTCTTTGGTTTGCGGTGACTCCAAATGAGTGATTGGAAGCCATTTTTCGGCTATAAATCCACCCTTGCTTTAAACAGGACTAGGAGAATCCTTCGTCACAAAGTAGCTGGATGCTAGTGGTCCAATCCATTTTCAAATAGGACGAGAGTTCTCTTGCATCGACGGAGCTAGGGATTCGATATACAACTCGCATGCGATGGATGAACAGCATCTCGGGACTGTATAATGGATCACCCTAGTATACCGAATATTAAGCTAAGCTCCTTGGGGTCTATATCGAGTCGGTATAATATTAGTATCCACAGGGCGTGGAAACGGAGTTTCACACTCGTGTGACCGAAGGCGATACGTGTGGCATATGCCCTGCCAGTAGCTCACGCACGGTTTCGAGGATCGTGCGCCGTGACTTTATGTTCAACGGAAGTTGTGTCGACTACAATTCCGAATCGCCCACCTCACCATGGTATAGTCCAGTGATCGCTAATGGTTCTGTTGAATGAGCGCATCTCAGCCCTCTGCCTTTCCCCTCGACCCTTTTTAGAGTGAAAATACCGAGATGTCAGTACATACTTCCTAGTCTGCGAACAATTTATCAACAGTCAAAATCTTTGACCTCATTGACGGTTTCTCAGGAACCCGGTCACTATATTATCCCACACTGCACTGAGGATAATCCCGTTTTGGATTATATTCGCAACGGTAGCAATTGGACCAGATGTGGTCAAGTCTCATTCAACCGGCTACGCGTATTGCAGCTCATACCGGCGCTGCACGAACTCATAAACCTGAGATGCTCAACTCGATGTTCATTGAGGCTGCTTCCTGTCCTCAACCGCCTTGACCGAATTTCGAAGGTCCCTTGTCTGTATTATTGGCTCTGTGCTACATGTCTACCTCGCCCGACAGTCTCTTGTCTTTGTAAGTGCTGAAAATGTGATCATTTACAACACTGGTACTTTATTTCAATTCCTCTGTATTCTAACTGGCCACCTGCCCTCCCAGTGGCAGCTTCTATGTTCTTTTTATGGGATTGCTGTATCACAGTTTGTGATGAAGTATTTGTTATTCACTCACTTCGAGAGAAGCACAGTGTTGAATAGTTTAATTCCACAGTTGGAATTGATCTGGAGGTACGGTTGGTTGAAGTCAGTGATGTTACATTTTCACAAGAGTCGGACTCGCTTGCCAATAGGTCGAAATGGAATGCTGTCAGCGTGCTATTTTTTGCCATTCGATATTTGACCTTTGGTATCAGAACGTGAGCCGCCGTTATTCCATTCTCCTCGATCGGTAGCCAATATTATCCCCAGACTTGAATTAGTGTTTTACACAGATGTTTCTGGTATCTTGCGCCCGTCCCTTACTGGTTGCAAGATATGGGTCTGGGCTGAAGCTATTATAGCCCTCCTAGTGTATATATGTCTTGAAATTCTATTAATCACACGAGGTAACTCCCAATCCTTCCTCAGCACTTACCCCCCTCACATTCTTTTGCTTAGTATTCGCATTCTATGCATGAAGTAAACGCCTCCTTTCCCTCCTCATCACCGGACACACTGCCAATATCGCTCTACTTGCCCTCACAATACCAAACTTTGTTGTAACACCGAACACTTTACCGTCAAATATACATTCAGGTGTCTGTGTGGTCCTCAAAACTACTCAGCTGTTTCTAAACTATTGGTACGTGGGTACCAATTGAATGACCACTGAGTTACCGCTGAATAATTCACTTTGTGTATAGGATACCCGGTCTAATATTTCAGTCAATCCTCTTCTTACTGCTTATCGCGAATTTTTTTCAAAAGAAGTGGCATACGGGTCTGAGCACTCCGCATTTATTAATCGTATTCGTTAGAGATGGAGCATGGGCCTTTGCACTCCTTTTCAGTCAGTCAATGCTTTTATTTTATTTCGGAGTTTACCTAACACCATGTTTTATTCATTAGCTGTGATTTTATGGTCAGCGATAGCATATGAGCTCAGCCCTCAAAATGGTGAAATTGCGTTAACGTGAGTCGTCTACAATGTGCTTTCCTCAACGACGGCGTTAAATGCCCAATGATCCTCACTATTTCAGTTGGCTGTATTCTATTTTTGGATTTTATATGTCACAGTCCCATTCTGCTTAAAGACACGGAATAACCCACTAACATTTGGATCGCAGGGCTCACGTCTGATCTTGAATCTACGTCAAGCGGCCCGTGAATCTTTGCCACCTCCGGCACAAAATGTGGTTCAATTAAACCGTCTGAGTTTACAATTATCGCCAGCCTCGCCAGCCTCCCCAATTTCACCAGCTTATCTACCGATGCGATCCGCGAATCTTTCACCTCAGGACAAGGATGAAAACAAGATGCCAACACAGTACGCGCATGCATATTAGTAGGACCCGTAGATAGTGCGGCATGTGCTCACCAATTTTACAACTTTTTCGACGGACGGGTACTCGGACATGGAATGGAAGACCCGCAAAACACGAATAGTCATGTGTTGTGACTGCGTGACAGAACGCGTAGCACACGTGATAATTCTTCCTTACCCACAGCTACGGCTCTAATTGAAGTGGTTTGTTATAATGCTCCCGATCAAGACTCGCTTTACGTACTAGGCCAACTTTTGTTGCCTAGTTATCGGATGTTACGCGCTGTTCACTACATCTAGGCACTATTATCCATGGGCTTTATAAAACAAGCAAACCCATATTTCCCCAGGTTTCAGAAGTCAAATTTTCAGATCAGAAGTCCCGGGGCTTGCAGGAGCGCGTAACGTTTAAATTATGTCAATGTCTGGCGTTTCCCTAACCCTTTTCGAAGGCGGCTCCTGCTCTCTCTCCCATGATTTTAAGTTTAATCCTCAATCCGACTTATCTGTATTCTAAAGTTGAGCTCCAAGTGAGAAATTGGATATATACATCTACTAAAACTGTAAAAGCTGCCGCATAGCTTAGTCTGTGGCAGACACGACTATTCCTGGAAAAGTATCAATGTAAGTTAAAATAGACTGTACGTACGTTTGCAGAGTTTCTGGTCCATGCCACTACTCATTCATTCCTTTCGTCGTTGTAGCATATCCCCCTTTCGGCATACTAACTACTAAGGTGAATACTTCCTGGGATTTTGTTGATTTATTCCGATGGTACATCTGAAGGAAAACACGATTACATGTAGACTAGTTGTTTAAGACAACCGCAAATATATTGGAACGCTGCGTAGAAATAGCTGGGATTACACGTATCAACCAGACTCAACAGCGTTAGTCTCGCTTTCTCCCATTGTTGGCACAAAAGCTTGCCTTGAAGCTATTGGAACCGGACTCTCGGCACTTCGGTTTCAATACCGGCAACGCAAATCCTGGATAACTCTTGCTTAGAAGCGTGATGTTTCCTGTGATCACCTGAGCGCTCCTCACGACTGCTGCATTTTCTCATGATTCTGGGAAGTCTAATAAATGATATACTAGTAATGGGTGCTCCATCTCCGAGTCTGAAGAGTCGCATAACAGGCGACTCTGGGTCGAGCGGTAACTCCCAAAGTCGACGCCCCATGCGTCAGGCTAAATGTCTCTAATACCGTCCGAATTGACTGCCTTCGTGAACGTTGAAAATGTGCTTATCTACAACACATGTGAGTGCTCATTCCAATTCCTGGCGATGCTGTATCAGTATCACGACCACTGATCAACATTCAACTCAGTGGCAGCGTCCACGTTCCTCTTTTGGGACCAATTTATTACCCTTAGAGACGAGGTATTCCACTTCCCAAATTTTGATTGTTCCCCACTGTTCTGCTACTGAACTATAAAACAGGTAGAATTGGTTTGGAGGTATGAATACACACGCCTCTAGTTCCTTGGGGTCTCGCACTGAACCATCCTTTTGCCCCGGTTAGATCGAAATGGAGTCTTGTCAGTATTCTATTTTGTTCCGTTCGATACCTGACTTTTGTCATTAGAATGTGAGTAAATATTCTTCCTGAACAATATTTGAAGCGTACCTCTAATTCCGTCTCAGCCTCGAACTGATATTCTACACGAACGTGTCCCAAATCTTGCATCCTTCCCCGGCTGGTTGCATGATCTGGGTATGGTTCGAAGCTCTCTCAGGTCACGTCTTGATCATGTTAATCGAGATACTGCTTATCATGAGAGGTGGACTTTACCCCCTTCTTGATGAGAGTTGCTTTAATATCTTCTCCCTAGTGTTCGCGTTCTATGGTCGAGACAAACAGTTCCTCGGCGTTCTCCTGGCCCTTTTCGTTATCGAGCATGCGGTATCTATCACATTCCTTGCCGTGACCCTGCCAAAATTCGTTGTACGCCCGAGCGATTTGCCCTCGACAATGCATGTTAGTGTGTGCGTCGTTGATAAAATTGCTTACCTTTTCTCAAATTATTGGTGCGTGCCCAAAACATCGATATTTGATCTTGTTCCTCAATTTCTTTGGTTCAGGATACCATGCCTCGCCTTTCAATTCATTCTTTTTGCTCTCCTTGTGGCAAAGTTTATCCAAACGAAGTGGAACACTGATATGAGCACACCACACCTTTTGGTTGTGTTCGTTAGGGATGGAGCCTGGGCATTTGCTCTTATTTTCGGTGAACATATGTTTTATTGGCTTTCATACACTTCTTCTCGCTAATATATACGTTAGGGGCTCTATTGTGGTCTGCAGTAGCATTCAAAATCGGCGCTCAGGACGGTGATATTGCACTTACGTGAGGGCATTGGATCTAGTTCTGCTGCAAACCAACTCATCGCCTTCTTCGCGTGTTTTAGATGGCTTTATTCAGTTTTGGGATTTTCTGTAAGTCTTCTGTAGACTCCAAGTTCATTATTCTGGTTGGGCTTAAGTGCACTTCTCAGGGTTCGCGCCTTATTCTGAATTTGCGTTCTGCAGCACGAGAGCGCCTATGGTCGACGCAAGGAATGGATCAGCTAAATATTATAAGTCCTGTTGAGGTGTCTTACGCACCTCCCATTAGTTTGCCCACGATCGACGAAGTTCCTGAACTTTCTGTACACGATGAATTTGTATCAAAATCAAAGATTTGAAGTAGTAGTTTTCTCTATGGCTACAGAGGTGTTTATAACTGTGGCGAATTAGCAAACTATAGTTGTACTTTAGTGTGTAAATTACCTTCTGTGATAGTCGTCCAGTATGGATGATGATGCAAGAATCAGGTCGTACGCTGCGTCCTTCCAGCCTTCATAGACACCCTTAGAATTTCTCTCCCTTCCAAAGAAACTTCAACGTCTATTCCAGAATGATTAGCCATGAAATGGGCGTGCCAGTCATTATAGAAGCGTGAAAATGTGCGCACGTAGGAATTTGTTAGAATATTATACAATGCATTATTGCAGGTCCAGCATAGCAGCCATTGGACTTACATCTGGGATCCGGAGCGTGATTGGGGTTGTGTGTCACGGCCGTGGACAGTTGGTCGCTGACAATAACTTCATCGCCGGGACGGAGCGCTATATGATATAGAACGACCGCGGAGGGCAAGTGGGAGGGACCGGTGAACTCTTAGTCTCGATAGAGAAATCGGGCGAGACCAATACCTCGAAGAGTGGAAGCGTCCTCAGGTGCCGCATCACTCATGGAAAGACAATAGTTACTCCCCATGTCGTCACAAGGAGATATGCTGCCGCGTGAAGCCTGTGATAAACAGCATGTCCCTGCTTCCTCCACGTCCGACAACCTCCACCGAGGAGCAAAGATAGCATGAATCCGTCTTAAACCCTGGTAGGAGAAATGGACGAGACGTCGAGAGACTGATTTGGGAGCAAAAAGAAAGAAAGAAAGAAATACGGGTCGACTAGAATAGAATAAAAGTGAAAAAATTCCTGTGCTCCAGGCGTCCGGGTGTGCGGGTGGTGTCTTCCCGCTTACTTACCGTATCCAAGAACCCCAGCTTAGATAGTGAAGCAAGATATTAAAGATAATTTTCCTGGTTATATAATTATGTAAAAGGTTTTGCAGTGTCTTGTCCGAGAGTTCACCCTTTTGGTGAGAGGGCTCAGATCTTGAATTAATACCTGTAAAGGTTGAAAACTGGAGGGAGGTTAACAATATGTTAGACCAATAAAGTTTTAAATCTTAGTTGTCTTTTGTTGTACGGATTCCTCTTCTTAGAGAGCGGAATGTGAGATAAAGTAGTTGCCTACGATCTTAATTTATGAAGAAGAGACCACAGCTGAACCGAACGAAGATCAGCAGTGTCTTTGGGTAAAGAGCTTTTTGAAAGCGTGTGCGGCCGGTTTTGCGGTTTCCCGTGTTTTTGATGTTTTCTGCGTTTGCGTTTGCTTTCGCGATCATCATGGGAAAAAGGAATTGTTTAAAGTTTGGGCAGAAAGAAAACTTAACGAATCTGTGAGGCTTGTTCAACACTCGACGCTATTCTGTCGAGAAAACCACCCAGGTGAGAGCGGTGTGTGAACTTCGAGTGTCGCGTCCAGAACCGAATGTACCGAAGTAAGGTCTTCTGGCAAGACTGGAATCAACACTGCACGTCCCCTTTTCATCTCTGGCACGGCGCATGGTATCTGGGCGTTTCCCTGCGAAGGAGTGGAAAAGATGTACAACAGGAATCATGAGCGACTGCAGAGCAGGTGAAAAGAGCGGCCGCCGGCAGGATATAGTGCATGGGGTGAAAGAGGACGTCGGGAGTTTGGGAATCCGAAGCGTCTTGGTAATAAAACCTCACCATCCGCAATGCCGTCCAGCCACTTCTTTCAGCCAGACACTCGAGATACTTGTAAGTAGAATGTAGCCAAGAAGTATTGAGATACGATGCATGTGATCAACCAACGAATACAAATAAGAATGCCTACATACCATTCTATATCACGCCTACCACTAATTAACGTAAAGCACTTGGAACAGCACTTGCACTCAAGGCATTCCTCGTAGTCTCTGGCGTTACTAATGAGCCCAACGTACTTCTTGTTGGAGACAATGTCGTTCGAGGAGTGCTGTGTTTTGGATACGACGCTTGTAATGAGTATCCTCCAGATATTCTCGGGAAAGGGAACGAGTACAAGCTCCGCCGCCCTGCAAAAATAATATACGAATGAGAAGGGTATGGAAAATTCTGCGGAAAGATAACTTACATGGCTATCACGAATTTGCAGTTCCGGCACAGGGAGTGAGCGTGGAAGTGTGTTGCCGAACGCGTCGCTGCCAGCCTGTCAGCATGGAGTTGACTTCGTCAATTAATGACTCTGAGTGGAACCACAGCATGAGAGTGATAGTATCAACGCTGCTACCCTAAGAAAGTTCGTCCGGATAGAGGAAGGACCAGGATTCATCATTGGAGGAAGTCGAGACACTCTGCGTCGAGGGAGGGGACGCAGTGGAGGACGGAACGGTCGCGACCATCATGAAGCGCACTGGGTGATAATTCAATCGTGGGTGCTTGTGGACTGCCTAAGATAACCTTGGACTGGAGACATGTCCGGATTGATCGGAATGAATGTATACATATCATACGTGTGAATCAAGACTATTACTGCTTCACAAGCCGCACCCCTCAAAATTTGTCCAAGTGAATCTAGGCATTGAGCTCGAAAATCAAGTTGTTGCGGACCGTCGGCATACACTGGCCAGGAATGGCCGCGAAGGATCGTCAGTCTGAATACACATCCCTCCCATGGATTACGACTCAACTTCTGGCTGCCTTTCTCCGCTAAAGTCTTTGTCTAGAAAGTGGGTTCGTTCTAGACTGCGGGCCGGCAAGGCAGCGGTCGTGGCCCCACTGGATAACGTGCGTACCCCTAGGCTGCCTTGCCTTTTACAGCCTTTCCCGAAAACCTTGACGCGCGTCGCTTTTTTTTACTTTTTTTTTGGTGCGCCGCCTGTAGGGCAGGCGCTCTGCTACAAATCGTAACACAACACTATAAGGCTCTTAGCCCACAGCTACAGTCCTGAGAATGTGTGTGAAATCCTCGGTGTGTTTCGGAGCAGCTTGCGGTCTCCAGAAATGTACTTACATGAGCTGCAAGACTGGCTTGCACAGGAACATGCCAACATTCTGGTTGCAGTAACTACACTCGATCGCAACATTCATGAAGCAGGCCTGACCTACAAGTTTGACGGGCAGCAGGAGAGAGAGACGAAGGGGCGAGAGCAGCGTGGATTCAGAGAGAGATTGCGAGTGCGTCTGTGTGGATGTGTCAAGCAAAGATGAGCGGACGATCTACCGTCACTATGACCGTTCGGCGCGAGGAAAGCAATCTGTCATCAATGCACCCTTTGTTAGGGGGGAACATTACAGTGTTCTGCCGGCACTCAATCCATTGCATCTCACGCAACATTGCACGGCAGCCTCGAATCATCGTTGCCGTGTCGTACGTCTCCCGGCTCTGATACTGGCTGGACGGCTTCATAAGGAGGAGAGGGTTCAATTCCATCCATAGTCACCTGTGGATGTCTCGTATCTCTTGTAGCAACTCAATAAAAAGTGACCGAGTTGATTGCTCACTGGGCGCCGGCCTACAGGCGGCGCACTAAAAATAAAAAAAAAGCGACGCGCGTCAAGGTTTTCGGGAAAGGCTGTAACCACTCTATTGATTGTCTTGATCTCGCGCGAATAGACACACCATAAGCAGTCATGCATTCTCGAGAGAAAAGTTATAGATGCTCTCCCTTCGTATACTACGGTGACAGCGGAGGAAACAATCCTGCGAGTCGA
>MU134352.1:178192-201443 GCA_015039355.1 Ramaria rubella
CACCATAAGCAGTCATGCATTCTCGAGAGAAAAGTTATAGATGCTCTCCCTTCGTATACTACGGTGACAGCGGAGGAAACAATCCTGCGAGTCGATGTTCTCAAGACCATGGAAGAGAGAGTGGACGAAATAGGTCCCGAACTCAGAGAGATTAGTCTTCAGATTCATGGTGTGCCCGAATCGAGTCGTGCTTACGCCAACCTAACATGGCCTTTCTAGACCACCCTGAACTCATGTTCAAGGAAAAGTGAGAGTTCTTTCGACGGTCATCCGCGTGATTAAAAGACCTTATTAGGTTTGCCCACGACACCCTAACTGCGTTCATGGCCTCCCATGGATTCACTGTTACGCCTCATTACTTGGGGCTTTCCACTGCCTGGCGTGCGTCCTTCAAACTGGGCGAAGGGGGACCCGTGCTCGACGTGAACTCGGAAATGGACGCCCTTCCTGGTATCGGACATGCTTGTGGGCATAACCTCATTGCGATTGCCGGTGTAGGCCTAGCGCTGGGCGTAAAGGCGGCTCTAGAGGCTCACGATATTCCCGGAGAGATAATTCTGCTTGGTACACCCGGTATGTGATGGCAAACACCAATTTCTTTCATCCAGCATTAAACCCTATTTCAGCCGAGGAAGGCGGAGGCGGTAAGGTGATTCTCCTGGAACGCGGGGGTTACGATGGGATGGACGCGTGTATTATGTGCGTATCCAGCACAACTTAAAAAAATGATTTTCCTTAGTTTTTCTCAGGTGCCATCCCGGACCGGGCCCCGAACTGAACTTCATACTACCGACCTCGCTCGCCATTGAAATCATCAACGTTGAATTTTTCGGACAAACGTGAGTCGTGTCTCTATATGTTTCCGTATTTACTGAGTCCTCTTGGCAGTGCACACGCATCAGCTCTATGGGCAGGCATCAATGCGTTGGATGCCGCTGTTATATCGTACACCAGTATTTCCGCACTTCGGCAGCAAATCGAGCCCACTCACCGGGTCCATGGTGTAATTGAAGGCAGGGATTGGGTTCCGAATGGTGAGTATTCAATCTCCCATTGAGGTTATTATCATACTTATATAAATCGGTCAGTTATCCCCGACTACGCAAGAATGCCTTATATCGTGCGCGCCCCGACTGGTATTGAAGCAGCGGAATTAACTAAGCGCGTTGCTGCGTGCTTCGAGTAAGTGTGTCTTCATTCCACTGGTACCGGCACTGAATCTCCTCTCCTCCTAGAGCTGCAGCGAAAGCTACTGGATGCACGTATAAAATCACGTACGGGCCACCCTATATTGAGCTAGTTCAAAATCCTGTGCTTGGTGAACTAGGCTCCTCCATTCTCTTTTTCGTTGTACAGCTACAAGTCACTTGCTAACATACTCATTCAGGCCGCGAATATGCCAAGGTTGCAACTAAACGGTATAATTTAACGGAGACACCTAATTCAAGGATCGCAGTAGCTTCCACCGACTTCGTATGTAAACTGTACATGCACACTGTTGATGCTGACTATATGATGTTCAGGGTAACGTCTCCCAAGGTACCATTCTCTTCCTGATGGTTGTATAAACTAATGTACATCCAAACAGCACTTCCGAGCATCCACCTTGGCTTTTGTATGTTTTGAGTTGCCCTGTTTCACATCAATATCTAATTGCGTCTCAGCAATCAACGAAACATCAGCGAATCACACGCCTGAGTTTACAAATGCAGCAAGCTCACCGGAAGCACACAATGCCACCTTATGGACCACCAAAGCGCTTGCTGCAACAGGCTTAAGGTTACTGTCTGATCCAGCATTTTTGAAAGAGGTTTGTTCCAGGCCACAGGTATGCAATGTGCTTCGCTGACTGACATTGTTGCTCTGCATTAGGTGAAGGATAGCTTTGAATTAAGGAAGGGTGTATTTGAACAGAAGTACTGATTGATCGCGTAACACTGGTAAAAACTATGAGGAGTATCACAAAAAACATATACATCTTCACATGAATCTCTCAAATAATAAACTTATTAAATTCAATTTATAGTTCAGATATTGGTCCAATTTTTAAATATTATAAATATCTGATAGCTGTTTTCTGATTTCACTAGAGAAAGTGTCCAATTTTGTGACCATCAAAAGGTCTTTTAGAGCAGGTGTCAACTGCCTATCTAAATAATACAAGTAATCTATCTTCATCTTATTTCTTTCTACTTCATAAGGAGTGTACATTTTCTCTCCTTGTAATCTTCCTCCATTGGATATAAATATGTATTCCAATCTAGATTGCCAATCTACTCCCTTATGAAGAAGCCTTCTTGCCATTAATTTGTTGCCAGGTAAGATGTTGCCACACTACTACTTTGACATGCCATCTCTATGTGGGGTAACAGGACTGTCTGAAAACATAGTCTTTTGATTCAAACCTCCAGTCTATGGCTAATACAAGTATGCTCTGTGCACAGGTCTGAAACACTCCACAATTGAATATAGTATGTGTCCAGCTGTGGACAAGTGGATGGATTGAATATGTTTTTTACGACTTTCGGGCTTAGCGCTAGATGGCCACATGCAATTCAATCACGGCCGGGGCAGTCGCAGCGATCATCCTATGATATTGGCAACACTTGAATTGAGAACCCCAACCAGGGAGGCTCTTGTACGCAACTTCCTCGGTAGACGAAGCGTTGTCGATGCAGAGTTGGTCATTGATAAGTGAGTACACTAACCCACACTGTCTCATTCTACCATCCATCCCTACTCCCCAAAAGTTGATGCTCTGACTCAACGTACAACAACTTGGAGCGTACCACGTTGAAGATGTTTTCTTTGTAAGAGTCAGATTTTTCCATGTAATAATAATCTATGGTATGAAATTGAGATCGACATATCCGTCACGATTACCTACTAACTTCACCCACTGACACAATATACAAACAGGTCAAAATAATTTTGAATACATACCCGAATGAAATAAAATAAGTTTAACACCGTCTGAAAAAAAAACATAAGCTTGCGACGCTGGTTCTGGCGGCTCCTGGGTTAAGGGTATTTCTGGCGTGTCTTCCCCTCTGTATCCTCCATCCCATTCCCATGGCTGAAATAATCGATGTCTTGGTCTCGTAGCCCGACCTCCCGGTCTCGGGAACTTCGGGAAGCGACATCTTGGTCTTCGGATATGTGTCTATTGTACGGTGATGGCTGTTCAGGAGTTACCATGGGCCCTTCTGAGGTTGCGCCATACGTCTTGCCGAGAAACCTCATACCGAAGGATATATTGATCGGCCTGATTAACGCGCGTGTACTGGCATAGATGATGGCATCGACACCACCTACCCCAAACCAACCAAAGCTTTACATGAGATGTGAAGCTACACAACCTATAGAGCTCACCGAGTGCGAACAGGAAGTTCGCGCCGACAATCATAACTTCTTCTGGTAAATTTATGTGAAACTCCAGTACACGGATGGTAGCGATCGGTATAACACATGTGCAGTATGCTGTTACAATCCGTGAACAACAAACCACGCCGAGAAAAGGTCTTACCAACCGATAGGGTACCTTATGGAAGTACGTCAGCGGATGTAGTTTACCGTATAACAGGGATAGTCACCAAAGCATTCGTTTTGCAATGGTCAGACGCTGTTTTGAATGGATATTGTCTAAAGAAAACTCGGGACCTTCGGCGGGTAAAAAGTGGATGGATCCTCTCAAAAAAAGAAAAATGAGAACATAAAGTACCAAGATCGTGGCCGCGGCAGTGAAGATCTAGAAGAAGTAGAAAAATCGCATGGTACATAAGTCTAGACCGTTTTACCTATGACTCACTGGAACATAGTGAAGGACCAGTCTTGCCACGGCGTATTCCGAAGATATAAAGCACCTAGACAGTGTCCAGACTTCTTGGCTATGCTGGATATTCATGAGAATACACACCATGTACCCGCAATAGAAACTAAATACGTGACAGATATGAAAGAGTGATCAGAGGTAGCAAACAGACATACAGTAAGGACCCTTGCTTGCTCGGGTGATACCCAGTGGAATTAAAAACGCTAGAGTAACATTCAGTAACAAGTGAGACATACGTAAGGGAGGGTTATTACTTAGGACAACAGGGAATAGCCACCCCGCACAGAGGATAACCCATATCATCCACCGTGACCAATGTCGATTCAGCGTAATCCCGCAGAACGTATGTGCGGCTATCACAACACTCCTAAGGCAAATTTCAAAAAAAAAACCCCTGTAAAAGAGGTAACGGGAGCTAACCAGACTGTTGAACCGAGATCACCGAAAACGAGGGTCGCACCTATGAGATTCTTAGTGTAAGTACAAGATCATGACTCTATACAATGCACGCACCTTGAACAGTACACGACTGACCTTCATAGATTTGGTTTTTAACTGCCCATTTTACCGAATAAACACCCGCAATGCTCTGGATCAGATCTGACACAAGCAGAGACGTTAGAAAAACACTAAGAAAACGTTAACGCATGTACGGAAAGCAACTGATAATCACTCACGCTATCTGCTTCGTTATAAACATTTCTGGACGGGTGTACGCCTTTTGAACCCTTGCAGCCAATGCGGAAGCGATGATATACAGAAGGAGGAGTGATATAAAAGTACAGCTGGTCACACCCACCACGGCGATCGCCTGCATTGCAATGGGCGTATAGTCAGCATTTTAGCCTCCAGAATGATAACATACCGTAGTACCCTTCCTCTCCAGCGAGTTAAAATGAACGACTTGGCTCGAATTCATACCGGTATGGGAACCTCCAAGCGACGCCCTGCGACGAAGACCTTGAAATGTTGATGGGTGAGTTGAGGCTGCAGGGGATAAACCAGTAGAAAAATCCCCGTGCTACATACATGATCTGATTACTAACTTCGTCGTTGGAGCGAATAAGTTACTTTCCGGTTACTGCAGCCCGCTCGATCGTTTGCAACCTTCCATCGTAATTAAATCGGCCAAGCCTATTATAATAGGTTTTATTATTACACCAACATGAACGGACGGATCAGGGACCTCTAACTCCCGACCTCATAGCACCAGAAACTAAGATGAAGCACAATACCACAGAATGTGTCCAAACGAGCAATGAATCCAGAAAAAAGTGCAAACCCGGTTACTTATATCATAGGTACACGTTGGGTACACGCTGGTACACGCCTGTACACGCGGGTGCGCCACACCGTGATGTTCTACCCATCCAAAGTAAGGCCAAGATGGGCTAATAATAGCCTTTGCTAATTAGTCTAATTATAATTACGGTGCCACCGGTCACCTCACGACAACGTCGGCTAATCCCGTGGCAGGGAAACTTCAACTTGAATCTCCTCCGCCAAAAACAATCATATTGTCTTGAAACACTGTAGATAGACTCTAATAGACATGCTTAAGAAGTAAACCAACCCCCCCAGCTGCCTAGAGCTGTTTTGAAAAATTTACCCTCCAAATTTGACCCCTCCTATTGAAAATAGCTGAGAAAAATAGAAAAAAAATACCAAAAATTAGCAGAGCCTTTAAACTGTCTTTTACATGTATTCATTTATTGCTTCCTAACCTCTTAAAAGCATATCATGCAATCATATTGATGTCCATGACAATACCTTGCCTCACTTTCCGGTGAGACTTGTATTTTTTTGACTGCATGGTCGGGCCACATCCTTTCTGGTAAGCATCCATATATCTATAACATTCGTGAAAAAAACACTGGATGATGAGAGTGCTGCACTTGTCCAAGCACCTTGGAACCTCACATCGTGCCATTGCAAAGCTGCCGTCTGCAACTTCAGAGAATTCTGACAAGACCTGTAGATTAAGGAACCACTGGTAACAACTGAATTCCATGTGCATTTGCAGTGGGAATAGCAACTGATTTCAAGGTGTGTCCATTGTTCGATGATTCACTTTCACTGGGTACATAGTCAGCCGATGGATCTTCATTGTTGGCCAGTTTCCTTTGCTTGTGTGCATGGATGGCAGCCCAGGAGGATTGAGACTGCTTTGGCATATGAAATGAGCAACACATATTCAATTTTGACCACACTATAATAGGATTTCGATACTCCAAAAATTTGACCCCTTTATGTAGCCTTACGTAATGAAATTCAAATTGCAGATTTGGATTCCTTTCGTCAAGCCCTTGCATTCCTGCTAGGTCCAGATACCTTGGCACAGCCGATTGGCCCAAAAGATCTTTGTCGTGAGGTTGCCGGTGGCACTATACAAGTTAGTAATACTTCACGGCAGCTGGGTGGACTTGGGCAAACGTTTGACACACTTCCGATCATGGCAAGGAGGTAGTGCAGCCTGGTGTAGCTCATATCTCCCGATTTTCCACTAGTAGACCATTTTGCATTATGCATTATTTCTCGCTCCCAATGACCCTCACAACAACACCCCACCAAGTGATTAAAACTCACCCTCCGCAACCGTCCTCCCTCAAACCAATTCAACTCTGAAAAAATCCTCCATATATCCTTCCTTATGTAACGACTCCCTTCACCTCTGCCCTCAACCAGTACCCTCCATGCCCTCGACGACAACATTCCTCTGACCAAAAATGTTCACTTCAAAGACGCTGGTTTATTGGTGTATGCATCTTCAACAATAAACCAGTGTGAGCACACATACACCAGATGGGGGAGAATGAGGGGTACAACTCAAACGGCGTCGAGGAGGATGCAATGCGTTTTCCGTTTCGGTCTGTGTCGCACTGTCCCCGCCCGGCACACTGCTCATTTGTGAACGAATAGCGCGTCGCCCTCGACAATTCGCTCACCACGTCCGAGGTGTTTGCAAGCTACAGTGGGGTGGGGGTGCCGTGTTGGCGGTGGTGCGTGCCTCGTACATACTCAGTTTTTACATAACCCACCCCAACCCCAACCCCGCTGCTTATTCACCCCTTCACAGACCTAGCCTGCAACATCTTCACATCTTCCTCTCCGACCTCTTTCTCACCCATGCCCTCCCCACACACGTCTTCTTCCTCTGCATGCAATAGGAGAACCCCTCGCACATACATAGCGGTGCGAGTGATGGAATAATAATGCCGGGGGAAGTATCGCATGGGGTTTTTTGAGGAGGAGCGAAGTGTGGGTGTGTTTGGTGCTGTGAATGGTGTTGGGACACGTTTTGCTGGTGGTGGAGCAGCGTATCTGAGCCCCAGCTTGGGGCAGGGTGTGGGCAAAGGTGCTAGCATTGGCATATAACCTAAATGCAGCGCATGCTCTTACTCCTACCCCATTGCCACGTAGAGATACACATGAGCGCACATGAGCTTGGCAGAGTCACTAGGGGTGGAATGCTGCATTTCTGGCTCTGAGCTCGTTTCAGCCTTCAAGACGGCATGTGTGGTTCTACTTATTTGAATGGGGACACTGCATCTACAGTTACATAGCATGCACACACCTATATCCACGTTGGCTAGCACAAGACGGTAAGGTTGACTACAATGGCGTGCATGAACAGGACATCGGTACATCCTCCCGATTGGATATGCTTGTGCATGGGACAGGGTTCTTGCATCTCCTTAACACGTCCCCACTCCACTCACATCCACATGGAAAACAGACAGGGAAGGAGAGAGACCAAAGCCGGGACTGCATGATACCACCTACGAGTACCACCACGAAGCTTACGTCGAAGAATTATGCACCGCCTGGTGCGACAGCCATGTTTTCACACTCCCGGACCCCAAGCACGAGCCCAACTCAAACCCTAATCTCAACCACAACCACAAACCACTCCAACACCACCCCCACACTATGCGGCTCACAGCTCACGGCTCCCTACCCCACCTACATTGTGCTCCTCATTCAATAATGGATATCCCAGCTGCTGCTGCTGGTCTGAACGTGAGTAAGGGAGGGGGGGGGTGGAGATGAGAGGAATGTGAGAGATATGTATGCTGCATTGCTTGTGAGATGGTATTTCCACACATCAGTGTTGAGTGGAGCATCAAGTGTGGTAGGGTTAGGAGATAACATGACGCCTACCCCGGGCAATTCCAATCCCACTATTTCATGAGGCCTGGACCCAGCACAGTCTCTTCCGCATCTCCCACGTCAACACCCAGAATCACACCCAGTGCATACCCCTCCGGCCCTCCACCCTTGACACTCTTCACCCTGTCACACCATAGACACCTCAACACCCTGCAGTGAGTCATTGGTGATGTGCACGGGGCACCATAGCTATGGACGTGGGAAGCATTATTGGAGTAAGGAGGGGGTTGGATAAATGTGTGAGAGTGATCCGGGGCAGGGGGTCTGGTTCTGGGTCCCGCTTTTAATTCTCATGTTGGGTCTGGGTCTGGGTATGGACATGGTGCTAGGTACGGCTGTGGTGTAGGGAGGACTGCGTGGTGAGTTTCAGTTTTTGGATAATGTGTGGATGTTTCGTGAGCTCAGGCTTATCTGCATTGTGTGGTGTGGTGCTGTGCAGGTTCTGGATTGTGGAGTTTGGAGTTTGGATTTTGGATTTTGGATTTATGTGGTTTGGAGCTTAGTGGGTGGATGGAGTGACCTATGCCTTAACCGGTTGCCCTGGACACTTGTCATTTTACACTATTTATACACTCTCAGCTGCACATCTTGACTCGTCCACATTGCCAAACTCACCCCATCCAATGCAAAAGATGGCTTATGTGCCGTTTTCTCCTATTTATGCATTTTAATTTTATGCATTGTGCATGCCATCTTTTCTTTTTTAACCCACTCCATTATCGAGCACACTGCCACTGTGGTTATTGTTGACACACTGGCTGCTCCACTTCCTATTCTATTCACACTAGTATGGCTGTCTAACATTTGTGTACACCACCATCTACGTACACATTCACATCCCTCTGCCTTCAAAGCTGTCTATATGTCTAACACTGTGAACCATCATCTCCTCACATTTCTGTGCTTCACACACTGTCTGTGCCTACTTTTGATTGTTCCCCATGCAACCCACCATGTCACAGACTGCATAGCTGCAGGCCACCATGACCTGCCTCCCACTCATGCATGATGATCACATATCCTACCCAATGCAACCTCATGTCTTTATCCCTGTTTCTCAATAAAACACAAGCATAATAAAAAGAATCACACCAAAATAAAAGAAACCTGATACCTAGTATCCCCTTATCCACAGGTCCAATGGCAGTATCTCACCCATTTTGTTTTCTATTATGCTGTTTTCCCTTCTCATCAATTGTTGGTCACTTTGGATAATGATTGTGCATTGCTACTGTCAGTATTGCTATCATTGTTTGTACAAATACAACTTGTCTGTTTCCACATAGCCCCATCCCTATACATCTCTGGCCCACACTGCATCTCCATTTATAATCCCATTCCTAATCCCATCAACCTTGTTTCTGATATTTTGCAAGGTTGTCAATGCCCTGCAATGTGTCTGGATGCTCAGGGCCCAGGAATCTCTTCCTGAAATCAACAACCTGTACCTGCAGCTCCTCTGCTTCTTTCCATTGGCCTTGATTCCAATATGTTGCAGCAAGATTTGCCATGCTCAACAATGTGTCTGGATGCTGAGGTCCTAGCACTCTCTTCTGAAAATCCACAACCTGAACCCCCAGCTCCTCTGCTTCCTTTGATTGACCTTGTTGCAAATATGTTGCAGCAAGGTTTTCCATGCCCTTCAATGTGTCTGGGTGCTCCAGTCCTAGCAATCTCTTCTGCAAATCCACAACCTGGACCCCCAACTCCTCAGCTTCCTTCCATTGACCTTGTTGCAGATATATTTCAGCAAGGTTTGCCATGCTCAACAATGTGTCTGGATGCTCAGGTCCTAGCAATCTCTTTTGAATATCCACCACCTGGACCTCCAGCTCTTCTGCCTCTTTCCATTGGCCTTGATTGCAATATGTTTCAGCAAGGTTTCCCATATTCAATAATGTGTTTGGATGCTCAGGTCCCATCAATCTCTTCCTCAATTCCACAACCTGGACATAAAGCTCCTCTGCCTCCATCCATCTACCTTGTTTATGATATGTTGCAGCAAGGTTTGCCATGCCCTGCAATGTGTCTGGATGCTCAGGTCCCAGCAATCTCTTCCGCAAATCAACAACCTGCACCCCCAGCTCCTCTGCCTCCTTCCATCGACCTTGTTTCTGATATGTTAGAGAAAGAATTGCTATGCTTGACAATGTGTCTGGATGCTCAGGTCCCAGCAATCGCTTCTGCAAATCAATAACCTGGACTTCCAGCTCCTCTGCCTCCATCCATCTACCTTGTTTATAATATGTTGCAGCAAGGTTTGCCATACTTAACAATGTGTCTGGATGCTCAGGTCCCAGCAATGTCTTCTGCAAATGCACAACCTGGACCTGGAGCTCCTCTGCTCCCTTCCATTGGCCTTGATTGCGATATGTTGCAGCAAGGTTTGCCATGCTCAAGAATGTGTCTGGATGCTTAGGTCCCAGCAGTCTCTTCCTTGAATCAACAACCTGGACCTGCAGCTCCTCTGCCTCCTTCCATCGACCTTGATTCTGATATGTTGAAGCAAGGTTTCCCATGCCTCGCAATGTGTATGGATGCTCAGGTCCTAGCAATCTCTTCTGGGAATTCACAACCTGGACCTGCAGCTCCTCTGCCTCCATCCATCTACCTTGTTTATGATATGTTACAGCAAGGTTTGCCATGCCCTGCAATGTGTCTGGATGCTCAAGTCCTAGCAATCTCTTCCTCAAATCCACAACCTGTACCTCCAGTTCCTCTGCTTCCTTCCATTGGCCTTGATTATTATATGTTACAGCAAGGTTTGCTATGCTCAGTATTGTGTATGGATGTTCAGGTCCTAGTGATTTCTTCTGAAAATCAATAATCTGGACCCTCAGCTTCTCAGCTTTTTTCCACAGCCCACTTTCATAGTATACAAGTGCAAACTTTTCTGCAATGTATACTCTTGTACTCTGGCTTTGGCATGCAGTCTCTATATGAGGTAACAGAGTTCGTCTGAAGGCATAATCTTCAGACTCATATCTCCAATTTATGGCTATCCCAAGTATGCTCTGTGCACAGGTCTGAAACACCTCACTGTTAGGTATAGTTTGTGTCCAGGCATGGACAAGTGGGTGAATTGAGTATGTTTGGTTTGCTTGGTCAAACTCAATCAGAGAGTATTTTTGAATATCCATGATATTTCTGTGAAATCTCCAACTATCCCAAGAACCACCATCCCCTTGGTATGAGTGTAAGAAATCTCTGGCTTTGCTAATGTGAATGAAACCCTCCTCTTCATCAAATATCTTTGTAGTATAACTGGCAATATTGGCAGCAGCTTTCATAAATATGTTTTCAGAAATACCATCATAATGCAGGAATGCACAGAGCTGAAGGAGGGCAGCAGCACCTTCAGACTCAGCCAACTTCTTGAAACTCATTTTCCATGTGGTATATATAGTGAACTCATAGTCATCCATGCTCTGCACATCATCTGCAGATTCTTTTAACAGTTGAAGATGGTGCACATGATACATGTCCAGGTATTGACCAAGGCTAAAGTTTAAACTGAAGATATATGCACCAGCTTGAACTATAGCAAGAGCCAGGTATCCTAGTTCCTAAGTAATGGTGAGCATTTTAATTAAGTCCATTGTAGATAAAGTGTTACCTTGACAATTTCTGTTGCTGTTTCTTTCATTTCATGTGTTGTCCCTTCCAACAAATGTGATCTTGTAAGCAAAAGAAGTTGTGCATCATTGGGAGCCATATTAGAAACTGCATAGTAAGCCTGTGGGCCAGATGTGTGTGAGCAGATGCTGCGGTTACGAGTAGTGATCAGAATGTTGCCATAAGAACAAGAGGGGAAGTAATTGCCCATATTGAGAGTTGTATCATCTGCATTGTTGAACAAGAGTAACCACTCATCATGCTGTGAAGCCAGCCATTGAAGTGCATCTCTCAAAGACTCCTCTACTCCCTTGGCATGAGCAATATTTTTGAAGTCTGCATTTATGGTCTCTGTGGTGCTTGCATCAATGAAGAATACATCTGAAAATCTTAGAAATAAAGAAAAATGTGTCAAAGTGACAGAATACATGCAATAGAAATATCATACCGCTTGGGCTTCCTCTCATGCTGGGATATTTCAACAAATTTGTATGCAATTTGACTCTTGCCAGCACCCCCAAGCCCATACAAGACAAAGATATGCCTCTTCCCAATGTCATTAGAAAAATAACCATGCATTTGGTTGAGAATGTCCTGTCTTCCTGTGAAAATATTCACAGGTGGTGGACAGGCTTTAATATGTGGTTTCTTGCAGGTCACAGGCTCAACAGTACCACCTGTTATAAACAATGAATAAAATATTTCACAAAATCTGATAAGACAGACCAATATGTGAAATAGCAACAGCACCTCGCTTGCCAGAAATTGCTGCCACTGCAATATCCAGCTTCTGGTTGACTTCCACATTCCGAATATACTGCCCTGTGTGAGTTGTCACCTCATGCAGTTGCTCCCATTGTGATAGCCCAACACCCTGCAAGCCCTGCTCAACATTGAATCGGATATAGACATTTGGTATACTTTGAAAGCGCTGTGCAATTTCCTGCGCACTCTGTTCACAGTCAGTGGAAATACTTTGCAGCACTCGAATGATATCCAGGGGCAGTACTTGTTGGAATAGACTTGGTGTTGAAATGCCGATCGTCTGGGGTTGGCCCGTCCCAATGCTGATGATGCAGGCGACTTTTCTACCTGGGAATATAACCGCAGCCTCTTCGAGTACCTGCTTGATAGGGTTGTTGCAACCGATACCTCCATCGATGTAGTGTTCCGATGACCCTGGCTGGCCGATGACGATCCGTTTGAAGAATGTTGGAGACGCAGACGTCGCTCGAGCAGCCTCCCATATTGTACAATCAAAAGTGGGATATTTTGGTGTTTTATAAGTGCGGAAGAGGCGAGGAGGTCCTCTCATACTCAAAGCCGTACGAGTGCAGACAAAGCTAGATCTCATCAGGACGACGGTGTGGAGACCCTACAACGACTCACGTCTTGCATCCTTGGTTACCCGGTCCTGAGAGCAAGCGCTCCTCTCCGTTCTGCGTTTTCTCTTTCACTATTTCTTTGACGACCTCTTCCAGTTTGCTTGCTTTGAACTTTCCATCCTTACCGAAGGGTTTCACGTCGGAGAAGACTCTTTGTGCAAGGGTTCCATAGCACTCAATTGCCTCGGCCACCGACATCCCAAGTCTCCCAAGCATAAGCGCTATAATACTAACAGTGTGCCATCAGTACGCAGGGTAGTTGTGTAGTATTGCGACCGACCCCCCCGTGCTGGTGCCTCCAATCAAGTCAAAGTAGCGACAAGGAAGTGGATTTTCAGTCAGATGTTCTTTCTCCTTGATTCTGTGCATAATCTCTTGCAATATGAGAAGTTCGGACAAGCCACGTATGCCGCCGCCATCTGATCATATAGCTCCTCAGCGGTGTCAGCCTCGTACTCCAACTTTGAAACGCACCGAGAGACAAAAGCCTCAGTCCTTCGAGTGCGTGATCTTCAGACATGTAGGTTGATAATGGTAACGATGGATGTTGAGTATGCGTAAGAGATGAGAGATTCGATGAACGTTGCCTTCCCACGCAGAAGACGTCTCTCTACTTTGAGCGCGCTCTGTCTCTTCCAAGTAGAGACAACTTCTTGTTATGCCACAGTGCACAGTTGTCAAGAATAATTAATCGAGTGGAGTTTCAAGGTACGTTCAGACGTTCAGACTTTCCAATCGAGGGCGAGTTAGATCAAACTATACGCATAGAACGTTATCATCAGTCACATGAGACTAAGAGACGGAGCGTTGAGGTTTACTTTAGTGTGGAACGAAGATGCGATGGCTCTTTCTCAATGGTGCATACCGACTAACCACATCACTTCTCCTTCCGCATCGAAGTCGATCGTCTATAGGCGGCCCGCTATGAACTCATGCCGTGCATCGCACCGCTCCCAATCCCCATGGCCGCATCGATTAGGACCGATTTGTTGCCATCATCACTTATACCCCGGGCTATCAATGACCACAGATAACGAACCTTGGGGGTTGTGCGGTGTAACGTAGATCCCACATTCACCGTCGGCTATATATACAAAGACAGGTGTGCCTGATTGCACCGTCGTAGTCCTCGCAGCAGTAGAGGTAACACTATGCCCACGGTGATGGCGACATCAAGTGCATTTAGAGACGACAGCGTCAACGAGCTCTCCGCAAGTGTCTCAACCACTTGCCTATCAAGGTCATAATAAGCATACCCGGTGGATGTCCGAATCCAGATTGACATTATAACTGTCACTACGACAATCCGCAAGGAAAACCGAGCGTCCACGATCCTGCTTAGATAACAGTATAATCTTGAAGTTTGAGATTTGTTATAGCATCTCTTCGGCGAGTCCTTCCTCACCCGAGTCGACACACCCAACGATCTCGACAACTGTCCACTTCCCTCTCACACTCGTCACCAAACTAAGAACATTCAATCCCACTCCCGCGTGCTCTCAAACATTCCCCAGCTCTGCTTTCTTTATCCCCTTTGCAGATGGCAAACTCCTCCGGCTCTCCTTCAAACCCTCCCGGCCGTCACCCGCACATCCCCAACCAATAATTCCAAAACGCCTCCTCCAACACACACCCTTCACCTCTGCTCCCAATGGCGTCTTGAACCTCTCCCCAACGCACCCCCGCACATTGCAGAATGTCTGTTTCAAAGAATACGCGCCTGCTGAATGTGCGTGTCTCCCACCTCGGATGAGACAGAGAACTATGGTTCGAATGGGAACACGCCAGCGGACACTGGGGACTTGTAGACAAGGTTTCCGTTTGCGAGGCTTCCTTCGCTGAGTAGTGCGAGAGCATTTATGTTTACTTTACGCCTGATCACCTCTACCACTCTCGCTGTGGCACTCCATTACACACCTGGGTTCGCCACATCCTCATATTTCTCTCTCTCCACACGTCCGGCTCCTCAAATTCAAACCATAGTCTAACCTCCACTTCCATGCCTACCCTAACCCTGTGGGATACACTCCTCGCCCTCAACATCACCTATAGAAAGCGCGCCAGCATGCGCTTCACCCATGACGACTGCTTAGCACCTCCGAAGTCACAACGAAATACTGTAGTGCGGGCGTCTTGCCTGTGGACTGGAAACGGTGTGTTGGCGGCGGTGTGTGCCTCTCTTCGTCTTCATTCTCTCCACCATTCTCACATTTATGTTCATTTGTCCCGCCAACGCCAAGACACCCCCCAGACCCCGTCTATGACAACTTGACGTCCACAATCTCTCATCCTCTCCTACGCCATCCCCACGCGCAGGTAAATGGTGGGAAAATACAGGAGAAGTGAATTACTGTTGAGGAGGGTGGAGGTGAGGGTGGGTTGCGAGTACATGGTGTTGGGACGTGCGTTGGTGGTAGTACGTGTTCGGGCTCGGGCTCAGCTAGGGCTATGCTATGAACAACATCAGCGCACACCCCTTTGGTTTACTTGATACAATCTGGATGACGAGGAAAATCTCCCTACTTAGTTCTCAATGCGTGTCGACCTTGCTAGAATTCGCTCCCGAGCACCACACTTGCTACTAGTAAGGCGGCGGCGAGGGTGCGGGACAGAAGGTGACAAGGGCGAGTACCAAGTTCAAGCTGCAAGACCGTCTTTAGAGAGCGCAAGAGACAGGAAGGAAGATTTGTTTTATCCATGATCGACTTTTACATTGTCTAGCACACTGCACATTCAATGGTATGATATTCTCGATCAACACTGACACAAGTATCCGCAACCTTGCGAAAGTAATATCATGGCACAAGCTGAGCAGGAGTTTTCTAAAGAGTTTTGATATTTGGATGTTTCATAATTGACATGACTTCCGCCCAGAAATGATATTTTATACTCACCGGGTACTGTCTTATAACTGTATCTGAGACATAAGCAAGGCCAGTTCGTCACCGTGGCGTATCTTGTCAGAAGGAACTCCATGTCTTTACATAATTGACATGACTTCTGCCCAGAAATGACATTTTATACTCTCATCGGATACAGTCTTATAACTGTATCTGAGACATGAGCAGGGCCAGTTCGTCACCGTGGCGTATCTTGTCAGAAGGAACTCATGTCTATCCTTCGACAACCTATCCATATACAAGTCTATCACTTCGCCGGCGCCACTCATGTGTAATACCTGTGCAAGAGCGGCGTGAAGCGCAAGAAATGAAGGATTGGGAAGAGGGTGAGTCTTAGGCGACGGGACTTTCAGCAATCCTTCGGGGGGTTCGTGATTTTTAAATGTAATAACTTTATTGTGGGGCCACGGTATGGCATCTCCGCGGAATAATTTGACACGATATGTGTTGGGTATTGTGGTCTGTAAGGCTTGTTAAAAGCGCACGAGCGCCAGAAACGACATCCGACATACCTCCGGAATCAATGTCCACCAGAGTTTTTCAAAACCTTGGTGGAGATCATGTTGGAGTAGAAACCCATTTTCGGGCTCGTCGATCAGGTCTAGCATACTACCCAAAGTTGTCTCGGGCCAATGGGCATACTGTCGTATTATATCCCAAGTGGCGATTACGCTCTTTTCCTGTGAAAGTGATCAACATGTGTCGGATGTATAAAAAAAAATGGATCTGACCTGTTTGTTATCAAAAATAGCAACAGCCCTTTTCAAAATATGTGCCGCCTCAAGAGTCGCTTTTGGCCCCTCTACCGAAGGGGCTATTCGGCTAATTTCGTAAATTCCTGTCAAACCACATCGGTAACCGTCTCTTTCAAGAAGCTACAGTCATGATAATCAAGCAACACGATTATTCATATATGATTAATATGATTAAACATACATTGTCCCGAAACGACGATTTACGAGAGCTACGGATAGACTCAAGTTGTATCGCTGTCGCCTGAAAAGTCGGAGTCGCTTGTCCACTAGGCTCACCGTCGTTTCGCGCGTCCGAATTGCCTTTAACTTAGAGAAAGCTTATTAGCGGGTGACATATGGCGAGTTTCAGAAATGTACGCACAAACAAGGAGGAAATAACGCAGCCAAGTATTTGCAAGATCCACAAGTAAGTTTGTATGCTCCTGGCAACTGATGATGGCGCACGCCACATAGCGTTGTCCATCCTCAGTGGGTGCGCAATCGAGCATTGCGTTGATGATGGGGTGAGGATCAAGATCTATCAAGGTGGTAGGATGTCGATTCATTCGGTTTGGATCCATGGCGAACCCCCGAAGGTGCGAACGAGCCTTCCGCACGAGTTCAGGTGTGGACGCTGGGCTGACAATGTTTGCTTGGACATCCTCGCTAAACCCTTCAGATCCCACTGTCAACATACTGGCATTAGAAGGTGTAGCAGTATAGTGCAGATGTCTATAAATGAGAACGGCTCAGTGAACAGGAAGGTTCATTATACATAGTATGTCAGCTACCTATGAATGATAACGGCTATACTACGAATCAGTTTCTACGTCTACTGTAGATAAAAAGAATAACGACGTACCTCAGTGAACAGGAAGGTTCACTGAGGCGCTTGCAAAATCGAGTGCGAAAATTTAGCTTGCAGCATCACGTGACCAATATGATATTTTTGTCTCACCATTGAACCGTCAACTATGGCTGCTCCAACACACAATCGTGTACCTTCTAATGCGAGTACGTTGACAGTAGGATCTGAAGGGTTTAGCGAGGACGTCCAAGCAAATATTGCCAGCCCAGCGTCCACACCTGAACTCGTGCGGAAGGCTCGTTCGCACCTTCGGGGGTTCGCCATGGATCCAAACCGAATGAATCGACATCCTACCACCTTGATAGATCTTGATCCTCACGCCATCATCAACGCCATGCTCGATTGCGCACCCACTGAGGATGGACAGCGTTATGTGGCGTGCGCCGTCATCAGTTGCCAGGAGCATACAAACTTACTTGTGGATCTTGCAAATACTTGGCTCCGTTATTTCCTCCTTGTTTGTGCGTACATTTCTGAAACTCGCCATATGTCACCCGCTAATAAGCTTTCTCTAAGTTAAAGGCAATTCGGACGCGCGAAACGACGGTGAGCCTAGTGGACAAGTGACTCCGACTTTTCAGGCGACAGCGATACAACTTGAGTCTATCCGTAGCTCTCGTAAATCGTCGTTTCGGGACAATGTATGTTTAATCATATTAATCATATATGAATAATCGTGTTGCTTGATTATCATGACTGTAGCTTCTTGAAAGAGACGGTTACCGATGTGGTTTGACAGGAATTTACGAAATTAGCCGAATAGCCCCTTCGGTAGAGGGGCCAAAAGCGACTCTTGAGGCGGCACATATTTTGAAAAGGGCTGTTGCTATTTTTGATAACAAACAGGTCAGATCCATTTTTTTTTTATACATCCGACACATGTTGATCACTTTCACAGGAAAAGAGCGTAATCGCCACTTGGGATATAATACGACAGTATGCCCATTGGCCCGAGACAACTTTGGGTAGTATGCTAGACCTGATCGACGAGCCCGAAAATGGGTTTCTACTCCAACATGATCTCCACCAAGGTTTTGAAAAACTCTGGTGGACATTGATTCCGGAGGTATGTCGGATGTCGTTTCTGGCGCTCGTGCGCTTTTAACAAGCCTTACAGACCACAATACCCAACACATATCGTGTCAAATTATTCCGCGGGGATGCCATACCGTGGCCCCACAATAAAGTTATTACATTTAAAAATCACGAACCCCCCGAAGGATTGCTGAAAGTCCCGTCGCCTAAGACTCACCCTCTTCCCAATCCTTCATTTCTTGCGCTTCACGCCGCTCTTGCACAGGTATTACACATGAGTGGCGCCGGCGAAGTGATAGACTTGTATATGGATAGGTTGTCGAAGGATAGACATGGAGTTCCTTCTGACAAGATACGCCACGGTGACGAACTGGCCCTGCTCATGTCTCAGATACAGTTATAAGACTGTATCCGATGAGAGTATAAAATGTCATTTCTGGGCAGAAGTCATGTCAATTATGTAAAGACATGGAGTTCCTTCTGACAAGATACGCCACGGTGACGAACTGGCCTTGCTTATGTCTCAGATACAGTTATAAGACAGTACCCGGTGAGTATAAAATATCATTTCTGGGCGGAAGTCATGTCAATTATGAAACATCCAAATATCAAAACTCTTTAGAAAACTCCTGCTCAGCTTGTGCCATGATATTACTTTCGCAAGGTTGCGGATACTTGTGTCAGTGTTGATCGAGAATATCATACCATTGAATGTGCAGTGTGCTAGACAATGTAAAAGTCGATCATGGATAAAACAAATCTTCCTTCCTGTCTCTTGCGCTCTCTAAAGACGGTCTTGCAGCTTGAACTTGGTACTCGCCCTTGTCACCTTCTGTCCCGCACCCTCGCCGCCGCCTTACTAGTAGCAAGTGTGGTGCTCGGGAGCGAATTCTAGCAAGGTCGACACGCATTGAGAACTAAGTAGGGAGATTTTCCTCGTCATCCAGATTGTATCAAGTAAACCAAAGGGGTGTGCGCTGATGTTGTTCATAGCATAGCCCTAGCTGAGCCCGAGCCCGAACACGTACTACCACCAACGCACGTCCCAACACCATGTACTCGCAACCCACCCTCACCTCCACCCTCCTCAACAGTAATTCACTTCTCCTGTATTTTCCCACCATTTACCTGCGCGTGGGGATGGCGTAGGAGAGGATGAGAGATTGTGGACGTCAAGTTGTCATAGACGGGGTCTGGGGGGTGTCTTGGCGTTGGCGGGACAAATGAACATAAATGTGAGAATGGTGGAGAGAATGAAGACGAAGAGAGGCACACACCGCCGCCAACACACCGTTTCCAGTCCACAGGCAAGACGCCCGCACTACAGTATTTCGTTGTGACTTCGGAGGTGCTAAGCAGTCGTCATGGGTGAAGCGCATGCTGGCGCGCTTTCTATAGGTGATGTTGAGGGCGAGGAGTGTATCCCACAGGGTTAGGGTAGGCATGGAAGTGGAGGTTAGACTATGGTTTGAATTTGAGGAGCCGGACGTGTGGAGAGAGAGAAATATGAGGATGTGGCGAACCCAGGTGTGTAATGGAGTGCCACAGCGAGAGTGGTAGAGGTGATCAGGCGTAAAGTAAACATAAATGCTCTCGCACTACTCAGCGAAGGAAGCCTCGCAAACGGAAACCTTGTCTACAAGTCCCCAGTGTCCGCTGGCGTGTTCCCATTCGAACCATAGTTCTCTGTCTCATCCGAGGTGGGAGACACGCACATTCAGCAGGCGCGTATTCTTTGAAACAGACATTCTGCAATGTGCGGGGGTGCGTTGGGGAGAGGTTCAAGACGCCATTGGAGAGCAGAGGTGAAGGGTGTGTGTTGGAGGAGGCGTTTTTGGAATTATTGGTTGGGGATGTGCGGGTGACGGCCGGGAGGGTTTGAAGGAGAGCCGGAGGAGTTTGCCATCTGCAAAGGGGATAAAGAAAGCAGAGCTGGGGAATGTTTGAGAGCACGCGGGAGTGGGATTGAATGTTCTTAGTTTGGTGACGAGTGTGAGAGGGAAGTGGACAGTTGTCGAGATCGTTGGGTGTGTCGACTCGGGTGAGGAAGGACTCGCCGAAGAGATGCTATAACAAATCTCAAACTTCAAGATTATACTGTTATCTAAGCAGGATCGTGGACGCTCGGTTTTCCTTGCGGATTGTCGTAGTGACAGTTATAATGTCAATCTGGATTCGGACATGCACCGGGTATGCTTATTATGACCTTGATAGGCAAGTGGTTGAGACACTTGCGGAGAGCTCGTTGACGCTGTCGTCTCTAAATGCACTTGATGTCGCCATCACCGTGGGCATAGTGTTACCTCTACTGCTGCGAGGACTACGACGGTGCAATCAGGCACACCTGTCTTTGTATATAGCCGACGGTGAATGTGGGATCTACGTTACACCGCACAACCCCCAAGGTTCGTTATCTGTGGTCATTGATAGCCCGGGGTATAAGTGATGATGGCAACAAGTCGGTCCTAATCGATGCGGCCATGGGGATTGGGAGCGGTGCGATGCACGACATGAGTTCATAGCGGGCCGCCTATAGACGATCGACTTCGATGCGGAAGGAGAAGTGATGTGGTTAGTCGGTATGCACCATTGAGAAAGAGCCATCGCATCTTCGTTCCACACTAAAGTAAACCTCAACGCTCCGTCTCTTAGTCTCATGTGACTGATGATAACGTTCTATGCGTATAGTTTGATCTAACTCGCCCTAGATTGGAAAGTCTGAACGTACCTTGAAACTCCACTCGATTAATTATTCTTGACAACTGTGCACTGTGGCATAACAAGAAGTTGTCTCTACTTGGAAGAGACAGAGCGCGCTCAAAGTAGAGAGACGTCTTCTGCGTGGGAAGGCAACGTTCATCGAATCTCTCATCTCTTACGCATACTCAACATCCATCGTTACCATTATCAACCTACATGTCTGAAGATCACGCACTCGAAGGACTGAGGCTTTTGTCTCTCGGTGCGTTTCAAAGTTGGAGTACGAGGCTGACACCGCTGAGGAGCTATATGATCAGATGGCGGCGGCATACGTGGCTTGTCCGAACTTCTCATATTGCAAGAGATTATGCACAGAATCAAGGAGAAAGAACATCTGACTGAAAATCCACTTCCTTGTCGCTACTTTGACTTGATTGGAGGCACCAGCACGGGGGGGGTCGGTCGCAATACTACACAACTACCCTGCGTACTGATGGCACACTGTTAGTATTATAGCGCTTATGCTTGGGAGACTTGGGATGTCGGTGGCCGAGGCAATTGAGTGCTATGGAACCCTTGCACAAAGAGTCTTCTCCGACGTGAAACCCTTCGGTAAGGATGGAAAGTTCAAAGCAAGCAAACTGGAAGAGGTCGTCAAAGAAATAGTGAAAGAGAAAACGCAGAACGGAGAGGAGCGCTTGCTCTCAGGACCGGGTAACCAAGGATGCAAGACGTGAGTCGTTGTAGGGTCCACACCGTCGTCCTGATGAGATCTAGCTTTGTCTGCACTCGTACGGCTTTGAGTATGAGAGGACCTCCTCGCCTCTTCCGCACTTATAAAACACCAAAATATCCCACTTTTGATTGTACAATATGGGAGGCTGCTCGAGCGACGTCTGCGTCTCCAACATTCTTCAAACGGATCGTCATCGGCCAGCCAGGGTCATCGGAACACTACATCGATGGAGGTATCGGTTGCAACAACCCTATCAAGCAGGTACTCGAAGAGGCTGCGGTTATATTCCCAGGTAGAAAAGTCGCCTGCATCATCAGCATTGGGACGGGCCAACCCCAGACGATCGGCATTTCAACACCAAGTCTATTCCAACAAGTACTGCCCCTGGATATCATTCGAGTGCTGCAAAGTATTTCCACTGACTGTGAACAGAGTGCGCAGGAAATTGCACAGCGCTTTCAAAGTATACCAAATGTCTATATCCGATTCAATGTTGAGCAGGGCTTGCAGGGTGTTGGGCTATCACAATGGGAGCAACTGCATGAGGTGACAACTCACACAGGGCAGTATATTCGGAATGTGGAAGTCAACCAGAAGCTGGATATTGCAGTGGCAGCAATTTCTGGCAAGCGAGGTGCTGTTGCTATTTCACATATTGGTCTGTCTTATCAGATTTTGTGAAATACTATATTCATTGTTTATAACAGGTGGTACTGTTGAGCCTGTGACCTGCAAGAAACCACATATTAAAGCCTGTCCACCACCTGTGAATATTTTCACAGGAAGACAGGACATTCTCAACCAAATGCATGGTTATTTTTCTAATGACATTGGGAAGAGGCATATCTTTGTCTTGTATGGGCTTGGGGGTGCTGGCAAGAGTCAAATTGCATACAAATTTGTTGAAATATCCCAGCATGAGAGGAAGCCCAAGCGGTATGATATTTCTATTGCATGTATTCTGTCACTTTGACACATTTTTCTTTATTTCTAAGATTTTCAGATGTATTCTTCATTGATGCAAGCACCAGAGAGACCATAAATGCAGACTTCAAAAATATTGCTCATGCCAAGGGAGTAGAGGAGTCTTTGAGAGATGCACTTCAATGGCTGGCTTCACAGCATGATGAGTGGTTACTCTTGTTCAACAATGCAGATGATACAACTCTCAATATGGGCAATTACTTCCCCTCTTGTTCTTATGGCAACATTCTGATCACTACTCGTAACCGCAGCATCTGCTCACACACATCTGGCCCACAGGCTTACTATGCAG
>MU134352.1:220314-235899 GCA_015039355.1 Ramaria rubella
GGAAACACCATGCCTTGCACTAAGACCACTCATGCCAAAAATACGAAGCAAAATAAAAGCCCTCTGGTAGTAGGACCACAGATATATCAAATGGGGTTTTGACCTCCACCATATTGGCCATTTAAGCGCCCGTTAACCCTAACCCAATGCTGATATAATGGGCGCTTATGGTTAGCTGGGACTAAGTGACGCCTATCTTACAGCTCAAGATATTGATTCTGTCATGAGTCCATCAACATTGTGACAGGGGAAAGGACCTTGCAGAGCAAGGTAATATTTGCATCAAGCAAGGGGGTAATGGTCTTCAGGGTGTACAGGGTTAAGTGCCTAAATTCCTGAAAGGTACCTACATTACAAATCCATCACCAAATCACGGTTTAGGCTCAGCTTACTCCAGTCTAATCAGCAGAAAGTACCCAGATCGTTGGCATGTTCAGGGACCTTTGTCCCCTCACTCTGAGCTCCTTTTCGAGGCCCTCACCTCACCACAACCTTCTTGCCAATGTCTCAGCCTGTGTGTTGATGGCCCCAGAGCTGTCCGCAGGGCATTGTTCCAGTGTCCTCTTTCAACTTTGCATCATCATGTCTCACTCAGGACACACTTTTCCCTTCACTTTATTTATGTACCTCAGTGGGAAAGATACAGTCGCTACCCTGCTGTAGCACTCTGACCATTCCTGCTAGGTACGACTTTTGTTTTTCATCAGTGTAGTGCTCTGACCATTCCCACTAGTTCTTTTTGTCTACTTAATAAATTGCTTTGCACTTTCATCGTTCCTCAATGCCAGTAGAACATGTCAACATGGATTCAAATATGGTGCAAGAGTCCACAGAGATGTCTCCAATACTTGAACAAAGTATTGCAGCTCAGTGGGCAGAGTTCCTTGCACAATTCAGAAGCAGAGAGATAGAGATAGACAAAGGAGACACAATGGTCAGCATTGTCAGACTTGTTGGACAGTTGAGGACCTGCACTGGACAGCTCAAAACTGATTCCATCAAGTCCTACCTGCACATCCTTGATTCAGACGAGCAAGGCAGTAGCCTCACCATTGACATCTCCCAGAAAGAAGTCAAGCCTAACAATGCCAATGAAGCAAGACAAGGATCTGTACATAACCCAGGTGCAGGAGAAAGACGTGGGACAGATCAGGAAGGGGTTAAACTCCATGAGTGACATATACAAAGAAGAGAAGGATTGAGCAATGAAGAAGCTGACAATGTTGACAAGTCAGTGCATGACACATACAATCTGCCTTGGGAAATCAATCCTTGGCACCATCTTGACTCTCTCCAGAACTCCATCAGACTCAACAACTTCTCAAGCATTTCTCCAGAGACTACAGAGCAGTCAAGACATCCATTGTCATCTCAGACCAGCACCCTGAATTTCCCAATTCCAAGTGGGACAACATCATCAAGGGTAGACCAATTGACCTCAACAAGGTGCTCTCCACCATGTATGTCATTGGAACAGATTCCAAGAGAGTCGAGCATATCAGTGCACTCAAATTACAGATTGAAGCTTCAGCACCCATTAGAAAAGTCACCTCTCAGGGTGAATGGGGACTTGCATGGGATAGAGCATGCAAAGCCCTCATATTTGTCTTCCCTCACAGAGGTTCAGAATTGTGCAAATATGGAGCTTATATCCACAGACTGTTCGGTGCTTATCAAACTTGGTTCCACAAGAGAGTCATACTCTTTGACCAAGCAGCCTGTGCCAGAGCAGCATACAGGAAGGACACCCTCTTGTTTGACTTCTCTCAGTTAGACGACCTCAAAATCATGCACACCAGTCCCATGAGGTCTGGATTCCCCTCCAGCAACATGAGCAGTTCCACCAGGACACTCTCAAAGGTCAACGAGGTCTGCCACAGGTACAATTTGGAAAATGGATGCCCGAACAGCTCCAAGAAGTGTAGATATCAGCTAAGGCATGACACGAGTGTGGATTACCCACAGGTTTTTCACAGATCCATCCATGGGAAACCTGTGGGTATTGCATCTGCGGATTCGGATATCCGTTTCCCATGGATAAGCTCTGGATGCAGGTCTGGCCTGTGGGACTCACAGGTATACTCACGGATATCTGTGCATTAATACTATTTTTTTGTTTCAATACATATACTAGTTAATACTTATGTCACCCTGTCACATCAAGCAAACAACACTGGCAGCTGGATGTAATCTCACATGATGCCACTGACACATGTTCCTCTTATGTAGGATATAGACCATGTAAATACTAAAAGAGTGCTAAATGCTGGTGAAACAGGGTGGCAAATCCAGTGAGATGAGTAATAAATACTTTAAGGAGCAAAGAGCGCGATATGCTGGTCAGGCACAGGGCGCATATATTCACAATCATCATGCTTTGAGTTTAAAAAAGGATTTATTAGAATCCATGCAGAGATTAATGAGATATTGAAGCATCTTTGTAGGTCTGGTGAGCCTCATGTAATGATGGCGATATCTGGGTACCTTCATGCAAGTACCTGCCACAAGCCCATGCGAGACCATGACCTGGCACTTCAATTACTTGGGGGTTTTCACTTATTTTTTTAAATCAGTTTTTTTATTGTCTGAGCAGCAGGTATACCCATGGGTACCTGTGATCTGCACCTGCGGATCTGGATATTCATGCCCCAGATGCCACCCCAGATGCAGGTAGAGCTTCCAGAGATTGAAATACCCACAGGTATACCCATGGATAATCTGCGGATTCACTCGTGCCATGCCTTAATATCAGCACATCTGCTCCTCTTGCAAGCAGTCCAGACACACCCATGACAGGTGCATGAAAAAGGCATGCACAGACTGAGATGGGTCTTGCAGCAAAGAGACCTCAGTGGGCAAGAGATTTCTTGTGGGAAAATCATGAGGTTGGACAGTCACCATCTACTTTAGCCACAGACAGCCCCACCAGTGCCATGCCCTCCTCTAAATGAACTTCAGAACAGTATCAGTCTAAAAACCATTTCCAATCATCCTCAGCTTTTAAAAATTGTAACTCCTATCAATGTTAATTTGTTCAAACATTCTGATTCCCCAAGTTTACAAGGGATGGAATCAGCCGTTATAGTTGGCCATTTTGCCCTTCACAAAGATCATCCCCCTTTTCCCATGATAATACAGGATTATGAAATTTTGTCCACAGTTTATGTAAGAAAACCATACAACCGGACTACAAAATCCATCTCTTTTTGGATTTCAGGATGGTTTTGGGGTCCCACTGGGGTTCTACTGGGAATGACCATTTTTTTGGCACTTTTATTCTGCTCAGTTCGTAGAGACCTCTGATACAAAACATCCAATGTTATCTGGGTGTTACCCCAGACCACTCCTCTAACTTCCTAGGTCCTTTTGTTCAATTTTTATCTCATTTGCTATATTTGTCATATTGGTATCTCAAGGAATCCTATTGGGATTATTGTCATGTGACTGTTGCTGTCCACAAGAAAATGCACATGCTGAAATATAATATCATTTACTCATCTACGTATGTACAAGAAGTACTAAGAGGTACAACTTCCACAGCGCAATGTTGCCTGGCCCCCAGGACATCCACCTCTTCCCTCCAGCCCACCCTCAACCTTCAGACCTCAAAAAGACACGCAAGATGGTGTGGGTGCAGGTAGACGACACAAAGAGGGTGGGGGCGACAGGAGAGGGTGTAGAACTCCAGCAGAAGCTTGGAAGCAAATGATGAGTCTACAAAACAGTGAGTGGAGCCAGAGTCCACAAGAGCTTGAATATTAGTATTTGGAATAATGTTGGAAGTCAGTCGTATAGTAAGGGAATCAGATTTTGAAAGAGCAGAAGCATTGAGTCGAACCTCAGAAGACGCACAGATGGAATCAACGCAGCTCTGGGTCTGTGTGATGGTCTCAGAGCTGCTTATTATTTTTTTGAATCTGTAATGGCCGCAGGTTTGGCCTTGGACTCAGGTTTGCTCGAAATTGCGGAGGCTGCTTGAGCCTTTGATTGAGCATTAAGGGAGGTTAATCATGGACAGTCCTTTGCAATATGCCCAGGTTTCCCACAGAACATGCAAAGGTTCTGGTCCATGCGTCACTGTCTCTCCTGCTGGGTTAGTTTTCCGTCTTTTCCAAGTATGTTGGAGATATCCGGAGTTTTGCGGAAATTCAGCGTGGAGGACTGAGGTTTGGGAGAAGAGGCGGAAGCCAAATCATTGTTGTTGTTCGTCCTCTTCTGCGATTGGTTTGATCAGGATTCTTGCTTGTCTGATTTGTTGCTGTTACCAGAGTAGTTATGGTTGGAAGTGGTGGTGTGGTTGACCTCGCCTCGTTGTTCCCAATAATGGCTGTCGATGGTTTGCACGAGTTGTCGGAGCTCCGGAAGCGTGTTGGCTTTGTCCCATATCTTTAATATGATCGGGAAGTTTAGTGTAAAAACTCCTACGAAGGGCCCCAGTTGACTCTAGCAGCAAGGCGGTTGAATTCTACGATAAACTTTATGATGCATTGGTTGTCGTGCATTTGGAGATTGTCGAGTTTGGTTTCGGCATCGCTGACGGGATTGTAAGCTCCAAAATTCTCTCGGGGTACCATCGTGAAGTCCCAATAGTTTGTAAGCCAGGGTGGGTCTTGGAAGGTGTCGTCGTCTAAGAGTTCAGGCTCAAAAAAATCTAAAGCCATCCCTTTTAAAAAAGAGATAGCATGAGTAACTTTTGCTTCATCACTGGAAAAGGTCTGAGGATGGTCGCGGAAGTGGAGTTTGCATTGAAGGAGGAAAGGATGGAGCTTTCAGGAATCCGATCCGTTGAGGGTGTCGGGTTCACAGAGGTTGGTTTTTTTTCCGGTTTGACCTTTATTCGGAGTTCCCATGTGCTTGGCTATCTGTTTCAAAGCTTTTAGCATAGCCTTCCCATCATCTTCTTCATCATCATCATCGTCGTCATTGTTGTTGGTGTTGTCGTCATCACTGGGGTCGTCTTCCGGTTCGTCATTCAGGGGGATAGATCTGGGGTTTGTGTTTCCGGTGACAGTATGGGATCTGGTAGAAGGCATAATGAATGGATCAAGAGTTTCAGTTTGAATATACTGTTATGAACTAGATTTCTTCTCGTCAGATGTTGGGATTCATTGGAATGTCAGAGTTCGGGATTTGGGTCAGGGCTGGAATTGTACAGACATTGGCTTCAACTTATAGGTTGCGCCCTCTTGGATCCTTCGTGTCCTAGTATTTCGGAAGTCGGGATGTTGGAGAAGTCAGAGGAAATTGGAGGGGTCGGAGAACGGAAGGTCGGGTAAGGACTTAGAGGTGGAGGTGAGAAGTTATCAAGTCAAGGTGGGTCAATATTCAAACTGACTAATGAAGTACATGGAGGAGTCATATATAACGAATTGATACAATCTGAATCGGAAAGATATGAACACGGAAATCGGAAACGGAGCGAATACGGGATTGGGGTAAGAGTAAATATGGACATATGACCGAAGATGTAGATCTTGATAAGAATGACTAAATATAGGTGGGATGGGGATAAGTAAAAACAGGTGGAGTAAATCGGAAATACAAATTGGAATATATCAGAGAAAAGCGGAAAAGCTGGGAATGAATCTGGGTTTTAACACAGCCCTTGTATGCACCCCTGGAAGGCTATTTTTTATTTAGGCATATTATCACAGATATTATATATGGAAGCACTAGTATCTATCTATCTATCATCTCCAAAAGCAACTACACCATTACATGCAGAAATGAATGAATTATTGCACTTCGGAGTGGAGGCACCAGATGAGTGCATGCATTACATAATACGACTACTATAACGGCGGTCGACATTACGGTCAACGGGGTCCTACCTTCGCCGCCGACATGCCTAACACAGCCGGACTGCTTACATAACGATCAAAACACTCGGAATAGAGCGTGACAGTTAGGCTTTCCATATGGAAACACTAGAGAGCGGAGCTGGGAGATCTTCGTCCGCAGCTTTGACGCATGGCATCGTCAGTGCAGAGTGGATCACCCCAGGTGAATATCCTCATCAGCGTCGTGCGTACGAGACATTGTCTCGTTCTACTATTCGGCCCAGCTGTTTTTGAAATTGACCAACGCACACGAATCTAGAGTCATGGATTCACAGCCAGCCAACAACGAAGTCAGAGCTCCGCGAAGTAACGACGTGCATACCGACTGACCACATCATTTCTCCTTCCGCATCAAAGTCGATTGTCCATAGGCTATGAACCCTCATGCCGTGCATCGCACCGCTCCCAATCCCCGTGGCATCGATTAGGACCCACTTGTTGCCATCATCACGTATACCCCTGGCTATCAATGGCGAACCTTAGAAGTTGTCTGATGTAACGTGGATCTCTACACCCCACATTCACCGCCGGCTATACAAAGGCAGTGTATCCGATTGCACCGTCGCAGCAGTAGAGGTAAAACTATTACCCGGCGATGGCGCTGTCAAGTGCGTTTAGAGACGACAGCATCAACGAGCACTCCGCAAATGTCTCAACGACTCGTAACAAGATCATAATAAGCATACCCGTTCACGATTGGTACATGTCAGAGTTCAGGTTGACAACATATCCGTCACTACGACAATCCGCAAGGAAAAATGAGCGTCCCCGCCTTGATAACACTATGATCTCAAAGTTTGAGATGTGTTATATCATCTCACTAGCGAGTCCTTCCTCACCCGAGTCGACACACCCAACGATCTCTCGACAACTGTCCACTTCTCTCTCACATTCATCACCAAACTAAAGAATCTCCAACACACCCCCTTCACCTCTGCTCCCAATAGCGTCTTGAGCCTCCCCCACACGCCGCAGAACGTCTGTTTCAAATAATACGCGTCTGGCGAGTGCGTGTCATCCACCTCGGACGATGGTAACTCGCCAACGGACACCGGAGACTTGTAGACAAGGTTTCGGTTTCGGTTTGCGAGTCTTCCTTTGCTGAATAGTGCGAAAGCATTGATGCCTAATTTACGCCTGATCACCTCTACCACCTTCGCTGTGCCACTTTATTACATATCCGGATTCGCCACATTTCATATTTCTCTCTCTCCACACGCCCAACTCCTCAACTTCGAACCCTAGTCTAACCTCCACTTCCATGCCTACCCTAACCCCGTGGGATGCACTCCTCACCCAACATCACCTATAAAAAGCGCGCCAGCATGCGCTTCACGCATGACTCCTGCTTAGCACCTCCGAAGTACTGTAGTGCGGGCGTCTTGCCTGTGGATTGGGAACGGTGTGTCGGCGGCGGTGTATGCCTCTCTTCGTCTTCATTCTCTCCCTCATTCTCACATTTATGTTCATGTGTCCCTGCCAACGCCAAGAATGGTATATAGGAAAATACAGGAGAAGTGAATTACAGGTGAGGAGGGTGGAGGTAAGGGTGGGTTGCGAGTACATGGTGTTGGGACGTGCATTGGTGGTAGGACGTATTTAGACTGGGGCTTAGCTAGGGCTATGCTATGAACATGAGCAACATCGGTGCACACCCCTTCGGTTTACTTGATACGATCTGGATGACGAGGAAAATCTCCATGCTAAGTTCTCAATGCGTGTCGACCTTGCTAGAATTCACTCCCGAGCACTATACTTGCTAAGGCGGCGGTGAATTTTGCGAGGGGTGCAGGCCAGAAGGCGACAAGGGCGAGTACCAAGTTCAAACTGCAAGACCGTCTTTAGAGAGCGCAAGGGACGGGAAGGACGATTTGGCTTATGCGTGATCGATTTTGGACATTGTCTATCGTACTGCATATTCAATGCCATGGTATTCTCAATCAACACTGACACCACAAGTATTCGCAACCTCGCTAAAGTTTGGAAATGTCATGGCACAAGCCGAGCAGGACCTTTCTACAGAGTCTTGATATTTGGATGTTTCATAATCGACATGACTTCTGCCAGAAATGACATTTTATGCTCACCGGATACAGTCTTATAACTGTATCTGAGGCACGAGCAGGGCTACCTAGTTCGTCACCGTGGCGCATCTTGTCAGAAGGAACTCCATGTCTTTACATAATTGACATGACTTCTGCCCAGAAATGACATTTTATACTCACCGGATACAGTCTTATAACTGTATCTGAGACACAAGCAGGGCCAGTTCGTCACCGTGGCATATCTTGTCAGAAGGAACTCCATGTCTATCCTTCGACAACCTATCCATATACAAGTCTATCAATTCGCCGGCGCCACTCATGTGTAATACCTGTGCAAGAGCAGCGTGAAGCGCGAGAAATGAAGGATTGGGAAGAGGGTGAGTCTTAGGCGACGGGACTTTCACCAATCCTTCGGGGGGTTCGTGATTTTTGAATGTAATAACTTTATTATAGGGAAGCAACATGACATCGTTGCGGAATAATTTGACACGATATGTGTTGAGGAATGCGGGCTGTAAAAGGCCTGTTAAAAGCGCACGAGCGCCAGACACGACATCCAACATACCTCCGGAACCAATGTCCACAAGAACTTTTCAAAACTCTGGTGGAGATCATGTTGGAGTAGGAACCCATTTTCCGGCTCGTCGATCAGGTCTAGCATATTATCCAAAGTCGTCTCGGGCCAATGAGCATATTGTCGTATTATATCCCAAGTGGCGATTGCGCTCCGTTCCTGTGAAAAAAATCACCATCTGTCGGATGTATAAAAAAATGGATCTGACCTGTTTGTTATCAAAAATAGCAACAGCCCTTTTCAAAATGTGTGCCGCTTCAAGAGTCGCTTTTGGGCCCTCTATCGAAGGGGCTATTCGGCTAATTTCATAAATTCCCGTCAAAGGACATCGGGAACCGTCTCTTTCAAGAAGCTACAGTTGTGATAATCAAGCAACGAGAATTCATATATGATTAAACATACATTGTCCCGAAACGACAATTTACGAGAGGCACGGATAGACCCAAATTGTCTCGCTGTCGCCTGAAAAGTCAGAGTCGCTTGTCCACTAGGCTCACCGTCATTTCGGGCGTCCGAATTGCCTTTAACTTAGAGAAAGTCTATAATTAGCGGGTGATATATGGTGAGTTGCAGAAACGTACGCACAAACAAGGAGGAAATAACGCAGCCAAGTATTTGCAAGATCCACAAGTAAGTTTGTATGCTCCCGGCAACTGATGACGGCGCACGCCACATAACGCTGACCATCCTCAGTGGGTGCACAATCGAGCATGGCGTTGATGATGGCGTGAGGATCAAGATCTATCAAGGTGGTAGGATGTCGAATCAATCGGTTTGGATCCATGGCAAACCCCCGGAGATGTGAACGAGCCTTCCGCACGAGTTCAGGTGTGGACGCTGAGCTGGCAATGTTTGCTTGGAAGTCCCCGCTAAACCTTTCAGATCCCACTGTCAACGTACTGGCATTATAAGGTACACGATTATGTGTAGGAGCAGCCATGGGCACGGTTGAACAAGGGGGAACTTCAATGGTGTGGCAAAAATATTATGCAAAAATGAATAATGTCCCATGAGATAAGGTTTATGTCCCTGGGATGCCACATCTGTCCTGGGCGATAGCCAAGGTGTCCTAGCTTTTAGTTACAACTTGAGTACTGTTCTAAATTCTATAAACCAAGTAGCATTTGATAGCTATACATCAGGACATGATGGGAAAATTGTCTGAATTAAGATTGTGAACAACCTTGCCTTAAAAAATGACTTCGCATCGAGTGGATACCTGCAGGCACATGCCGCACGTTTCGCAGTGGCTTTCATGAATCCCCGTACCCAAATTTCAATTCTAGTGTACAATATTCTATGAAAATGACACCTTACCGCTCTAACATCAAGTGCATTGATCACCATGCATGCAGGGAGCTGGTGTCAAGTCGGCCCAAGCTCAGGAGCAGACAAGCGCTAGTAAGTCTTGTCTGGCTCAACGGAGTTCGAACCAGGAAGGTGGCTTGGCTAGCTCGTGAGCTTGGGCCGATTGATTTTGTGGACTTGCAGCACCAAAAGAGCTGAAGGAGTCAAATTGAAAAAAGGAAGGCTGGAATGATCTTTGAGCAGCGAAGTGTGCTTGGTGTACTGACATCCTTGCTATGGCATTCATGTGTTGGATCAAGCATATCAGTATAAGTGCTACTCACTCGAAGTACCAGCAGATATATAATATATATACATTATTTGATCTACAATTACAGCTGATTTGGTTACATAAGGCGGATGACTAAGATCCGTCGCATTTAGCTCTTGAACATCGCTGTCGCCATATCTTCACGACGACGGCGAGTTAACATATAAGACTTTGGATTAATTATGTACCTTAGTATAGCTAACTTATAATCTATATTTTGTGTCTTAAAGTCAATTATTCAGTATCCAAATATGTGCCATTGCATAAATTATCCCCAGCTCATTTCAAACCAGAATAGTCTATAAAACTGTATTTACTACCTTATATACTGTACCCTAATAACTGCCAAAGGGATTGTGATTATCATCATCCCTTCATTAGTTCTTGTTCTCACTATATGCTGGCTCTGACAGCTGGTTTTCTCCTTGTATGAGCATTTACAGCAGCTGTAGGTTAAATGGATTGTTAATATAGAGTATAATTACATTATTGGAGTATTTCAAAGCGATCTAATAAGTGTGTGGCCGACGGCGGCACGTACACACGTTTGGTGACAATTGTGACACTCTGTCACAGCACCTGACAGTTCATTATTTTCCTTCTACATGACATGGCATCATCAAAAAAGAAAACTAAAGTCTCTCGAAAGCAGCATGACACACCTGATCCAGGCCTAGTTCTGGATGGGCCACGAAAACGCAAGCCCAGCGAGCGTGCCGCTTTCATTAATAATGCTCAGACTACCGCTGGTGCTCTCACATCCCCTCCTCTTGCGCCAACCTTGCTAAAAGATCCAGACTTAGATTTCATTTATGAGACTGACTCTGGTGCCGCAAACCCTGAGGAGGACTTTATTAGGAGTAAAACCACTAGTTCCACTACAAGCGCCCACATCACCAGTCCGGATCATGACCACACCATCGATATACCCACAGCCCGCATACCTGCTCCCCCCAAGAAGCTGGCATTGAAGAAGAGAGTTGTTGACATAGAAAAGGAGACTCAAACCCAGGAATTACTCCAAAGTATGTTCAATAATCTCCCAACTTCTTCGCACTAACAAGCCCTCATTAGACATACACTTTCGTGTACCTTACAAGACCCCGGGTTCACAAGACACCATTAACTTTATTAAGGTTTCCATCCACGAGACAGAGCAGCAAGTTCAACAAGCGATCTATGTTGCAATTGGCTGTGAAGCGCTCAGTGCTGATTCACTTCCAGAACTAACGTGCAAGCTTTCCAAAGACATAAAGGCGCATAAATTTGTTCTCAATGGCAACGGTTGGAGTCATCTCAAGGAAGACTGGGTAGTTGAGGTTGCAAAGAAAGGTGCCGCATCTCTTGCAGACATCATGCTCAGTGCAGATGTAAGTCAAATCATGTTTTTTTTTAAATCTCTACTTTATTAGATATTCACCCAACCACCTCTAGTTTCTCAAGGACCTAGAGCTCCTCAAAAAGATAAAAAAAGCAAAAATAGTGGCATTGGGAAAGGGTGGGAAAAAGAATGGTGGTAGGGCCGTGCCACTGAAGCTGCGCTTCAAGTCGGGCGAAGAGGTGGAATATAATGGTAGTGAAGTTATGCCTGAATATTTTCCATATGATCCAGCTTGCGGAAAGATTCTGGACAACATCAAAGCATATCTCATGACATGTCCACAATGCTCAAAAAAGGACAGACTCTGTCTCATAGACAAGCATGGTAACCACCGCGTCGTGTCTTCTGAGATGCTGAACGCCTGGGTCTCGGCTGTGGTGAGTTGATTACTTTACTGTTTAGTCACGTATTGACAGTTTGCAACCATTACAGCGTGCTGACACTCCAAATGTGACAATAAAATGCCCACCTCAAAGCCTTTCCTTTGTGGATTTCCATCATAGCATCGATGGTGGTCCCAAGATCATTGCACCGACACGTAAGGGTCGCCGTGAGGTCGTACCGGCCCCTGAAGTCCAAGCTCTGGGACAACAGATCATCTACCTACCTTCTCCACCTTCTTCTCACCCCCGGAAGAGACATTCCTGGTATTCACCCTCATCTTCGCCTGATGACCATCACCACAAGGGAAGAAAGCACTCCTCTTCTTCCCCAGCTCCTACCGGAGTTGAGGAACTGGTCTACCCTTCTGTTGCCAGTTGGCTCTCTACGCTGGAGATGAAGCCTGGCGCAGAGAAGCGTGATTTCTTTTCAATCCGAGACAAATTTGGTGCACAAAGCTTTTTGGATATGAACATTGATGATCTTGCAGGGATCCCGCGCAACGAGTATGGGACAGCTGGCTTCAATTTCAACATGGCTGAAGTCACATTTCTTTGTAAGTGGCTTGACATGTCGATGGATGAGCTGAGGCCGAAGCAACGGGGCCATGAAGGAAAACACAGTAGACACAACTAACTTGGGCTGGGGAAGGTTTCCGGTTTTATGTTGAACTCTAGAATAACTATGCACAATATCACCACATTTTTGTTTACAAGCTTTGAAAGCTAATGAAGCGGTACATTTCTATTTACAAGCTTTGGAAGCTAATAAAGCAGTACATTTTTATTTACAAGCTTCGGAAGCTAATAAAGTGGTACATTAGCTTGAGAAACAGGTAAATACATGCGCTGTACATTTTACAACTAATTGGTACCTGCGGGACAAATATAACCTGAGTGAACCATCCACCCCTGAGCCTTCTCCGGCGTTATTGACGCAAGCACGTCATGCAAAAAAAAAAAGTACGCTATGTACATTTTTATGGTCAACGGCTGAACGGAATGTAGCGCTGTTACGACGAAGCACAGATTTGATGTAGGAAAAAGCTTCTTTGATTGGGTTGTAGTCGGGGGAGTAGGGTGGTAAGTAATATATATGGACTCCTCTGATGTAGGCAATTTAGTACTGCTTGAGGTTAAATAGCCAAGAAACTCACCAGGCTACACATGTAGGCATAACATCATGATGATGATGGATGGCACAATTGTCCATGACAAGGACAGGGTGCGGTGCCGGCCAGGTGTTCATATGGGGTAAGGGATGTTCGACATAGTTGACAAACACAGCTCCATCGTAAGTACCCTCACGTATATCAGAAAATATGATGCCTTCCTTAGAAAGCGCTGGAAGTAGTGAGTACCTACCAAAAAGGTTACCTAACATCAAAGAGTGCATAGAGACACTCACCCTGTCCCACATACAAACCTAGCATTGACCTTGGCACGTTGACCTTTGGGTGCCCATCCAAAGAGCCGATATGTCGTACGACAGTCAATGCGGCTTTCATCTATAGAAACAAGACATTTGGGGCTTTTGGCGCTGATTTGAAACTGAAAACACATGCGAGATGCACCAGTCCGCTCAGCTGCAGCCTTGGAGAGCTAAAATAACAGTTAGTAGATAGTATTCTTCGGATGCACCACTCACCTTTTTGTGCGAGAGCCCAAGCTCAGTCAGTGCATCCCATATCGTTGATATACCCACAATTACGCCATGTTGCTGCTGCAGCTGAGCCTGCATTTCGTCCAAGTAGATATCTGGGCTCCGTTCCACAAGCGACAGTAGAAACTGTAAGACGTTCAGTACCTGACTAGACTACTGTGGCAATTCATACTTGCCTCTAACTCCTCTGCATCCATCACTCTACTTCTCTTCCGTGGTTTCCCTGAGCCATCACAAACAACCTCTCCGGTTTCTTTCCACTGTTTGAGGACACTCTATCAACGGTGCAGGAGACCTCTTTACTACGATTGGATGTCATACACTACTCTGTGCTATTTGTTGCACCTGGATACACATATCAGGCTCTTCTTTGCTAGGTCTGGAGCAATCCAGGATACGCTTGTTGCAGCGGTATGAAACGTACGAGGAACGCATTCGAACTTCTCTTGAAGGCGGCTTTGTGACGAACTCAAAAGGTCTATAGACACTCTCGACGATTAAAACCAGGTCCTTGCAGGCGTTCACCTACTTCCTTCTCTTTTATCTTCCGAGCATCCGAATATGTAGGTTCATGTCGACAGTTTACGTCAAGGGTTGGTGTCGATATTGTTTACTGACCAGTCTATGCCTGCTACCAGTAGCGAGAACTTTGTAGTTAGGGGGTAGTTTCTGTCATTTTAGTCGGTTGACACTAGTGGGGATAACGACCGAAAACTATCTTGAAACCAAAACTTGTTACGTCTTTTTTGACGACTCACAATGACTCCGTTACACCGTACACTATAAATTATACATTATGTTCAGGTTCGTATCTTAAGTGGTTTCAACATTACTCCGTGATAGACCAGTCAGGTGGAACTACTTCCACGACATTGTTGTTTATAACACATATTCCTACAAGACGGAGTAGGTTCATTCATAAACCCTAAACTAACCTCAACGGTGATAACGATTGAGTCTATCCACCATGTAAGTGAAACCTGTTGAATATTTTTACCGACAAACTAATGTATCCTATCACAACGGTGTCAGTCCGACAAATACCAAACCGAGTCAAAAACTTTGGTCGGTAACCACTTTATTGTGAAACCCCCGAGACCCTACGTGGAGATACTTTCGAAGGATAATTTTTTGGAGGGTTCGACTATTAAACCACTTCTAATGAGAACTCGATAACGGGTACTCTTTTATATATAGCCGACATCCGTTGTCGTTGTGATTGTATCCTTGTTACATTAACATTTATACGGTCCATTTTTAAAGTAAAAAACTAACACCTATACTAACTTTGATCGTTTGTGGATTACCCCACGGGCACGCATCGTGCCCAATGAGTGGATTAACATACATTTGCACCCTGTGTTAATAAATAATAATGTCGACTAAACCAATGTATTCCACCTACTGATTCTAGGCAGCGTAACTCGAGAACTTGTAGCGGCAGCGGTATAGAAGTGCTGCTGCCGCTCAATTGTATATTCTGAAACCTAATTAATACATGGAATCATATCGATTGAATATTAGATATAAAACACAGAATTTCAGTTAATAAGTCATAGGTTTATACACGGTAACGTATTTAATAGGGGTCGAGTAAAGTTTGGTCTTATCAGATATTTAGACATAAATGATGGAATATATGACATGGGATTATTGACGGTTTCCCTAACACTAATAGTAGTAGGGAAGTAATCAAGAACAAGAGTGATATACGACCGAGACTGTCGACCAAAAGAGGAACATACTCGTAAATGTCGTCGACATCCAATTTACCTAACAATTATATCTCATATTAATGTAATAACCTCATAAAGTTTCGTTAGATTATTCACACACCGGCTGCCGCCGTGGATGTGTGCAAACCACTGTTAACGCTGTGAGACAGTGTCGTGCACTGTCACAAGAAGGAGAGGCCTGGGGGGTTGTGTAGGAAACCTACGGTGCTCGGTAAGCAGGAGTAGAGGCGACAGCATTATGTATAAGGTTACTAGATGCCCTCGCACATTAGATGGTCACTATGTGGGAGTTCAGTTTTCAGTGACTATAGCCAGTGTCGAACTTATACAGTTTTGCCCATCAGCTCG
>MU134352.1:235924-253232 GCA_015039355.1 Ramaria rubella
CTTAAAGTCAATTATTCAGTATCCAAATATGTGCCATTGCATAAATTATCCCCAGCTCATTTCAAACCAGAATAGTCTATAAATCTGTATTTACTACCTTATATACTGTACCCTAATAACTGCCAAAGGGATTGTGATTATCATCATCCCTTCATTAGTTCTTGTTCTCACTATATGCTGGCTCTGACAGCTGGTTTTCTCCTTGTATGAGCATTTACAGCAGCTGTAGGTTAAATGGATTGTTAATATAGAGTATAATTACATTATTGGAGTATTTCAAAGCGATCTAATAAGTGTGTGGCCGACGGCGGCACGTACACACGTTTGGTGACAATTGTGACACTCTGTCACAGCACCTGACAGTTCATTATTTTCCTTCTACATGACATGGCATCATCAAAAAAGAAAACTAAAGTCTCTCGAAAGCAGCATGACACACCTGATCCAGGCCTAGTTCTGGATGGGCCACGAAAACGCAAGCCCAGCGAGCGTGCCGCTTTCATTAATAATGCTCAGACTACCGCTGGCGCTCTCACATCCCCTCCTCTTGCGCCAACCTTGCTAAAAGATCCAGACTTAGATTTCATTTATGAGACTGACTCTGGTGCCGCAAACCCTGAGGAGGACTTTATTAGGAGTAAAACCACTAGTTCCACTACAAGCGCCCACATCACCAGTCCGGATCACAACCACACCATTGATATACCCACAGCCCGCATACCCGCTCCCCCCAAGAAGCTGGCATCGAAGAAGAGAGTTGTTGACATAGAAAAGGAGACTCAAACCCAGGAATTACTCCAAAGTATGTTCAATAATCTCCCAACTTCTTCGCACTAACAAGCCCTCATTAGACATACACTTTCGTGTACCTTACAAGACTGCGGGTTCACAAGACGCCATTAACTTTATTAAGGTTTCCATCCACGAGACAGAGCAGCAAGTTCAACAAGCGATCTATGTTGCAATTGGCTGTGAAGCACTCAGTGCTGATTCACTTCCAGAACTAACGTGCAAGCTTTCCAAAGACGTAAAGGTGCATAAATTTGTTCTCAATGGCAATGGTTGGAGTCATCTCAAGGAAGACTGGGTAGTTGAGGTTGCAAAGAAAGGTGCCGCATCTCTTGCACACATCATGCTCGGTGCAGATGTAAGTCAAATCATGTTTTTTTTAAATCTCTACTTTATTAGATATTCACCCAACCACCTCTAGTTTCTCAAGGACCTAGAGCTCCTCAAAAAGATAAAAAAAGCAAAAATAGTGGCATTGGGAAAGGGTGGGAAAAAGAATGGCGGTAGGGCCATGCCACTGAAGCTGTGCTTCAAGTTGGATGAAGAGGTGGAATATAACGGTAGTGAAGTTATGCCTGAATATTTTCCATATGATCCAGCTTGCGGAAAGATTCTGGACAACATCAAAGCATATCTCATGACATGTCCACAATGCTCAAAAAAGGACAGACTCTGTCTCATAAACAAGCATGGTAACCACCGTGTCGTGTCTTCTGAGATGCTGAACACCTGGGTCTCGGCTGTGGTGAGTTGATTACTTTACTGTTTAGTCACGTATTGACAGTTTGCAACCATTACAGCGTGCTGACACTCCAAACGTGACAATAAAATGCCCACCTCAAAGCCTTTCCTTTGTGGATTTCCATCATAGCATCGATGGTGGTCCCAAGATCATTGCACCGACACGTAAGGGTCGCTGTGAGGTTGTACCAGCCCCTGAAGTCCAAGCTCTGGGACCACAGATCATCTACCTACCTGCTCCACCTTCTTCTCACCCTCGGAAGAGACATTCCCGGTATTCACCCTCATCTTCGCCTGGTGACCATCACCACAAGGGAAGAAAGCACTCCTCTTCTTCCCCAGCTCCTACTGGAGTTGAGGAACTGGTCTACCCTTCTGTTGCCAGTTGGCTCTCTACACTGGAGATGAAGCCTGGCACAGAGAAGCGTGATTTCTTTTCAATCCGAGACAAATTTGGCGCACAAAGCTTTTTGGATATGAACATTGATGATCTTGCAGGGATCCCGCGCAACGAGTATGGGACAGCTGGCTTCAATTTCAACATGGCTGAAGTCACATTTCTTTGTAAGTGGCTCGACATGTCGATGGATGAGCTGAGGCCGAAGCAACGGGGCCATGAAGGAAAACACAGTAGACACAACTAACTTGGGCTGGGGAAGGTTTCCGGTTTTATGTTGAACTCTAGAATAACTATGCACAATATCACCACATTTTTGTTTACAAGCTTTGAAAGCTAATAAAGCAGTACATTTTTATTTACAAGCTTTGGAAGCTAATAAAGTGGTATATTAGCTTGAGAAACAGGTAAATACATGCGCTGTACATTTACAACTAATCGGTACCTGCGGGACAAATATAACCTGAGTGAACCATCCACCCCTGAGCCTTCTCCAGAATTATTGATGCAAGCACGTCATGCAAAAAAAAAAGTACGCTATGTACATTTTTATGGTCAACGGCTGAATGGAATGTAGGACTGTTACGATGAAGCACAGATTTGACGTAGGAAAAGGCTTCTTTGATTGGGTTGTAGTTGGGGGAGTAGGGTGGTAAGTGATATATATATACTCCTCTGATGTAGGCAATTTAGTACTGCTTGAGGTTAAATAGCCAAGAAACTCACCAGGCTACACATGTAGGCATAACATCATGATGATGATGGATGGCACAATTGTCCATGACAAGGACAGGGTGCGGTGCCGGCCAGGTGTTCATATGGGGTAAGGGATGTTCGACATAGTTGACAAACACAGCTCCATCGTAAGTACCCTCACGTATATCAGAAAATATGATGCCTTCCTTAGAAAGCGCTGGAAGTAGTGAGTACCTACCAAAAAGGTTACCTAACATCAAAGAGTGCATAGAGACACTCACCCTGTCCCACATACAAACCTAGCATTGACCTTGGCACGTTGACCTTTGGGTGCCCATCCAAAGAGCCGATATGTCGTACGACAGTCAATGCGGCTTTCATCTATAGAAACAAGACATTTGGGGCTTTTGGCGCTGATTTGAAACTGAAAACACATGCGAGATGCACCAGTCCGCTCAGCTGCAGCCTTGGAGAGCTAAAATAACAGTTAGTAGATAGTATTCTTCGGATGCACCACTCACCTTTTTGTGCGAGAGCCCAAGCTCAGTCAGTGCATCCCATATCGTTGATATACCCACAATTACGCCATGTTGCTGCTGCAGCTGAGCCTGCATTTCGTCCAAGTAGATATCTGGGCTCCGTTCCACAAGCGACAGTAGAAACTGTAAGACGTTCAGTACCTGACTAGACTACTGTGGCAATTCATACTTGCCTCTAACTCCTCTGCATCCATCACTCTACTTCTCTTCCGTGGTTTCCCTGAGCCATCACAAACAACCTCTCCGGTTTCTTTCCACTGTTTGAGGACACGCTCGACTACCCGTTTTGACATATTCAAGCTGTGACCGATATCAGTGACTTTTGACTTGAGGGTGTATCACTGGTAGATTACACGCTCCCGTAGATCATTGGAATATGTATTACGACAGCGGAGATGAGGACGAATGGCTTGTGGCATCCAAAGGATGTGTTGGGGGGTCCGGAGAGGAAGAACACTGTCAGGTGCTGTGACAGAGTGTCGCAATTGTCACCAAACGTGTGTAGGTGCCGCCGTCGGCCACACACTTATTAGATTCGCTTTGAAATACTCCAATAATGTAATTGTACTCTATATTAACAATCCATTTAACCTACAGCTGCTGTAAATGCTCATACAAGGAGAAAACCAGCTGTCAGAGCCAGCATATAGTGAGAACAAGAACTAATGAAGGGATGATGATAATCACAATCCCTTTGGCAGTTATTAGGGTACAGTATATAAGGTAGTAAATACAGATTTATAGACTATTCTGGTTTGAAATGAGCTGGGGATAATTTATGCAATGGCACATATTTGGATACTGAATAATTGACTTTAAGACACAAAATATAGATTATAAGTTAGCTATACTAAGGTACATAATTAATCCAAAGTCTTATATGTTAACTCGCCATCGTCGTAAAGATATGGCGATGGTGATGTTCAAGAGCTAAATGCAACGGATCTTAGTCATCCGCCTTATGTAACCAAATCAGCTGTAAATGAGGCTAAGGGATTGGACTTTGAACACTTGAACATTTGATTGGTGCTGCATAATGAGTAGCAGGAGGGGAGGTGCAAGAGAGGTCAAGATTATGACTGTGGAAGAACAAGGACATGTGCAAAATTAAATCAGTCAATTTATGCAGACACTCCTGAGGAAGAGGAAGAGAATGCACCTAGTTTTATTATAATTGGTCCAGCCATTGAGGAGCTGCTAAATCTTGGGACAAATATTTTGTAGTATTGGTGTTAAAACCCAGATTCATTCCCAGCTTTTTCCACTTTTCTCCGATATATTCCGATTCATATTTCCAATTTACTCCACCTCTTTTTACTTATCCCCATCCCATCTATATTTAGTCATTCTTATCAAAGATCTACATCTTTGGTCTTATGTCCATATTTACTTTTACCCCGATCCCGTATTCACTCTGTTTCGAATTTCCATGTTCATATCTTTCCGATTTGGATCGTATCAATTTGTTATATATGACTCCTCCATGTACTTTGTTAGCTAGTTCAAATATTGACCCACCTTGACTCGATAACTTCTCACTTCCGTCTCTAAGTCTCATCTGACTCTCCGTTCTCCAACTCCTCTGACATCCCAACCTTCTGAAATACCAGGATGCAAAGGATCCAAGAGGGTGCAACCTATAAGTTGAAGCCAACGTCCATATGTTCCGATTCCGACTGCAAATCCCGAACTCTGACATTCTGACAAATCCCAACATCTGACAAGAAGAGATCTAGCTCATAACAGTATATTTGAACTGAAACTCTTGATCCTTTCACTGTGCCTTCTACCAGATCCCATACTGTCACCGGAAACACAAACCCCGGATCTATCCCCCCAAATAACGAGCCGGAAGATGACCCCGGTGACAACGACAACACCAACAACAACGAGGACAATGATGACAATGAAGAAGGTGATGGGAAGGCTATGCTAAAAGCTTTGAAACAGATAGCCAAGCACATGGGAACTCTGAATAAAGGCCAAACTGGAGAAACCAAACTCCGCAAACCTGACACCTTCGACGGATTGGATTCCCGAAAGCTCCATCCTTTCCTCCTTCAATGCAAACTCCACTTCCGCGACTGTCCTCAGACCTTTTCCAGTGACAAAGTGATGGTTACTTATGCTATCTCTTTTTTAAAAGGGACGGCTTTAGATTTTTTCAAGCCTGAACTCTTAGACGACGACACCTTCCAAGACCCGCTGACAAGCATGATACTCGACAGCGCTTATTACACTACAAAAGACGCTCACTGCACACGCGCCTATCATCATCAGCTTTCACCAGACCATCATCTGCTGTGCTACCTCCAGTCCACCAGACACATCATCTCCACACTCATTCTATTTTTCATCGCTTCTATTTTCAATATGCCATCCAGCATTGCTGCCACCACGTCCCATGATTCGTTTCAGATGACTGCCAAGCCAGACATACACGTTGGACCATGCGTTGAACTTCCTAATCGGCGTTCTCCCCTTGATGTTCATTTGTCCAGTCCTCCTCCACAAGTCACACATTTTTACTTATCCCCATCCCATCTATATTTAGTCATTCTTATCAAAGATCTACATCTTTGGTCTTATGTCCATATTTACTTTTACCCCGATCCCGTATTCACTCTGTTTCGAATTTCCGTGTTCATATCTTTCCGATTTGGATTGTATCAATTTGTTATATATGACTCCTCCATGTACTTCGTTAGCTAGTTCAAATATTGACCCACCTTGACTCGATAACTTCTCACTTCCATCTCTAAGTCTCATCTGACTCTCCATTCTCCAACTCCTCCGACATCCTGACCTTCCAAAATACCAGGACGCAAAGGATCCAAGAGGGTGCAACCTATAAGTTAAAGCCAACATCCATACGTTCCAATTCCGACTGCAAATCCCAAACTCCGACATTCTGACAAATCCCGACATCTGACAAGAAGAGATCTAGCTCATAACAGTATATTTGAACTGAAACCCTTGATCCTTTCACTGTGCCTTCTACCAGATCCCATACTGTCACCGGAAACACAAACCCCGGATCTACCCCCCCAAATAACGAACCGGAAGACGACCCCGGTGACGACGACAACACCAACAACAACGAGGACAATGATGACGATGAAGAAGGTGATGGGAAGGCTATGCTAAAAGCTTTGAAACAGATAGCCAAGCACATGGGAACTCTGAATAAAGGCCAAACTGGAAAAACCAAACTCCGCAAACCCAACACCTTCGACGGATTGGATTCCCAAAAGCTCCATCCTTTCCTCCTTCAATGCAAACTCCACTTCCGCGACCGTCCTCAGACCTTTTCCAGTGACAAAGTGATGGTTACTTATGCTATCTCTTTTTTAAAAGGGATGGCTTTAGATTTTTTTGAGCCTGAACTCTTAGACGACGACACCTTCCAAGTCCCACCCTGGCTTACAAACTATCGGGACTTCACGATGGTGCTCCAAGAGAATTTTGGAGCTTACGATCCTGTCGGTGATGCCAAAATCGAACTTGACAATCTCTGAATGTGTGACAACCAACACATCATGAAGTTTATCGTAGAATTCAACTGCCTCACTCCTAGAGTCAACTGGGGTGATGCTGCCCTTTGTAGGAGGGTTTACACTAAACTTCCTGATCATATTAAAGATATTCTTACAACCTGGGACAAGGCTGACACGCTTCCGGAGATCCAACAACTTGCGCAAACCATCAACAGCCATTATTGGGAACGACAAGACGAAGTCAACCGCACCACCACTTCCAACAATAACTACTCCGGTAACAGCAACAAACCGAACAAGCAAGAATCCCGATTGAACCAATCACAGAAGAGGACAAACAACAACAACAGTTTGGCTTCCGCCTCTTCTACCCAACCTCAGTCCTCCATGCTGAATTTCCACAAAACTCTGGATATCTCCAACATACTCGGAAAAGATGGAAAACTAACCCAGCAGGAAAGACAGTGACACATGGACCAGAACCTTTGCATGTTCTGTGGGAAACCCGGGCATATTGCGAAGGACTGTCCACGATCAACCTCCCTTGATGCTCAATCGAAGGCCCGAGTGGCCTCTGCAACTTTGAGCAAACCCAAGTTCAAGGCCGAACCTGCAGCCATTACGGATTCAAAATAATAATAAGCAGCTCTGAGACCTCTGCACAGACCCAGAGCTGTGTTGATTCCATCTGCATTTTCCGAGGTTCAACTCAACGCTTCCACTCTTTCAAAATCCGATTCTCTTACTATACGATTGACTTCTGACATAATTCCGAATACTAACATTCAAGCGCTCGTGGACTCCGGTTCCACTCACTGTTTTGTAGACTCATCGTTTGCTTCCAAGCTTCTGCTGGAGTTCCACAACATTCCGCAAATCCCGCTAAAATCTTTTGACGGCACTTCTAACGTCTCAATCACGCAGACTATCAATATGCCACTCTGCTTTCCATCTGGTGAAAATCAGGTTGTTGCTATGTATGTAACACTGCTTGATTCTAGCTGCTCCATCGTGCTAGGATACAACTGGCTCACCTGCTACAATCCATTGATTGACTGGGTATTGAGTAGTATATCCTTCTGCACTCCTCAGCAGCAAGATTCAATTCTGACATCACTCTCTGCAAGATCCGCTGCTGCGGTCTCCAGAATCCCGAAATCTGATCACGCAGGCGCCCCTCCAACATCCAAACAAGACTCACCTATCGACCTAGTCCCTGCTTCTGCGTTCACTTGCCTGTGCAATCTAGATAACGAGGAGATCTTTCACTTATGCATATTTCCGAAAGGAAGATCTGCTTCCATCATTGACGCTTCCTCGAATCCCGATCCGACAGCCAATCTCAACGGTGTTCCATTGGAATCATGAGTTTTCCGACGTCTTCAGCAAGAAGAAAGCAGAAATCCTCGCTGATCATCGACCGTACGATCTCAAGATTGACCTGATAGAGGGAGAGAGTCCCCCCTTGGGAACCATCTCCAGGTTGAGCTAGAAACACTCCGAAAGTTCATTGACGAGGCACTAGCCATAGGGTTCATCCGCCCTTCACTTTCTCCGCACAATGCCCCAGTACTATTCTCGAAGAAGAAATTGGGCGGACTCCAACTGTGTATTGATATCTGCTTCCCCAACTTTCTGACAAGGCTGACACACTTCCGGAGATCCAACAACTTGCGCAAACCATCAACAGCCATTATTGGGAACGACAAGACGAAGTCAACCGCACCACCACTTCCAACAATAACTACTCCGGTAACAGCAACAAACTGAACAAGCAAGAATCCTGATCGAACCAATCGCAGAAGAGGACAAACAACAACAACAGTTTGGCTTCCGCCTCTTCTACCAAACCTCAGTCCTCCATGCTGAATTTCTACAAAACTCTGGATATCTCCAACATACTCGGAAAAGATGGAAAACTAACCCAGCAGGAAAGACAGCGACACATGGACCAGAAACTTTGCATGTTCTGTGGGAAACCTGGGCATATCGCAAAGGACTGTCCACGATCAACCTCCCTTGATGCTCAATCGAAGGCCCGAGCGGCCTCTGCAACTTCGAGCAAACCCAAGTTCAAGGCCGAACCTGCGACCGTTACAGATTCAAAATAATAATAAGCAGCTCTGAGACCTCTGCACAGACCCAGAGCTGTGTTGATTCCATCTGTGCATTTTCCGAGGTTCAACTCAACGCTTCCACTCTTTCAGAATCCGATTCTCTTACCATACGATTGACTTCTGACATAATTCCGAATACTAACATTCAAGCGCTCGTGGACTCCGGTTCCACTCACTGTTTTGTAGACTCATCATTTGCTTCCAAGCTTCTGCTGGAGTTCCACAACATTCCGCAAATCCCACTAAAATCTTTTGACGGCACTTCTAACCTCTCAATCACGCAGACTATCAATATGCCAATCTGCTTTGCATCTGGTGAAAATCAGGTTGTTGCTATGTATGTAACACTGCTTGATTCTAGCTGCTCCATTGTGCTAGGACACAACTGGCTCACCCGCAACAATCCATTGATTGACTGGGTATTGAGTAGTATATCGTTCCGCACTCCTCAGCAGCAAGATTCAATTCTGACGTCACTCTCTGCAAGATCCGCTGCTGCGGTCTCCAGAATCCCGAAATCTGATTGTGCAGATGCCCCTCCAACATCTGAACAAGACTCACCTATCGACCTAGTCCCTGCTTCTGTGTTCACTCGCCTGTGCAATCTAGATAACGAGGAGGTCTTTCAGTTATGCATATTTCCGAAAGGAAGATCTGCTTCCATCATTGACACTTCCTCAAATCCCGATCCGACAGCCAATCTCAATGGTGTTCCATTGGAATCATGAGTTTTCCGACATCTCCAGCAAGAAGAAAGCGGAAATCCTCACTGATCATCAACTGTACGATCTCAAGATTGACCTGATAGAGGGAGAGAGTCCCCCCTTGGGAAACATTTATTCCCTATCTCCAGGTTGAGCTAGAAACACTCCAAAAGTTCATTGATGAGGCACTAGCCATAGGGTTCATCTGCCCTTCACTTTCTCCGCACGGTGCCCCGGTACTATTCTTGAAGAAGAAATTGGGCGGACTCCGACTGTGTATTGATATCTGCTTCCCCAACTTTCTGATTTTCTGGAAAGCCCTGGAAAGGTGCGGATTTACAGCAAAATCGATCTCCGACATGCTTACCATTTAGTCCACATTAGAGAGGGTGACAAGTGGAAAACCACTTTGAGGACCTGATACGGTTCCTTTGAATGGTGTGTTATGCCCTTCAGTCTCACTAACGCACCAGCCACTTTTCAGCGATTTGTGAACAACATATTCAGCGACATGCTCAATGTTTCGGTCCTCATCTACTTGGATGACATCTTAGTTTATTCCAACAACCTGGAAGAACACAGAGAACATGTCCGCAAAGTCCTCCAACGTCCCCGAAAAAACCAACTTTACACAAGGTCCGACAAATGCGACTTCCACAAGACAATGGTGGAATATCTCGGATACATGCTCTCTCTGGAAGGGCTTTCAATGGCAGACGACAAAATCAAAGTAATTCAAGAATGACCCAAACCCCAAAAAGTAAAAGACATCCAATCCTTCCTAGGTTTCACAAACTTTTACCAACGCTTCATTCATAATTACTCTGACATTGCAATTCCACTTACCCGACTCACTCAAAAAACCGTAAAGTGGAACTTCTCTGATGAGTGTCGGAAATCCTTTGAAACACTTAAGAAAGCCTTCACCACAGCTCCGATCCTTACACATTGGATTCCCGATTGTCAACTCATCATGGAAACTGACGCTTCGGACTATGCTCTCACAGCAATCCTCTCTATCATCTCTCTGGAAGATGGTGAAATTCACCCCGTAGCTTTTTATTCCAGAACTTTCACCACCCTGGAATTAAACTACGATGTTCACGACAAGGAATTACTTGCGATTTTTGAAGCTTTCAAGATTTGGCGACATTACCTTGAAGGGTCCAGTTCCACCATTGACCTTGTAACCGATCACAAAAACCTCGAATATTTCGCTACCACCAAGCTTTTAACACGACAACAAGTATGATGGTTGGAATACCTAAGTCAGTTCAACCTCGTTATCCAATTCCAACCTGGGAAACTCAGAACAAAACCTGACTCCTTAACTAGACGATGGGACATCTATCCTAAGGAGGGGAGTAGTGACTATGCCAGCATTAACCTGCACAATTTCCGCCTGGTTTTCACTAACGAACAGCTGTCATCGTCCCTCTGAGCCACATCTCTTAACGTCACAATTCTCCATGCAGTCACCATCATGGATTTCAAGAAACTCCACGAAGAAATCCAACAATCCATCTCCTCCGATCCCACAATTTCTGACTATCCTGCAAATCCTCCAATACCCCGATGGTCAGTCGATCTTCAAGGACTCCTCTGACTCAACAACCGAATCTACATTCCCGATGTTAACAACCTCCGACTCTGAATTCTACAATATCTGCCTGATCACCAAATCTCTGGACATTTCAGACAAAACAAGACACTCAGCAACATCCAACGTGAATATACATGGCCGAAACTCCACGACTTTGTTATCTCTTATGTCAAATCCTGTACAACATGTATGCAATCAAAATCCCAATGACACCGGCCTTACGGATTCCTTAAGCATTTGCCAATTCCGCCAAGACCATGGAACTCCATATCCTTGGATCTCATTGAGCTGCTTCCACTTTCATTGGGTTTTGACAGCATCCTCATTATCATTGACAGACTCATGAAACAAGCGATATTCATTCCAACAGTCACAACAAATCACTTCTCCAATGCTCACTCACCTTTTCGTTCTCCATGTCTTCTCCAAGCACAGTGTTCCAATGCATGTTACCTCCGATTGAGGTTCTGAATTCATGTCTTCCTTTTTCCGCACACTCGGAAAGGCGCTAGACATGAATCTCCACTTCACCTCTGGATATCACCCTGAAGGTGACGGACAAACTGAATGAACGACTCAGACTCTTGAGCAATACCTTCACATTTATTGTAACTATCAACAAGACAATTGGGCTGAACTTCTTCCAATTGCAGAATTCGCCTATAACAACGCTCCGAATGCGACAACAGGAGTCTCCCCATTCTTCGCTAACAAAGGTTACAATCCTGACATTTCCGTCCATCCTGAACATGATCTTGTTTCATCCTGTGTGAAAGATTTCACAGTCAACTTAGACGAACTCCACCAGGAACTCTGAAAGAGAATTTCCAACACGCAATCCTGATACGAAGAACCCGCAAACAAGAAACGTTCTCCAGCACCGGACTTCAAAGTAGGCAACAAAGTCTTTGTCAAAGCCAAATTTTCCATACAACCTGACCTTCAAAGAAACTCGCTGAAAAATACCTCGGACCTTTTGATATCATCGCACCTGCAGGTACTAGTAATTGAGCCTTCATTCTCCAATTACCCGACAGTATGTGTGCTGTTCACCCATCCTTTCATGTCTCTATGCTAGAACCTGTGACTCCGAACAAAATTCCGAACTGAATACAGCCTCCACCTCCGCCAGTTATTATCGAAGGCAAACCCAAATACAAAATCGATGAAATTCTGGACTCCAAGATAGACAATTGCCGATGTTGCAAAATACAATACTTGGTATGCTGGATGGGTCATCAAGGCACCGATGAAGAAACCTCGTGGATTCCCGCTACAGAATTAGGCAATGCCTCGGAAATCATTGAAGACTTTCATAACAAATATACCGATAAACCCAGTCTGATTCTTCCTTAACTTTTCCCTTTCCGATTTTTTCTGTGTTCATTTGTCTAAATTACATTTCCATCTGTCCCAAGAAATTCCGCTTCATGTCCCTGCCAACCCCGATTCAATTTTCCGATTCCATTTCCCATATTTCATCCCTTTCCATTTCCTCCATTCTTACTTCCAATTCCCGCTCCTGGTGCTGAACCATCCTTTGTACCCATGAGGTCAGAATCCGCATCTCTTTGGAATGTGTCTGCATGGAACTTGCATGACAATTGACGGATTTCTGCAACTCTCGGATTTCCTTCACAAGCAACTCCACTGTTCCTCCCTCACCCATATCCACGCCTTTTGCAACTTCTTCCGCAAATCCCGATGGTCCCGGTCGACGGCACGTCCTCCCATCCTTTGTGCATTCATCGCATGTCCCATCCGCTCCTTCCACTATCAGAGAACAAAACATATCCCAAACCCAACATCCCGCACAACAATACTGTTCATGTCCGACCCCGATTAATCGCAGATTCGTGAGCCCTCTTATGGGCAATGGTTCTATCCACCACATCGCTTTTTCTTCCCCGAGATTTCTCCACCGATTTCTTGTCGGCCTTTCTCTCCTCCTTTTCCGCCTTTTCCCACTCCAACCTTATCCGTTCCAATTTCTTTGCCGCTTCTTTTTGCAACTCCGAAATCTCCCAAATCTGTGCCTCTAAATCGTTTTCCAACCCTGAATCATCTTCGGAAATCAGATCCTCAAGTGAGATAATCGGCGGCATCGACATTTAGTTCAAGGGAGTGGGAATAAGAGATCAGGGAACTGATAAGTCAAACCCCATCCATCACTCTTATATATCACATTAGGGGTCTCGCTTAATCATCGAACCCAACCTCCCACGCTGATCTTAGGCCTCGAGGGCTCGGCCTTAAAGAGGAGATACTGTTAAAACCCAGATTCATTCCCAGCTTTTTCTGCTTTTTCTCTGATATATTCCGATTCGTATTTCCGATTTACTCCACCCGTTTTTACTTATCTCCATCCCATCTATATTTAGTCATTCTTATCAAAGATCTACATCTTTGGTCTTATGTCCATATTTACCTCTACCCTGATCCCGTATTTGCTCCGTTTCGGATTTCCGTGTTTGTATCTTTCCGATTCAGATCATATCAATTCATTATATACGACTCCTCCATGTACTTTGTTAGTTAGTTCGAATATTGATCCACCTTGACTCAATAACTTCTCACTTCCATCTCTAAGTCTCATCTGACTCTCCATTCTCTGACTCCTCCAACATCCCGACCTTCTGAAATACCAGGACACAAAAGATCCAAGAGGGCGCAACCTATAAGTTGAAGCCAATGTCCGTGTGTTCCGATTCCAACTGCAAATCCCAAACTCTGACATTCCAACAAATCCCAACATCCGACGAGAAAAGATCTAACTCATAACAATTGGAACAGAAACACCCCAGGGCTGGGACAGAAATGTTTGCATTGTGGGGCCAAAACCGCTTGTGGCAGGGACAGAAAGGTCATGTGGGGAGGACAATGGCTACATAATTGTGGGACACAATTCCGATCTCAGGGACGGAATTGTGTTCTGAGGGGACATTATTATGCCGTGCAAGTATTATTTTGGTCACATGATGCTACAAGTCGTTCGGGATCGTCATAAAGAACCCTATGTACCCATTTCAGGCAAATGTAAGGCCACTCGAAAGAAGATGAGCTGCCTTTGCTAATTAGTCTAATTATAATTATTAAGTTAGTAACACTTTGCAGCAGACTTTTAGCTTGACGGCATGAACGCAGCCTGCAGAGGTTTGACTTGGGTTACACTTTTCGATCATGCAGGTTTGGAGGTGTAGCCTAGTGGCCTGGTGCAGCCTGGTGTAGCTCCTCATATCCCCGATTTACCACTAGTGAACCATTATTTCGCCCCTCATGACGTCACCACATCCCACCAAGTAATCAAAACTCACCCTCTGCTGCATCCTCCAATCCCTCTGGTCCTCCCTCAAATCCTCGTCCTCCCTGCATATCCACCTAGAACCCCCAATTCGACTCTGAAAAATCCTCCATATCCTCCCTTATGTAATGTCTCCCTTCATGTCCACCCAGCCAGTACTCTCCACACCCTGGACAACAACATTCCTCTGACCAAAAATGTTCACTTCAAAGATGCTGATTTATTGGCATACATGTCTTCAACAAGGCTGGTAAACCATGCAGTGTGAGCACACATGCGCCAGATGAGAGAGAACGAGGGGTACAATTCGAACAGTGTCGAGGAGGATGCAGTGCGTTGTCCATTTCCATCCACGCTGCACACCATCCCCAGCACACTGCTCATTCATGTACAAATAGCGCGTCACCCTCGACAACTGGCTCACCACCTCTGAGGTGTTTGCTACAGTGGGGCAGGGGTGCCTTGTTGGCAGTGGTGCGTGCCTCGTACATACTCAGTTTTTAACCCCACCCCAACTCCAACCCTGCTGCTAATTCACCCCTTCACAGACCTGGCCTGCGACATCTTCACATTTTCCTCTCCAACCTCTTCCTCACCCGTACCCCTCCCCACACTTGTCTTCTTCCTCTGCATGCAATACGAGAACCCCTTGCACGTACATAGCGGTGCGAGTGATAGAATAATAATGGCAGGGGAAGTATCGTGTGGGGTTTGTTGAGGAGGAGCGAAGTGCAGGTGAATTTGGTGCTGTGAATGGTGTTGGGACGTGTTTTGCTGGTGATGGAGCCACATATCCGAGCCTTGGCTAGGGGCATGGTGTGGGTGTGGGCAAGGGTGCTAGCACTCCTACCCCACTGCCATGCAGAAATGAGCGTGCACAAGCCTGGTGGAGTCACTAGGGGTGGAATACTGCGTTTCCCGCTCTGAGCTCGTTCCAGCCTTCAAGACAGCATGTGTGGTTCTACTTATTTGAATGGGGACACTGCATCTGCAGTTACATGAGCATGCACATGCCTATATCCGTGTTGGCTAACACAAGATGGTAAGGACAACTACAACGGCACACACAAACAGGATGTCAGTACATCCTCCCGATTGGATATGCTCATGCACGGGATGGGGTTCTCGCATCTCCTTAACACATCCCTGCCCCACTCACATCCACATGGAAAACAGATGGGGAAGGAGAGAGACCAAAACCGGGACCGCATGACACCGCCTACAAGTACCACCACGAAGCTCACGTCGAAGAATTATGCACCGCCTGGTGCGACGGCCGTGTTTGCACACTCCTGGACCCCAAGCACGACCCCAACTCAAACCCCAATCTCAACCACGACCACAAACCACTCCAATGCCACCCCCACACGCAGCTCACGGCTCACGGCTTCCTACCCCTCCTACATTGCACTCCTCGTTCAATAATGGATATCCTGGCTGCTGCTGCTGGTCTGAACGTGAGTAAGGGAGGGGGGGGGTGAAGACGAGAGGAATGTGAGAGATATGTATGCTGCATTGCTTGTGAGATGGTATTTCCACACATCGGCATTGAGTGGAGGATCAAGTGCAGTAGGGTTAGGAGATAATGCGACGCCTACCCAGGGCAATTCCAATCCCACTATTTCATGAGACATAGACCCAGCACCGTCTCTTCCACATCTCCCACGTCAACACCCAGAATCACACCCAGTGCATACCCCTCTGGCCCTCCATCCTCGACACTCTTCACCCTGTCACACCATGGATGCCTCAACACCCCACAGTGAGTCATTGGTGATGTTCACAGGGCACCATAGCAATGGATGTGGGAAGCATTATTGGAGTAAGGAGGGGTTTGGATAAATGTGTGGGAGTGATCCAGGGCAGGGGGTCTGGTTCTGGGTCCCACTTTTGATTCTCACGTTGAGTCTGGGTCTGGGTACGGACATGGTGCTAGGTACGGCTGTGGTGTAGGGAGGACTGCATGGTGAGTTTCAGTTTTTGGATAATGTGCAGATGTTTTGTGAGCTCGGGCTTATCTGCTTTGTGTGGTTTGGTGCTGTGCAAGTTCTGGATTGTGGAGTTTGGAGTCTGGATTTTGGATTTTGGATTTATGTGGTTTTGAGCTTAGTGAGTGGATGGAGAGCAACCTCTGCCTTTACCAGTTGCCCCGGGCACTCATCGTTTTACACTATTTATGCACTCTCAGCTGCACATCTTGACTCGTCCACATCGCCAAACTCACCCCATCCAATGCAAAAGATGGCTTGCATGCCGTTTTCTCCTATTTATGCATTTTAATTTTATGCGCTGTGCATGCCATCTTGTCTTTTTTGACCCACTCCATTATCGAGCACACTGCCACTGTGGTTATTGTTGACACACTGGCTGCTCCACTTCCTATTCTATTCACAATAGTATGGCTGTCTAACATTTGTGTACACCACCATCTACGTACACATTCACATCCCTCTGCCTTCAAAGCTGTCTATATGTCTAACACTGTGCACCATCATCTACTCACATTTCTGTGCTTCACACACCGCCTGTGCCTACAGTGTGCCATCAGTACACAGGGTAGTTGTGTAGCATTGCGACCAACCCCCCCGTGCTGGTGCCTCCAATCAAGTCAAAGTAGCGACAAGCAAGTGGATTTTCAGTCAGATGTTCTTTCTCCTTGATTCTGTGCATAATCTCTTGCAATATGAGAAGTTTGGACAAGCCACATATGCCGCTGCCATCTGATCATATAGCTCCTCAGCGGTGTCAGCCTCGTACTCCAACTTTGAAATGCACCGAGAGACAAAAGCCTCAGCCCTTCAAGTGCGTGATCTTCAAACATGTAGGTTGATAATGGTAACGTTGGATGTTGAGTATGCGTAAGAGATGAGAGATTCATTGAATGTTGCCTTCCCACGCAGAAGACACTTGATGTTAATGGCGCA
>MU134352.1:260020-289794 GCA_015039355.1 Ramaria rubella
GGTTCGCCACATCCTCATATTTCTCTTTCTCCACACGTCCGGCTCCTCAAATTCAAACCATAGTCTAACCTCCACTTCCATGCCTACCCTAACCCCGTGGGGTGTACTCCTCACCCTCAACATCACCTATAAAAAGCGCGCCAGCATGCGCTTTACTCATGACGACTGCTTAGCACCTCCGAAGCCACAACGAACTACTGTAGTGCGGGCGTCTTGCTTGTGGACTGGAAACGGTGTGTTGGCGGCGGTGTGTGCCTCTCTTCGTCTTCATTCTCTCCCCCATTCTCACATTTATGTTCATTTGTCCCCGCCAACGCCAAGACAACCCCCAGACCCTGTCTATGACAACTTGACATCCACAATATCTCTCTCATCCTCACCCGCGCTCTCTCCACGCGGAGGCGAATGGTAGGAAAATGCAGGAGAAGTGAATTACTGTTGAGGGTGGAGGTGAAGGTGGGTTGCGAGTAGTGTTGGGACGTGCGTTGGTGGTAGTACGTATTCGGGCTCGGGCTCAGCTAGGACTATGCTATGGACATGAGCAACATCAGCCCACCCCTTCGGTTTACTCGATCGGATCTGGATGACGAGGAAAATCTCCATGCTAAGTTCTCAATGCGTGTCGACCTTGCTAGAATTCTTGCACAAAGAGTCTTCTCCAACGTGAAACCCTTCGGCAAGGATGGAAAGTTCAAAGCAAGCAACCTGGAAGAGGTCGTCAAAGAAATAGTGAAAGAGAAAACGCAGAACCCAGAGGAGCGCTTGCTCTCAGGACCGGGTAACCAAGGATGCAAGACGTGAGTCGTTGTAGGGTCTCTCCACACCGTCGTCCTGATGAGATCTAGCTTTGTCTGCACTCGTACGGCTTTGAGTATGAGAGGACCTCCTCGCCTCTTCCGCACTTATAAAACACCAAAGTATCCCACTTTCAATTGTACAATATGGGAGGCTTCTCGAGCGACGTCTGCGTCTCCACCATTCTTCAAACGGATCGTCATCGGCCAGCCAGGGTCATCGGAACACTACATTGATGGAGGTATCGGTTGCAACAACCCTATCAAGCAGGTACTGGAAGAGGCTGCGGTTATATTCCCAGCTAGAAAAGTCGCCTGCATCATCAGCATTGGGACGATCGGGACGGGCCACCCCCAGACGATCGGCATTTCAACACCAAGTCTATTCCAACAAGTACTGCCCCTGGATATCATTCGAGTGCTTCAAAGTATTTCCACTGACTATGTACAGAGTGCGCAGCGCTTTCAAAGTATACCAAATGTCTATATCCGATTCAATGTTGAGCAGGGCTTGCAGGGTGTTGGGCTATCACAATGGGAGCAACTGCATGAGGTGACAACTCACACAGGGCAGTATATTCGGAATGTGGAAGTCAACCAGAAGCTGGATATTGCAGTGGCAGCAATTTCTGGCAAGCAAGGTGCTGTTGCTATTTCACATATTGATCTGTCTTATCAGATTTTGTGAAATACTATATTCATTGTTTATAACAGGTGGTACTCTTGAGCCTGTGACCTGCAAGAAACCACATATTAAAGCCTGTCCACCACCTGTGAATATTTTCACAGGAAGACAGGACATTCTCAACCAAATGCATGGTTATTTTTCTAATGACATTGGGAAGAGGCATATCTTTGTCTTGTATGGGCTTGGGGGTGCTGGCAAGAGTCAAATTGCATACAAATTTGTTGAAATATCCCAGCATGAGAGGAAGCCCAAGTGGTATGTCATTTCTATTGCATGTATTCTGTCACTTTGACACATTTTTCTTTATTTATAAGATTTTCAGATATATTCTTCATTGATGCAAGCACCCCAGAGACCATAAATGCAGACTTCAAAAATATTGCTCATGCCAAGGGAGTAGGGGAGTCTTTGACAAATGCACTTCAATGGCTGGCTTCACAGCATGATGAGTGGTTACTCTTGTTCAACAAAGCAGATGATACAACCCTCAATATGGGCGATTCCTCCCTCTCTTGTTCTGATGGCAACATTCTGATCACTACTCATAACCTGTAAGACTTCTAGAGACCTCACAAAGATCATGCAGCAGAACTAGACCAAATAGATTGGTGTTCTGTATGATACATATGTGGCGGTTCAAGTAAGAGTAAGTTAGCTACTCTAAATTCCCATGGCCGACTGTACAGTCATTCCGCAGGTCCACAAACACCCATGGATGCTCTGGCATCCATGTCTCCCTACAACCACTCACAGCTGTCCACACTATAGTATGGACATAGTAGAATATATATATACATTCTTACATCCTCCCCTTCAGGGCAAAACCCTGAGTGTAGACCAAACAACTTGACAAGTAAATTGTCAAGTACAATAAGGCAATTATGACTTATTCAAGACTGCTGTAGAATGAGCAGTCTAGTGGATGAGATGGCATGGCCATCTCATTAAATCTATCTCTGTGGAGAGGTAGATGATCCTGACACTGGAGGTCAACGCAAGATCCAGTGCTGAAATTCCAAATGATTCTTAGGATGAATATGTTTGGCTTCAGCAGTAAGTGCAAGGTAAGTTGCACTTGATTGGTCAACAGCACGAAGCTGTTTCCAGTTCCGAATCAAATCCCACACACTATGTGGGTGAGATGGAATAGATGTTAACGAAATAGACTGTGTATTTCGTTGGGAATGAGTGGATGAAACAGGGAAATCCGCAGAAGAACTGCTGATTGGAATAACATGAGCAATATTATTGCTCATGGAAGACAAATCAAACTTAGGCAATATGTCTAAGTTAGGGAGTGTGGAGGTAGTCACTGTCAAAAACAGCCTTTGACCTGTTATCTTTGGCAGAACAAAGTTAGTAACAAACAAATGTGGTTAAGGAACCCTTCCAATGAAGCTGAAAGTGTTAGCGACAATGTATGCAAAGTATACAGACTAAGACAGTTAAGTGAATGGTGCCATGATGGTGCCTACTTGTTGAGACTGGAATAGAGAGGGAATTTGAAAGAAGAAAGTAGAATTTACTTAGCAGATAAAGTTCTAGCGATGTTATCGACGTTGATCCTTAATACTGGAGAGAGATAGAGATGAGAGGATGATGAGTTCAGAATAGTTGTTAGACTTAGATGTGTAGATGACACCAAGTAAAGAGAGGGGGAAGACTTATGATAATAGAATACATGCGTTCTATCCTACTGTTTTATACTAAGCATATTCACTGATGTTGGACAGATACCATGTGGACTATATACTAAATGGAGGTATAACTAGTGATCGGCACAAGTAACCCCTGGGTATGAAAATGCCGACCCGTACCCAACCCATGGCGCAACCCTTACCCGTGACGTGGGTATGGGTTTCTCTGGGTTACGCATGGGTACGCCGTGGGTATGGGCTGGCAAACTCCGCTGGCCCTCCACCACCTCCACGTCTCTCCACCCCCACCTCCACCAGCCCTCTCCACACCCACCTCCATACCCGCCCGGTTGCGTGGCCACCAGCCAGAGGACAACACACGACGTGCGACCACAGCACCCACCTGGCACGCTCCCCCTAGGTGGGCACGCTCTCCACCGCCACCTCTACCCCACCGCCACCTCCACCTTCACCCTCACCGGGTTGTGTGAGTGCTGGCCAGAGGCCGGCACGTGACCACATGCGCCATCACAACATGCGACCACAGCGCCCACCTGGTGGGGCGACAGGGACGGCGAGTGGGGTTGAGGGGTGATAGGGATGGCAGGCGGGGGTTGTGGGGTGACAGGGACAGCGGGTGGGGGTTGAGGGTGGGGACAGCTTGGTGAAAAACCTGGAAATACCCCCGGGTTGGCTGTGGGTCAGACACATCTGACCCACACCCGACCTGGGGTGACCCAAACCCGTAACCCACACGAGTTACCCATACCCGTGCGGATCACTAGGTATAACCTTCATAGTTATTGATGTTCCTATCTACTGATATTGGAGCCACATATATTGACGATCGATTGTTAAGTTGAGTGATCTGATCTTGGACGGTGAATATTGCTAGTGTTGCTAGTATCACTAGTATTGCTAGTGTTGGTAAGATGTAGAGGGGATAGCGACAGTGATAAGTGTCATTAGGTGTTGAATCATGACAGTAGCCCCCCTTCTAGTCTGGAGCCCCAGTGATGCATACTCGGATAGCCTTGTGGTCCGTGCACATCCTGATAGGCGTTTGAGACTCATATTGGTGATAATGTGGCCTGGTCTGTGTGCAGCACACATCATTAACATAAAAGTGGGCGCAGCCTTGAACGAGTCTTCATTCAGTTTCCAATGGTGCCTTCCTTCAACACTTTATTAAGACAGTTCCAGACCAAGGCATTGACTGAACCTGAACAGCGCGAAAGTCTCCTCGAAGAAATTGAGATGTGGGTGAAGGAAATGGAGGGTATAGATGTGAGTCGGGTCGTTTCTTGTTGATACCTGTCACTAATGGATATTGATAACAGGACGAACTATCAGATGCCATGGAAGCTCATTTGTCCATACAGCCCAAGTTTACGATTCCATCTGAGGTGACAAAGATTCAAAGCGATATTGAGGCAGCAAAGTCTTGAATATCAGTAATGAAGGTAAGTAATTGAGTCTTTCCTTATCGATTATTCTTGACTGTTGTCGATAGGGGGTTTCACAGTGGCTTTGCCTAATCCTTTAGCAATGGCTGCTGTGCGCCTGACAAGTCCTCGAATCGACACTCCACTGCCAAAGGCGAATCCGTCCGTCCCAGTGGTCCTGCTCTTCAGTAAAGGGGCGTTGATTGAGGATTTGATGGATGAAGCAATCGACCAATTGGCACATGATGATATTGCGATTGTCCCACGATGCGAAGCTAAGTTTCTCGGTGGCATGGGGATTGCTGATATGCATCGGATAGCTATGCCAGCAGAGTATGGTGAGCGATCGGCATATCATATCACTGGTGTCGTATATGTCGAGTTAAGTAACTCCTTTTTTTGGTGGCTTGTTCTCTTATTAACGTTCAATAGGGTGTTGTGGTTGAGAACAATAAAAAATGCGAGAGGTGCGATCACCGTGGCTATCGGTGTTACGGGTTGGCAGGGTGTGTGTGTGGATGGTGCTGTCATGATGGAAAGCAGTGCAGCTTGAATCGTAAGTAGCTGGTTCGTTTGTAGTTGTCTTCGCTAATTTTAGCTTGTATAGCCAAACACTAAATGGCCGACTACTGAGGCATCGGTTTTGACAGTGGCTGCCACAGGTAAGGGTAAGGCCATCGTCAAGTCATCCCAAAGCATAGTTCCTCTGAAACTTGCATCGTCTGCCATCACCGGTCCTTCTTCATTGCCTCCTCTTCCTTCGACCTGTTTGCAACCCGCACGCAACGCTAAGTGCCCCCTCGACCTCGTTCCGAATTCATTGCCAGGGGGATCGCCTGTTCACCTGTCTAGGCAACTTCATCTCAATGTGATTGGAAGCAGCGCCCTGCAAAGTCTGCAGGATTTGATGGTGGAAGGAGCTGATCAGATGGATTGGTTAGCGCAACAGTGGATTGTTGCTAACAATACAGTAATGGGGGTTCAAAAGATGTTGGAGGTTCAGGCATGGATGAGGAGCACAAATAATAAGTTAGAAAAGTCTTTGTGAAAGAATAATAAGGAGAGTGTAAATAAGAAAAAGCTTCTCTTAGAAAATGATCGCCTTAAGAAGTATTGAGTGAAAAGTATCTTAACTAAAAGAGAATGAAAGTTTTTTGGAAGAAAGAGTGTGAAAAACAACTTCTCAGATGTCTTGTGCGATCAATGTTGCTTCGGAAGGAATTCCGATGCTGTTGCTAGGACTATCATCACATAGTGTTTTGGATTAAATGAGGGTTTTAGCTAAAGTATAATTGAAAGAAGAGTTTTAAGGTCGGGGCTTGTCGGGATAAGCCTCATGAAATGCTTTGACAGGTTTCGGTGCATGTTGAAGATTGTCAAAATATTCCCAACTTGTCGCGTCGCTAGTGTGTTCATAGCCCTTCCATTCGACGAGATATTGTATGCATTTCCTTTGTTGTCAGGAGTCCAGAATGCAACCAACTTCATATTCAAGGGAATCCTCAACCTCGACAGGAGGTGCAGGGTCAGGATTGCGGTTTCAGATAAGACTTGGCGTCGTGGGTTCTAATAGCGATACATGGAAGACAGGATGAATCTTCTGTAATGCTAGTGGTAAGCCGAGTTGAAACACGTGCGACGACACCTTTTTGACTATAGGATAAGGTCCCAGCCATCGATGATCAAGTTTCTTGGACGGTCGCTTGGTTTGCTGTCCAGCCAAACTTCATCACCAATTATTAGCATTGGAATTGCTGTGTTTCGATTGTTGGTTGATGTTCAATACTGTGCCAAGGTTACCTTAATTTGTTTGCAGAGATACTGGTGTAATTCCTTTAAGTCTACAGCCATTTGTGAGCAGTCTCCGACGGGACAGTATCAAGCACAACTTCGAGGTTAGGATGGAAGCCTTTATTCACAAAAAATGGGGTGACCTGTGTCGAGTCAGTAATGAAGGCGATGATTTTTGGCCAATAGTATTGCCGTCAAATATTGTTAATAGTCTTGCCGATCCCTGGGTGTCCCGATAATCGATGGTCGTGACAAGATCTGAGTATGTCGAGTCGAAGGTCTTGGTGGTCTGGGACATAGTATAGACCATTATACAGAAGGAAATCACCATCTGTTGATAAGGACCATGGGTCGGGGTGATCGTTGGCAGGTGGTAATTTCTGTTGGAGTCTTTGTATATGCATCTGGGTGAAGAGGTCCATACAAATTCCTTGCTTGATGGAGGAAAGAAGGGAAGCTGAGTCTAGTACTATGGCTCGCAGAAGTATCTGTCCAGCTTTGAACATGGTCTGAAAGTTATGAGGATTAGCTTCTGTATAGTTGCTACTCCCCCCTTTAGGGTACACGTCGCCACGACGTGTTAGTGCATCTGGTTTTTTTCCAAGACGTCTGGCGCGATAGTGAATGATGTAGTTGAATCCTGAGAGATATTCCGACCATCGAGCTTGCCGACAGGTGAGTTGATTTGTTGTCGCAAAGTATTCCAGGTTTTTGTGGTTGGATAGGACAAGGACTATGTGGGTAGCACCTTCGAGGTAGTTTCTCCATTGTTTAAAGGCCTCGATGAGGGCGAGCAGTTCCTTGTCATATATCTCATAGTTCAATTCAGCTGGATTCATGCTTCGTGAATAGAAAGCAATAGGATGGATATCACTGTCGTCGGGAGAGATTTGAGAGATGATTGCGGCAACGGCATAGTCGGATGCATCGGTTTCGACGACAATAGGGTTACTGGGGTCGAAATGAGTGAGAATTGGAGCCTTAGTAAAGGCGAGTTTGAGGTGTTCGAAAGCGTCGTTTTGCGGTGTATTCCATGCGAATGGGGTATCCTTATGCATTAGTCGTGTTAGCAGAAGTACAATGTTGGAGAAACGAGTGATGAAACGTCGGTAAAAATTGGCAAAACCCAAAAAGCACTGGACATGTTTCAGGGTTTTGGGTGTTGGCCAACCTTGAATTGCATCTGTTTTCACAAGGTCCATTGATACGCCAGCTGGCAATACAATGGAACCTAAGAATTCAACAAAAATAGAGTGGAAGATGGATTTCTCGGGTTTGATATGAAGGTTATGGTCTCTAAGATGAGTGAGTACCTGCCAAATGTGTTTCCAATGATTGTCGATGTTGTCAGAAAATACTAGAATGTCATCCAGGTAGACTACAACAAAGCGATCAGTCATATCTCGGAGAATATCGTTCATAAAATGTTGAAATGTCACCGGAGAGTTTGTGAGACCCATTGGCAGTACTAAAAACTCGAAGGCCCCACATCAGGTGCAGAAGGCTGTTTTCCATTTGTGGCCAGGTTTGAGCCTAACATTATAGTAACAGTGCAAAGATCAAATATGGTGTAGATTTTCGCTGATTTTTGCTGGTTGATAAGGTTACCGATAAGGGGGATCAGATAGTGATTCTTGACTGTAATCTTGTTGAGAGTGCAGTAGTTGACAACGAGTCGAAGGCCCCCATCTTTCTTTTTAGTGAATAGTATTGGTGCTCCACCAGGAGAAATTGATGGTCAGATGAAGCCTTTTCCAAGCATATCGTCTAGGAATTCACGTAGAGCCTCCAGTTCTACTCCTGACATTGGGTATATTGGTCCGGGGTAGCGGTTTGTTGTCTTCAATTTCAATCTTGTGGTCGTAGGACCTATGAGGTGGGATGGCCTTTGCCTCTTGTCTGGAAAAGACATTGACAAAATTGAGGTACTCGTTGGGTACAACCTTGGCGAGCAGTTCTGCTTCGTCTGTTGGTAAGACTTCACCATGAAGTAGTGATGTCGGAGTGGGTTTGTGGGAGCTAGCAAGTAAACTTTCAGACTTGAATGTAGGTAACAATGGAATAAAGTGAAAAGACCATATGGCTTCTCCTGCATTTATGAATTTCCTGAATGTAGCAGCACCAACAAGAGTGATTTTTGGAACTTTGTGTGTTCTTATATCGGTAATAAATCTGTCGGGAAAAGGTAATGGGTCAGGAAAAGTAGTTGGCATATTCACATCGATTGGTGACCAGAAGATAGAGGAGTCAGATTGAGAGACATTGGGTTTCTACAGGATACCCGATGGTGGCAGTATAATTGCCGAAGAACCAGGGACTGTCGAAGGGGGTGACCCTGAAGAAGTGTGGAGTTCTGGGATGGTATTGAAAACCGAAGGTAGCATCGATTGGACATCCTGAGTGGTTGTGATACAAGACATGGTGGTCATTGCCGGAAGCATTGAGCCAGTGCCGGATTGGAAATGAAGTGAAATTGAAGCCCAGTTGATTGTCGGGTTCATGGTTTTTAGCCAGGGAAGACCTAGGACAATCGGGGCTGATGGATGAAGTTGAGTAATGAGAAGTGATAGAGATTGAGATGACGAATCGGGAAAAGAGATAGTAGTTTTAATGTATTTGTGGATGAAACCGCTAGTGGCAGGTTTTCCATCGAATAGACATAGAGAAACTGGTTGCGAAAGAGATTGTCAAGCCGTCAGAAGTTGTGTTGCTAATTGTACATTGATAAAATTTGATGTTGCCCCGGAGTCTATGAGAGTAGGTACAGGATCAGAATGATCAGAGAGAGTTAGATAAATGATGAATGAAATGTCAGATTGAGATACAAGCCCCAACCGTAATTGTACAGAGGGAATTGTGTGCAGGTGTGCCATGTGACCCATTGTGCACATGTTGGATGGATCGCTGATTAGTTTTCTGCCGAGGGTTGAGGAGGTTCCTCATCTATAACCTCTTTGATTGTTGCCGATTGAGGTTCTGCCAAAATGGTAAAGGTGGCTCATCCTGACACATGTTGTAGGTTCTTTGCATAAATACAGTCGCGACTGTGATGGTCAGGTTTTTCTCCACAATAAATACACAAGCCTTTGGCTTTATGGTGCTCCTTCTCAGTGTCAGTCAAATGGCTGTGTTATCGAGTACACTGCTGAGGTCTTTTTGGTCTGTCGCTACTCCTTGTGACGGTTTTGATCTGTCGCTGGAGTAGTTGTTGCCTCTTTGTTCGAATGGCTTGCGCTCCGATTCCTTCATATATGTCGAAGTGCTTCCAGTCTGGTGAGCTGATGTAGAGTGAGAGGTTTTCTCGTTTTGGTGAGCCCAGTAGCAATTGTCGCATTCCAGGGCTTGTTGTTTGAGGGTGTTGAGGGTTGTTGCTTGGGGTAGCGACAGAAGATGGTCTTCAATGCATTCAGCAAGACCTTCGTAGAACGCATCATAAAGGGTGGGGTCGTTCCAACCTGTATGAGGAGCATGTTCAGCGAATTTATTCACGCGATGATTATCCTTCATTCTGAGCTGTCAGATTGATCGTTGGGCAGATTGAGCAAGGTCAGGTTGTCCAAACGATTGGTTGAGAGCGATAATGAATTCATCCCAGTTGACATCAGATGGTTGTTTCAGGTGATGCAGTGAGTTGGGGGAGCCACCAATTGAGAGCGATCCTGGAGAGATAGGAGGCCGCATATGCGACTCGTTGGCGATCAGTTGAAAACTTTCGAGGTTTGTTATCGAAAGCCATAATGCACTGAGCGATAAATGCTTGGATATATTCCGGTTTGGTACTGTCAAAGTGAGTTGGTTTACCGATTTCAGAATCGGTTTCCTGTTGTGATTGTGTCATTACATAGTAAGGGACACCACAAGGTTGGTACCAGGGACCATTTGCTGGTCCTCCAGGTGGTAGTGGTCTGGGTGGTGATCCTCCAAAGGGATTGCCAGGGGGTCCGCCGAAGGGTGCTCCGGGTGGTCCTCCACAGGGAGGGGATCCTCCAGGAGGTCCAGGAGGTGGTCTGCGAGTAAATGCTGGAGGAGGTGGTTGTCCTGGGTGTCCCAAAGGGGGTCCGGGAGGAAGAGATTGAGGTTGCAATGGTGTCAACACATTTTGGCAATGCAACGTAGTCAAGACTGTGGGACTAGGTGGCGGAGCGGAAGGAGGTATTCTTGGGAAGCCTTGCCATCGTCTGCTGTTGAAATCAGGTGGGTTCCCTCTAAAAGTCGGACTGTTGAATGGTGAAGGCGACACATGAGAGGGACTCGGGTGTTCCATTCTTGGCATCGTTGGGTGAGCGGTCAGTGGTCGCAGAAGTGGGGTCGCTATTGGTTCAAACGGAGGTTGATGAGGTTGAGCAAACAGAGATCGGAGAGTGATTGGTGGTTTATGTTGCATATATGTGGTCCCCGGACGAGGATAAGGGGATCTGTATTCATGTATTTGGGAAGTAGTGTTGGGCCAAAAGATATTCAATGCTACTGCTGTATAAGGGCAATTGATTGCTTGTCGAGTTGGTGTATAAAGTTCTGAATGCGATCGTGCAGGTGTCAGGATTGATGGATGTGAGGAAGATGAGAGCGATGACATGGTTACCGATGGATGTGGTAACTGTATTGGTTGATTATTGATAGGTTCTAGAGTGATACCAGCCTGTTGCGCTCACATACAAGCTTGCACTAGTTGTGCTTGAGTCACAACAAGTTGTCTCTGCTGATTGCTTATCAGTGCTTCAGTCTGGCAAATATTCTCACTAAGTTGTCAAAGTTCAGCTTCCTCTTGTCCCATTGTTCGAGGTAATACCGACATCAATCGATGTGGGAATGATGACATATGTGGGGGGAGGTCTGGAATAAAGCCAGGTGTAATATACACGCCAGATTGGTGCTGTTGGGATGCTGTCGGATCAATTTGTGGGAAGGGTGCTGATCCACCTCTATTTGGTAAAGGTAGTGGTGTGATGGCGGGTCCTTGGGAACGGGTTCGGATACGATCAATAGGGGAGTATCGGGGGTGACCCGATGAGTTGATTGTCCTATCCGACATACTTGAAAGGGAGAAACTGGGAGAAGGATTTCGACTAGTAGGTGTTAGTTCTATTATACTGTCAAAAACTGCCTTTGACCTGTTATCTTTGGCGGAACAAAGTTAGTAACAACAAATGTGGTTAAGGAACCCTTCCGACAAAGCCAAAAGTGTTAGCGACGATGTATGCAAAGTATACAGACTAAGACAGTTAAGTGAATGGTGCCATGATGGTGCCTACTTGTCGAGACTGGAATAGAGAGGGAATTTGAAAGAAGAAAGTAGAATTTACTTAGCAGAAAAAGTTACTTAGCAGATAAAGTTCTAGCGATGTTATCGACGTTGATCCTTAATACTGGAGAGAGATAGAGATGAGAGGATGATGAGTTCAGAATAGTCGTTTGACTTAGATGTGTAGATGACACCAAGTAAAGAGAGGGGGAAGACTTATGATAATAGAATACATGCGTTCTATCCTACTGTTTTATACTAAGCATATTCACCGATGTCGGACAGATACCATGTGGACTATATACTAAATGGAGGTATAACCTTCGTAGTTATTGATGTTCCTATCTACTGATATTGGAGCTGCATATATTGACGATCAGTTGTTAAGTTGAGTGATCCAATCTTGGATGGTGAATATCGCTAGTGTTGCTAGTATTGCTAGTATTGCTAGTGTCAGTAAGATGTGGAGGGGATGGCGACAGTGATAAGTGTCATTAGGTGTTGAATCATGACAGTCACCACCTGAACACTGTCCAGCTGCTGCTGGACCATATTGAGATCTGAAGGCACAACATGAATTTCCGTCATGTTTTTGATGGAGAGTGGGTGATTGGAAAATGTTGTGCTATGCTCTGGAATGAGCACAGTTATTGGGAGTGGCAATCTCACCTGATGCATCACAGTTTCCTGTGATGAATCATGCAAGATGAGTGATGAAGATCTCTCTTCACACTGGGGGCAAAGAGATATTTTTTGTCTGAAAAATGTCCAAAAAATGTTTTCTTGTTACAGAATATTTAAGGAGTTTCTCCATCCCAAAATTTGACAAAAATGTATCATTTTGTCCAATTTTGTGCTCCAAAAATGCAAGTAAAATCCAATATATTTACCACCTTTTTGAGCAATAAAAGTCTTCATATTTACCATAAAAAAACCTTCTTTTCCACAGGAAATATCACCCTTTTCTCCACATATTTTTTTTTCTTTCAAAGAATAGAATATAGTTTTTTGACCAATTTTTGGGACTTATTTATTCTTTAAAATTATGCCTTTTGATCATATATGGGCCAGCAACAATGCCAGTAAAAGGTTATATATACTCTCACTTTTTGATCCAGAAAAGGCATTCCAAATCCCAGGTGTTCATTCAATTTTCCAGATTAAAAAAGGTGGTCCAAAAAGGCAAAGTTTTTGGTCCCTTTTTCCTGCGACCCGTGAAGCAAGCCGCGCAGACAGCCTCGAAGCAAGCCGTGCAGCAAGGCACGGACGTCCCATAAAAGTGAGTCGTTCATGTCCCAAGAGGTATCTAGCCTAAGTTCATTTCCATCTAGTTTTCATTTGTTTATTTACCTCAGCTTGTGTCTAGAGTCTTGCTGGTATCTAGCACCACTCCAATGTAGGAAGACTTTGAACTCCAGACCAGTGCATTACACATGGGCACTGGTCCGGAGTCCAATATACATGCTGAGGAACAGTGTCTAAGTAGCATAAACTTTCACACTGTAAATAAATGTATATAACACACTGCCTAGCAGTGCAATATTAAATTGAAAATAAATAAATATACATATACTTTACTTCAGTGCAAAAAGGGGCCACCCATGTGATGGTGGCATGAGTACTTACCCCATGAAAGGTAACGGAGGCCTGTTTTTATACAAGCACTAGGCTACTCATCCTCGGCCTCAGGGTCCACAAAGACCATGTGTGCGAGGTCCCTGCTACGGTCAATGATTGCCTACTCATTTCTGCGCTTGATGCAGCCAATGACAGCACCAATCGCCTGCAGATCGATTAAAATGGTGGTCATGGTGTGCATGTACATGGTGTCCTTGACTGTGGTGTCCTTGTTACCCATCATACAGGGTTTTATGAGTGCTAAACGGTGGCGTCTAGGTTCAGTGATGCCCAGAGTGTTCAAATGGGGCATGTTGACTTCGAGTATATATTGTTACTGTCCATAGATTGTTTGAATGTGTTTGGTGGGTTCTCCATGGCACCAACGTGGGTTATTGACCAAGAGCTCATACTTTAGAAATTAATGATTAGTACTTGCATAATTGAGTGAATAATTGACACATACCCGTACAAACGAGGCATCACGAGAGGTGATGGCTTGAGCCGCACTGACTGCAACAGCTGAACAGATCTTGTCTCCATTGTTGGTGATGCGTACCTTATCCCAGCGTACTACGGTCTCGGGGAATATCTGCTGTACATCATGCCAACAGCAGCCATGAATGGCAGCAAAGTACTGTGCCATCTTGTGTGAAATATCGGCTTGAAGTCAATGGTTACAAGTGCGAGGTGAACGTAGAATTGAGAGAGGATCCGTGAGTGATGTTTGGCTTAAGCAAGCATGTGCTGGGAAACAACCACAGAACAACTTACACTCAGGGTAGATTCGCTCACAAATTGTTGGGTCTCCATCAGCTGGATCAGTTGTGAGATGTTCCCATACCCGAGAATAGCATGCTTTGAGCTGGCTTAGCTGGGCCATTCACTTCATATACATGGCTAAGGTTGCGTATGGATGGAGACGTGAGATGATGCAGGCACCGAGCTTGCCGCAGTAGTGTTCCATAGGGAAAGCCCACGCAGTCCATGCTGGGCCACAGAGATGGATGTAGGTGGGGACATGGAGCAAGGCATGCACGTAGAACAAACAAGCTGGGAGGTGCTTCTCTTCATAGCGGTAGTACCATCTATTGTCAGGGAATAACCTTAGGGTCATATAACCAAAAAATGGAAATGGAAATTCAGGCTTACCATTCATACTTTTCAACCCAGTCAATAAGGTGCTCTGGGGGAGCCCTGAGCCCTCCAAGCATAATGCAAATGCACTGATATTGTCGAGATCTTCATCAGTAAGTTCATTATCACCTGGCATTATATGGGTGTTAATATGACCTGAAGGCAAACATTGAGTACTCACGGAGGTCGTGCAACTGCTGTTGCCACTCATCTCCAAACCATTCCTGGAGGATGCACATGAGATCCTCAGGTTCCACCTCATCCAGCTCAGCTTTGTCAGTGTCTGTCTCTTCATCTGTGGATCTGTCATCTCCAGCAAGATCATCACCAGGGTCACTTGGATCCTCAGGTGATTCCATGTCATCATTATTCATATCTTGATTGTCCCCAGGGCTTGTCTCAGAGCTGCCGCTCAATCTCCCATAACTGCCTGAGTCAACGTTCATGGTGTCATTCCAGTCATCTCCAAGATCTTGATCATGTGCATCGTTGCCCTGCCCTGGAAAATCCTCGGTCCCTGACACAATCTCATTGGAATTGGCATCAGCTTCCAGTGAGCTCACCCCATCACCAGCCTGATCTGCAGCTTCTCACAACAGCTTTTGGTGGCAGGCTCTTTGTCTTGCACTGATCCGTTGGGTACACAACAGTTTGCACAAGCAGGGGTGTTTGTCGACCATTGTAGCAGAGTGCAGTGAGTGGAAATCTCTCAAGTCCATTTGAACTCTGACTGGTGGGTCACTTACTCTTGGTATCCTACGACGATGACATATGCAGCACGCCTCAAAAAACACGTCAAACATGTTCTAATTATTATGAGCAAGAGACCTATGATATCATGGACAATCCCCTCCTGCAAAACCCACAAGCCCTCTCAGCTTTGAGTGGTAAGTTGCGACCATCATTTTAATGAAAAACATGTATTCCTGATGTGTTTTCTTGCCCTTTAGATTTCACCATGCTCCTTGGCAGTTTTGGTGGTGATGCCACTGCCATGATGAGCTCATTGAGTGCATGTAAGTCTCCTACTATGCATTTTCCACCTGACTATATGCTGTCACCCAATTCACTCATTCATATTCATACCCCCGGGTCCTTCAACGCTCATTCCAACATGAGTGTCATGTGATCTCTTGCTCTCGATCCGACATATTGAGCTATGGTTCAAACACATGTCTCTGCACTCACAATGATTCTGACACTCGCTCACATCATACTCAAGCAATTCAAAGTTCTCTGGTAAATCACATTTTTCATCAACTCACTAAGAAATCTTCTAGTCTCATCCCGACTACACTCTCACACCCTTCTTTGGATGCACGTTCTCTACCAGCTACCGAGCTGACCACTGGTTTTTTCCCTCATTCGCACTGATTTCTGTTTTGATCCATTCCATGAACCGTGTCTCATTTCAGCTTATTTTTCCACTCAAGATCAGTGTAAATAGTCACTGTAAAGCAGTGTAGTCAATGTCAATGGACTTCTTTAGAACCTTTTTTGCACTGGTGATCAGTGCAAAATTGGACTGGGGGTGACATTTTTACTACTGCAGACCAGTGCATGACCCAAAGGGACCTGAGAGCTCACCGGCACTCCAGACCAGTGTCAAGACACTGGTCTGGAGTGTTTTCGACACTTCCCAGCCGCGCTGAAAGCACTGGTCCAGAGTGTGAAGTCTTCCTACAGTGACTCATTCTCATGGTCAGCCCTCAGGCTCTCCCCTCTCTGCACAACTTCTCCCTCAGCCTGTCAGTGCTTCATCCACTCATATTTCTCTCTATGTTTACTTATGCAGAGCCATAGACTTCAATCTATGCATCTTAAAACCCCTCCTTTGGACATCCCCAAACCCACACACTCATTCCACCTAAGTACCCATACCCCAGGACCCTTGCCATGAGCCTTTGACACAATGAATTGCGATCCTCAGCTGCATCCTGGCATCTTCAACTTCAACCGCGTTCCTATTGAGCTTGAACGCTTGAGATCATCGTTGAGTCCTGGCCACCAAGCATTCACAGGTAAGTACCAGCCATGATCGCAGTGTCATTCCGAATTGTCACTTACCACATCGTAGTCATTGTTCACCCTTGAACGTAAGTCATGTAGTCATTGATCCTTCATATGTAAATCCTTGAATGCTTCAGCCTCAAGTGTAAGTCTGTCTCTTGTGCCCGCTCAACTCTCGTCTCTGATAGCATCCTCCCATTTCAATTTCCACACACAGGCCCTCCTTTTGAATCTCCATGCCCGCACCCTTTGGACAGTGACATTGTTCCTTCCACACTGAATACAAAGTTGAGTGTGGTAGGGGGGTCTGCATTCTATCTATGGAATGATTGAACATGAGTTGCACCATTTTTATGCCACAGTTTGGTCACTCACCACACTACACAGTCACCATCCATACCGAAACACTACTGATTGTAAGTCCCTGCCCATTCCTTTCCCTGCACCAACCACTGATCCCTGCAATTCAGCGTCCAGACTGCTGGCAAGTCCAAACACAACTGCACATGTGGATCAGTAAGCTGCTGCTTGATTTCTGGATTATGCATGGATTGATGCATTCTCTGCACTGTTCCGTGTCTCTGCTGTGATTCCAGGCCATTCCTGGGTAGATATGCTGTGCCAGCATTGGAAACAGGTCTTGAACATGTGGTCGCCGTGCCCCCCTCCTGTAAGTCCTCACCTGCAGCTGTGTATGGGTACGTTGTCCCCCTGTCTCGACTCCCTGTTGTACATAGCCCCTGGTCATGGCGGTTTGGCACATGACATGTAGTGCCGGACCTCGTGTAATCCAAGTTATACCCATCATCTATAATGCATTGGGCAATGAGGCATTGGTGGCTGGCACGATGTTGAGGGTCTTTGCACCGCTAGAATGTGCATATGGCGGGCAAAAGAGCTTGTTTGGGGTGAGAGTCGGCATGGGGGGATGTGTGATCACGAGCATGTGTCATGGAGGGGGCGTTGCAGTATGTGGGTGGCCAGGTTGATGTGGCCCACTGGCAGTGTTGCGCTTGTGATGGCGTACAGGGCCATGTGGGGTTTGTCCACGCCACTCCTGCTGGTGTGCAATGGCTGTTTGCTCAACTTCATTGTCGCCAGTTGACAGCACTGTGTACCTGTGGTTGAGCGCAGTGTATTTGTTGTCCTCGGGTCTCGTAGTGGAAAGAGGGGGTGACCTGGGCAGTGTTGTGCTGGTCATGCAACTGTCGGCGACCATGACTTTTGGATGACAGTCACTCTGGAGGTACACTTAGACTGGCCTGACACTAACTGGGCTACAGGTATGAATGACATTCTTCCCAAGATGTACTTTTGTGTCTGTGGCTATCCATCATCACCAGGCCTAGTGAGGCCCAGTTCTCTGTGGTGAAGGTATCCTCACACCACATCAGAGCAAACACGTCCATCCTGGTTGGATCTTCACCCATATCTGGTTTCCTGAGTCATCTAGAGCCATATGCGGGGTGGAGCGACAATGGTGCAGGTAGCAGATGCAGGAGCTGGGAATGCATGTAGCTGCATGTGATCGACAATTACATACGCTAATTAGCTGAAGATGGCTTGAATTTATTCTTAGGTACAATTTTAAGTAAATCCATAGTGCGAATGCAGTATATATTTGCAAGAACTTGAACAGATTCTCAGGTTCGAATGTGTAAAAATTTGTAGTGCGATTGCAGCGCATATATGCAAGCACATGAGATGGAAAGAAACCACAAAAATGGACATTCAAGTGTTCATTCATCCAGAGCACGTGAAATGGCCACACAACGTCAAAAACAACTTGCACAGTCCTTCTGAAGTGTTTCCCACACATTTTGGACAAAATGAGGTAACCAGGTGGGCCTCACCTGTGAGCAAGCAGCCTCACAGGCTGCAACACGCTTGGTTTGTGTACATGTCCACAAATCTTCCAGAGCATGGGAGATGGCCACAGCATGTCAAAAATGACTTGCACAGTCTTTCCGATGTGTGTCCCACACATTTTGGACAAAATGGCAGAACCAGCTGGGTGTCACCGGCGAGCAAGCAGCCTCACAGGCTGCAACACGCTTGGTTTGTGTGCGTGTCCAAAACAGATCCAGAGCATGTGGGATGGCCAAAGCATGTCAAAAACAACTCACACAGTCTTTCCTATATGTGTTCCCACCCATTTTGGATAAAATGACAATACCAGCTGGGCATCACCTGTGAGCAAACAGCCCCACAGGCTGCAACACGCTTGGCTGCTGCATTTTGTCTGCATGTCCAAAATTCATCCAGCACACGCGAAATGGCCACAGCACATCAAAAGTGACGTGCACAGTCTTTCCGACATGTTTCCCACACATTTTGTACAAAATGACAAAACTAGCTGGGTGTCACCTGTGAGCAAGCAGCCTCACAGGCTGCAACACGCTTGGCTGCTGCATTTTGTCTGCGTGTCCAAAACTCATCCACAGCACGTGAAATGGTCACAGCACATCAAAAATGACTCGCACAGTCTTTCCAATGTGTTTCCCACACATTTTGGACACAATTACAAACCCAACCTGTGAGCTGGCAGCCTCACAGGCTGCACCACGCTTGGCTGCTGCATTTTGTCTGCGTGTCCAAAACCCATCCAAAGCATACAAAATGGCAAAATGACAAAACACTGGGCTCACCTGAAGCAAGCACCTCACAGGCTGCAACACGCTTGGCTGCTGCATTTTGTCTGCGTGTCCAAAACCATCCAAGCAGTGAAATGGTCACAGCACATCAAAAAGACTCACAGTCTTTCCGATGTGTTCCCACACATTTTGGACACAATGACAAAACCAGCCTGTGAGCCGCAGCCTCACAGGTAGCAACACGCCTGCCTGCTGCATTTTGTCTGCATGTCCAAAACCCATCCAAAGCACGCAAAATGGCCACAGCATGTCAAAAGTGACTCACACAGTCTTTCCGATGTGTTTCCCACACTCTTTGGACAAAATGACAAAACCACCTGGGCTTCACCTGGAAGCAAGCAACCTCACAGGCTGCAACACGCTTGGCTGCTGCATTCTGTCTGCATGTCCAAAACTCATCCACAGCACGTGAAATGGCCACAGCACCTCAAAAATGACTTGCACAGTCTTTCCAATGTGTTTCCCACACTTTTTCCACAAAATGACCAAACCAGCTGGGGCTCACCTGTGAGCAAGCAGCCTCACAGGCTGCAACTGTAAGGGGAACCCCTATCCCCTTCTTCTTTTCTATCTCTATTATTCTTTTCTCTGTCTATTATTTTCATTCCTATTATCCTTGTTTCCCTATGACCTCCCTATTCTCCTCCTCCCACCATTTCTCCCCCTTCCTTTATTCTAGCTACATCTTCGGCGCAAGGTTGATCTTGCAAGCACCCATTAGTCAGCGTGCTTACATACCCAAGAGTGTGTGCTCTTGCATACATAATCATACTGCTAGTTATTTTGGAGTTATTCCCCCATTAGGCAGTTACTTTGGCAGTGGGAGCTCTAGGCTTTTCTCTTTGGATTCCCACCTGCCAGGTATGTATCTATGTATGTAGCTTCGTGTACACTTATATATCTTTGGATTCCCACCTGCCAGGCTATAGTGTGATATTCCACTAGCCTCAGAGGTTTCCCTTATAGTAGAAACACCTCCCAACTTTCTGGACCAGTCACTGTCACCATCATCTCTGAATTGATATCTTCAGGTGTATAGCAGCTCAGGATCCCTCTGGTACACTCTCTAATACTCCATCTACCTCTACCATGTCTACACTCATACCAGAAGACCCGAATCCCTTTGATTTCCAAGCGGCTTAAAATGAGCTGCATCAGTGTGTTGCAGTTCTAGAGGTTGCCTTACATGCTGAGAGAGAACAGAAGGAACTACTGGCACAACAGGTTCAACAGACAGATATCCAGGTGCACACCTTGAACCATGATGTCACTAGCCTTATGACTGCATCCCTCTCCCCCCCTACTACTCAAAAATGCGCCACACGTGCCACTCCTGCTGACTTCAATGGTGAAAGAGAAAAAGGACGAGCCTTCTTGAACTCCTGCAAACTCTACCTTGCCCTGTGCCCGACTCACTTTGCCAATGATCACACAAAAGTCTTGTGGGCCCTGTCATTCATGAAATCTGGTCATGCTTCATCCTTCACCACACACATCTTTGAAATGGAAACTAGAACCGGTTGCCCCACCCATTCTACATGGATCTCTTTCGAGAAGGCATTCAAGTCGACATTCTTCCTTCCCCATGAAGAAACTACTGCCCAGACCAAACTCGAGTCACATCAATATTATCAGAATCGCTGTACTGTTGATGATTATATCGATGAGTTTGAAGAGCTGGTTGAGAAGTCTGGATACGGAGAACAGGCCTCCCTCATCATGAAATTCCACCTCAGCCTCGACCCTTCTATCCAGAGCCAGATTGCCAATATGGTCAAAAGACAACCATCAGACAATGACCTTTCCGAATAATTTTCAGTGGCTAGGACAATCTCACAAGCACATGCTGCTAATGAAGCCTTTCAAGGTGCCTCACACGCTACGCCCAATACTTCTACCCATTCCCCTACAGTCTCTGTTGGTGTCAACCACAGAAACTCACAGCCACCTCACCAATTGGAATCGGCACCACAGCTTCAGGCAGCCCCACCTGTTGCTACCATGGGTTCCCAACCAGTGGCAATGGAGGTAGATGCTGCTCGCCGTCACCAACCCAGTCCCCTTGTCTGTCATAGGTGTGGAAAACCAGGCCACTTCATTCGAGAATGCCCCCAGGCCTTTGATGTTCACACCATGACCGCTGAAGAGAAGGACAAATGGACTCGCTGTCATCCACTAATCCTAGAGTCACAAGCCCTGTCAAGGAAGACGGCCCAGAGCTCCAAGAAGAGGAAGGAGAGGATTTTGTGTCACACAGCAGGTGAATAGTGTGCCCCTGTTGCCAACTTCCAATCGTTTTGCTCCCTTGCTGTATAATCAGGTCAATGATGAATATACAGATTCAGAACCTCATTCCTCAGTGACTGACATCGAAACGCTAGACACACAACCCCTAACTCCTTTCTGATCTCCTACTTGCTTCTGTCGTAAAAGATGGGAACAAAATCTTCCTGCACAGTATGTTGTTGCCTCTACCCCAGGCCCAAACTCCCTCTCTCTCCCAGTTGAGGTCCAAACCACTGATACAGCAGAAGTCAAGTCAGTTCGTGCCCTACTTGACTCTGGTGACACTGGTCTGTTCATCGACTTGGGATTTGTGCAAGAGAACCACCTAACGGCACAACCACTCTCTCGTCCTATCCCTGTGTACAATGTTGATGGCTCACCCAATGAATCTGGATCTATCACCCAAGTCGTTGATCTAATCCTGTGGTATAAAGACCATTCCGAGAGAGCCATATTTGCCATTACACGCCTAGGGCATCAATGTATGATCCTTGGCTACACCTGGCTTCAAGACCACAACCCAGAAGTCAACTGGAAGTCTCAAGAAGTACAGATGACTTGTTGTCCTTCCCATTGCCACACATGTCGCAACACCATCAAGGAAGAACATCAGAACACCCTATGACTACGTACCTGCCGTATCGGTCCCTACCCTATTCTCATGCATGATTCGGATGGATCAATAGCCAAAGAAGAACTCCTCCTGAGTCAACAGTATGGGGGTGATTCTGAAACAGCTAAAGACACATCTGATGAAGCTATAGAAGAGGGTTGTCAAAAACCACCCTTAACCTGTTATCTTTGGTGGAACAAAGTTAGTAACAACAAATGTGGTTAACGAACCCTTCCAACGAAGCCGAAAGCATTAGCGATGATGGATACAAAGTATACAGATTAAGACAGTTAAGTGAATGGTGCCGAGATGGTGCCTACTTGTTGGGACTGGAATAGAGAGGTAATTTGAAAGAAGAAAGTAGAATTTACCTAGCAGATAAAGTTCTAGCAATATTATTGACATTGATTGTTAAGATGGAATCGAGATGGAGATAAGAAGATGATGAGTTCAGAATAGTCATTAGACTTGTCATTCAACTTAGATGTGTAGACGACACCAAGTGAAGGGAGGGGGAAGACTTATGATAATAGAACTAAAGAAATACATGTGTTCTATCCTACTGTTTTATACTAGACATATTTACCAATGTCAGACAGATACCATGTGGGCTATATACTAAATGGAGTTATAACTGTCGTGGTGATTGATGTTCCTATCTACTGTTATTGGAGCCGCATATATCAATGATCGGTTGTTAGGTTGAGTGATCCGATCTTGGACACTGAATATCGCTAGTATCGCTAGTGTCGGTAAGACATGGAGGGGATAGCAACAGTGATAAGTGTCATTAGGTGTCGAATCGTGACAGTAGCCCCCTTTCTAGTTCGGAGCCCCAGTGACGCATAAGGAGAATTGCTGTGATTTGTCAGATAGTTTTGTGGTCCGTGCATGGCCTGATAGGCATTGAGAGGCATACCACCGATAATGTGACCTGGTCCGTGCGCAGCACACATTGTTAACATAAAAGCGGGCGCAGCTTTTAATGAGTCTTCATTCGGTTTCCAATGGCACCCTCTTTGAACACTCTATTAAGACAGTTCCAGACCAAGGCATTGACTGAACCTGAGCAATGCAAAAATCTCCTCAAAGAAAACGGGATGTGGGTGAAGGAAATGGAGGGAATAGATGTGAGTAGGACCACTTCTTGTTGATTTCTGTCACTAATGGATATCGATAACAGGACAAGCTATCAGATGCAATGGAGGCTCGTCTATCCATACAGCCGAAGTTCACAATTCCAGCCAAAGTGACGAAGATTCGAAGCGATATCGAGGCAGCGAAGTCTTGGGTATCGGTAATGAAGGTGAGTAATCGAGTGTCTTCTTATCGATTGCTCCTAACTGTTGTTGATAGGGGGGCTTCACAGTGGCTTTGCCCAACCCTTTGGCGATAGCTGCTGTAGGCCTAGCGAGTCCACGAGTCGATACCCCACCGCCGAAGGCGATTCCGTCTGTCCCAGTAGTCCTGCTCTTTGGTAAAGGGGTGTTGACAGAGGATCTGACGGACAAAGGGGTCGATCAATTGGCCCACGACGATATCGCCATCGTTCCACGACACGAAGCTAAGCTTCTTGGTGGTGTTGGGATTGCCGATACGCATCGGATAGGTATGCCAGCCGAGTATGGTGATCGACTGGCGTATCATATCGCTGGCGTCGTATATGTCAACATAAGTACTTCTTTTCTTGCTGGCTTGTTCTCTTATTAACGTCTGATAGGGTGTCATGGTTGAGAATGACAAGAAACGCGAGATGTGCGATCACTGTGGCTATCGGTGTTACGGGTTGGCAGGATGTGCATGTGGACAGTGCTGTCATGATGGAAAGCAGTGCAGCTTGAATCATAAGTAGCTGGTTCGCTTGTGGTTGCCATTGCTAATATCTTCTTGTATAGCCAAACACGCCAAAGGGAAGGGCAAGGTCGTCGTTACTTTGTCCAAGAGCATAGGATGCCTCAAATCCGCATCGCCCACCATCGCTGGGCCTTCCTCTCTACCCCCTATCCCTTTGACTCGTTCGCAACCATCTTGCGACGCTAAGCGCCCCCTCGACCTCATGCCAAACTCATTGCCAGGGGAATCACCTATTCACCCTCCTAAGCGACTTTGTCTCGATGTCATCAGAAGTAGTGCTTTGCAAAGCTTGCAGGATTCAATGGTGGAAGGGGCTGATTGGATGGATCGGTTAGCGCAACAGTGGATTATCGCTAATAATGCAGTAATGGGGGTTCAAAAGGAGATGTTGGAGGTTCAGGCATGGATGAGAAACACAAATAAGAAGTTAGAAAAGTTTTTGTGAAGGAGTAATAAGGAGAGTGTGAATAAGAAAAGTTTCTCTTTGAAATTAAAAAAAAAAGTCACCTTAAGAAATATTATCTGAATGAAAAGCATTTTAATTAAAAGAGAATGAAAGTTTTTTTGGAAGAAAGAGTGTGAGAAACAACTTCTCAGATGTCTTGTGCAATCGATGGTGCTTTGGAAGAAATTCCGATGCCGTCGCTAGGACTATCATCATGTAGTGTTTTGGATTAAATGAGGGTTTTAGCTAAAGTATAATTGAAAGAAGAGTTTTAAGGTTGGGGCTTATCGGGATAAGCCTTGTGAAATGCTTTGACAGGTTTCGGTGCATGTTGAAGGTTGTCGGAATATTCCCAACTTGTTGTGTCGCTAGTGTGTTCATAGCCCTTCCATTCAACAAGATATTGTATGCGTTTCCTTCGTCGTTGGGAGTCTAGAATGCGACCAACTTTGTATTTGAGGGAATCCTCAATTTCAACAGGAGGTGGAGGGTTCAGATTGCGGTTTTGGATAAGACTTGGGGTCACGGGTTCTAATAGCGATACGTGGAAGACGGAATGAATCTTCTGTAATGTTAGTGGTAAGCCGAGTTGAAACACGTGCGACGACACCCTTTTGACTATAGGATAAGGTCCCAGCTGTCGGTGATCAAGTTTCTTGGATGGTTGCTTGGTTCGGATGTTTCAGCTATCCAACCAAACTTCGTCACCAACTGTCAGCTTTGGAATCACTGTGTTTCAGTTGTCGGTTGATGTTCTATACTGTGCCAAAGTTACCTTAATTTGTTTGTGGAGATACTGGTGTAATTCCTTTAAGTCTACAGCCATTTGGTGAGCAGTCTCCGACAGAACAGTAGCAAGGGAAACTTCGAGGTTAGATGGAAGCTTTTATTCACAAAAAATGGGGTGACCTGTGTCACTGAATGCGAAGTGTTGTTGTATGTATGCAAATTCGGCAAGGGGGAGGAGATGTGACCAGTCGTGTTGCTGATAATTAACATAAATCCAAATGTACTGTTCAAGAACTTGGTTGAGCCGTTCAGTTTGTCCATCTGTTTGGGGATGATAGGCCATCGATAAGTTGGCCTTGATGTCAAGAAGCTGGCATAATGATCACCAGAAACGGGAGATGAAGTGTTTGCCACGATCAGAGACAATGTCGGATGGTGTGCCATGTTTAGAGAAGACATGTTGAAGGAAAAGAATGGCTACGTCTTCGGCATCAATGTCACAATACATGGGGATGAATAAACCCATCTTTGTTAGTCTATTGATGATGACTAGGATGGTGTTGAATCCATCGGATAGCAGAAGTCCTTCAATAAAATCCATCGAGATGGAATCCCAAGGTCGTTCTCCAATTGGTAAGAACTTGAGGGGTCCAAATGGTTTATGGTGAATAGATTTTGCAGTGAGGAGGACGCGGAGTGAAGGCGTTCATGTGAAGCTGGGGCCGTGATGGCTGGGCACGGGGATGAGAGACGAAGCAGTGTAAGGGAGGGCGGTGTCGGTGTCAATGTCAATCAGTGCCCACTGCGCAAGGGTTCCCGTGGGTGTGGATGGGGCTTCCAGCAGCGTTTATGGTGAGAACTTGGTATAGAGGTGGCTGGGGGGGGAAGGAGCACTCAATGGCGGTGGAGGAGAGGGTAGGGGTGCTGTGGAAGCAGCGATGCGTGTGGAAAGAGCCATGTCATGCTTGCCAGCGTGCATACAAAACTTGGTACAGTGTTCCATGCTGGGCTTAGTGGAGACCGATGCACCGTGCTGCATGAGGTCTGCATCAGCGTGCGGACTGCAGCAGCACTGCAAGTGAGCACGCCAGGCTGATGGGGGTTGTGGGGGGCTGTAGAATACACCTGGAGTCGCCCAGGCTTGTAGAGGACGTGGCAATAATAAGGTGGGGGTGAGTCGGTGTGGATCGCTGTGCAGCTCGTGTAAGTTCATGCGTACGTGGGTAGGGGAGCTAATAGACAGGAGAACGGAGGATGGGTGGTCAGATACTGGTTCTGTTACAAATGGTACGCTCCAATGAATAAAAATAAGAAAAACCAGTGCAACATAAATCATACTTACCTGTGTCATGGACTAGAGCAGTGATCACATCCATCTTGAGTTGTGGTGTAGCTGAGGAACGATCTATGAAGTCATGTGACACAATGTTCATCTCTTGAAATTTGAAATAATACTAACACACATAATCATAATAAATGAACTTGAGACTGTAAGTAGTGCTATAAGGCTTCGCGGCATACAGCGCAGCCTGCTTGGCTGCGCGGCTTGGCTGCTTGCTGCGCGGCTTGCTTGGCTACTTGCTGTGTGGCTTGCTGGAAAAATGGATCAAAAAGTCTGCATGTCATTTCCCCCTTTTTCTTATAAAAAAAGTGATGCAAACCAAGCTTTTTAAGACCTTTTCTGCCCTATAAAGTGGTAGGTTATTTGAATTTTGTCAGGTAAAAAGGTGTGAAAAAAGACACATTTTCCCAAAGAAATATTTTTGATAAAAGAGGAGGAAAGTTGTGATTTTTAGAGACAAAAACAACCAAGATATCACTTCCAAAACTTCTTTTTTTTAGTCCAAATATATGGTCAAAATGTTGGATCTTTCACACCTTTTCCAACAGAAAAACCAAAGAAAAACCAAGGTTTAGTCACCATATTTTTCCCAGAGAATCTGAAATAAATGTGAAGTTTTGACCAGATTTCTAATGTGAAAGACTCTAATTTACTGGGGATTTTCAAAAATGGAAATCAAGATAATATGATAGATATTCACCACATTTTTCTTGCCATAAATCATAAATTTTGTTATCTTTATTTGTGTCAAGAATTTGAGAAAAATACTGTAAGGAGAAATCATTTTTCTTGCATTTTTCAAACATAAAATTCCTGTGCCCTCAGTGTCAGGCAAAGCTTCGTTCGTAAGCGCTCCCTTACCGAAAAGGGGAGTGATCACTGCTGCTTTCTCAACAATCAATGGCAGATTAGCAGGTTGAGGAGAGGTTAGAATCACTGTTCCACTTGCTAATGGGTTTGGTGTTGCTATCTTGAATCCTCCCTACCGATGATGGTTAGCAAGTAAGCAAAGAGACAAGAAACCATCGGAAACTAACCTTCATTGTTGATACCCATGACTTTGCCACCACTATGTCACTCCGAATCTTCCCTACTACTGCTAGGACCTTGAAATTGGGTTGAACCGATAACCTAGCCTCCATCGCATCCAATAGCTCATCCTACCACCAACATCATTGATTAAAACAACACTAATAGGAATCATTGACTTACATCAATACCTTCCATCTCTGTCACCGACATCTCCATCTCTTCAAGCAGATCATCTCACTGATCAAGTTCCATTATTGCCTTCATTTGGAACTGCTGGAGGATGACAGTGAATGAAGGAGCCATGGGAGTAGAATGAAGGATTAATGAAGGTTGCACCGCACTTTTATCCTATCAACACGTATCAATAATCACGCACAGACCAGGCCACATTATCACTGATGCACCTCTCGAATGCTTAGTAATCATACACAGACCACAACACAATTTGACAAATTGGGAGAATTCCTTATATGTGGCACTGGGGCTCTGAACTAGAAGGGGGGCTACTGTCATGATTCGACACTTAATGACACCTATGCACTGTCGCCATCTTCCTTATCTCTTACCAACACTAGCGATATTTGCCTTCCTTCAAGGTCGGATCACTCAACCTAGCAACCAATCATCAATACATGCAGCTCCAATATCAGTAGATATTAACCATGAGAGCTATACGGATGCATTCAGGATAATACCTCCATTTAGCATGCAGTCCACATGGTCTCTATCCGACTTTGGTGAATCCACCTAGTATAAAACAGTAGGATAGAACACATGTATTTGTTTAGTTCTATTATCATAAGTCTTCATCCTCTCTTTACTTGGTATCATCTACACATCAAAGTCATATGATGAGTCTAATGACTATTCTGAACTCATCCTCCTCTTATCTCTATCCATCTTTATCTCTGACGATAATGTTGCTACCATCACCAAGAATGTTGTCTCACTGGGGGCATGAGCAGATTTTTAGTGTAAAAAATGTGATAAAAATGCTTTTTCCTTACAGATTATTCATTCACTGTTCTGGTTGAAAAATCTCCCAAAAATGCTGCTTTTTTATCAAGTTTTCGGACCTGAAAATCTGATACATATTTCACAATTATAGGCATGGGAAATGGATGTAAAATGTGAGAAATAATGAATTTACTTTTTGATTTCATGCCACAAAAATGTAAGGACAATCTTGGTTTTCATTGACATTTTCAACAGAAAAGAACCAAAATTTATCCAAGATTTCATAGTAGAAAAAAGGTGAGAAAATTAGTAAAATATATGAGATTTTCATGAGATTTTTCAAAACTATTAGCCAATGGATAATCCAACATTTTTCTTTAGTTTTTGCTAAGGAAAAACCTGATGGATAAATGTTTATCCCTTGGATAATCATTCACCCATAGGCAATATATAACAAGTTTTCTGAACCGAAAAGGCAATGAAAAAGTCAATGGATAAGAGTTTATCCCTTGGATAATCATTCACCCATAGGCAATATATAACAAGTTTTCTGAACCAAAAAGGTCATGAAAAAGTTAATGGATAAGAGTTTATCCCTTGGATAATCATTCTTCCATATGGGGTAAATGTTCTGCCTATGGCAGAATGATTATCCAAGGGATAAACTCTTATCCATGGACTTTTTCATTGCCTTTTCAGTTCAGAAAACTTGTTATATATTGCCTATGGGTGAATGATTATCCAAGGGATAAACATTTATCCATCAGGTTTTTCCTTAGCAAAAACTAAAGAAAAATGTTGGATTATCCATTGGCTAATAGTTTTGAAAAATCTCATGAAAATCTCATATATTTTACTAATTTTCTCACCTTTTTTCTACTATGAAATCTTGGATAAACTTTGGTTCTTTTCTGTTGAAAATGTCAATGAAAACCAAGATTGTCCTTACATTTTTGTGGCATGAAATCAACAAGTAAATTCATTATTTCTCACATTTTACATCCATTTCCCATGCCTATAATTGTGAAATATGTATCAGATTTTCAGGTCCGAAAACTTGATAAAAAAGCAGCATTTTTGGGAGATTTTTCAACCAGAACAGTGAATGAATAATCTGTAAGGGAAAAAGGCATTTTTATCACATTTTTTACACTAAAAATCTGCTCATGCCCCCAGTGTCTGCTAAGTAAACTCTGCTTTCTTCTTTTAAATTCCTTCTCTATTCCAGTTTCAACAAGTAGGCACTATCACAGTGCCATTTATCTTGCTGTCTTAGCTTGTACACTTTGCATACATCGTCGCTAACACTTTCGGCCATGTTGGAAGGGTTCCATAACCACATTTGATGTTACTGACTTTGTTCTGTCAAAGATAACAGGCCAAGGTGGTTTTTGACACTAAGAAATTAGAGGTGGCAACGAGGCTTGTGTGCATTGACAAACAATCCCACAAAGAACAACGAGAACGGCTTGAGTCTGAGATCAGGCAAATGGAACTAGAA
>MU134352.1:299544-312775 GCA_015039355.1 Ramaria rubella
GTGTTGATGTCAACGTTAGTGCGTGTGGGTGAGGTGATGTCAACAAGTCCGTGCGGTGCGTCGCAAGTCAAGAGCGAGGATGTCGATGTCGATGTCAGCGGCGAGAGAGCGGAAGGGGAGGGAGCAAAGGGATGAAGCCGAAGCCGAAGAGCCGGGGGTATGGACGTTGGTGAGGGAGGGAGAGCGCTTGGACCGGGCATTGTGAAGTAGTGCAACTGTGCATGCGAGCGTGAGTGTGAGGGTGGGTGGGGGGATTGCCCAGCCCCCCTGCTGTGCTTGCGTGCGTCGCGGGTCGCGCCATCCCCCTACCCTCACGCCCCCACCCAGTGTGTTCGACGCCCAGGCCCCGACAAATGGAAAACACCACTGCACGAGGAGCGCAGCGTACGTATCGCGTCCACCTCTCCCACCTCCTCTCCCTCTTACTCGTTCTCGCCCCCCCACTCTCTTTGCCGCCACGTTGCTTCTGCACACCCCCTCTCCCTCTCCTTCCCATTTGGTTCAAGATCGACAAGCGTCGCATACTGTCAGCCTACCACTCACACTCCAGCACCCGCACCCATTTCCCCAGCACCCGCACCCACACCCCCATCAGCACCCGCACCTCCAGCACCAACGATATCCGAAGAGCGCGAAGCCGGCGGGCGTGGAGAGCAGGGAGCCATATGGTGTGGGGGGGCGCATTGGGGGTGTTTGGGTAGGCGTTGTTGTAGCTGGTTTCAGGGTCGTAGCCGTGTTTATGGTTGCGGTTTGCATTGAAATTGGAGTGGGGGCTGACGTCATGCTCGGGGTTAAAGGCGTGAACAGAACCACACCCCCAGGCGGCGCATAATTCCATAGCGCAAGCCCCGTCGTGGTATACGGGCTCATAGGCGGCGTCGTACCGTCGCGGTCGTAGGCATAGTCGGGGTCTCTCTCCCCCTCCTTCCCTCTGTCTTTCTGACGTTCCTCTTCCCATGTAAGTGACGGCGGCGGGGGCATGTACGGCAACTTAAAACGCGAGAACGCCGTCCCGTGCGCGAGTATGTCTACGTCTATGAGGGGTGTCATGCGGGCGGGCGTGCGTGGTGGTGGTGGTGTTGGTTCCGTAGTGGGTTCCGGTGTCGTTGGCTTTTTGTGTTGATGGTGTGAGGCGGGTGGGGATGCAGATGTGAAGCGGGGTATCGATGCGAAACCGGGGGCGGTAGGAACGGCAGACGTACCTAGCGGTGGCCCCGCCCACACGCCCTCACGGCAACATCGAGCCCAACAAGCCTAACGCCGCAAGCCCCCTGTAGCAGCAGGAAGTGCAACGGTGCGCGTGCAAGTGTATGTATTCCGCGCAGCGACAGGGGAGGAGTAGGAGTGTGCACTGAGTTTGGGGCGTGTGCTGGTGCCTATGGTCGTGCCCGTACCGGAATAAGTACGGCCCACTGCTACCTCCTCCAACACCACTCACAACACCAAAAACACCAGCCGCCGCACCCCCTCCCCCACTTCCCCCCTCTACAAACCCCACCCTATAACCCCACCCACATGATTATCCCCCCCCCCCACCGCACTGTCCATGCGTCGGACACTCATAGCTCATAGCGCACACAGAGGAAGAGGACGCGTGAGGAAGAGGTCCTAGAGGGATATTGTGAATGTGAGTGTGTCGTAGGCTGGGTCTGCGGGGTGGGTGGAGGTGAATAACATTAGCCGCGAGATTAACATTGGCGCTAGCACTGGCATCAACATGAAAAAAAAAAGAAGGGAGGCACGCACCGTCACCGACACAGTGAGCCCACTCGACGGGCAAGACGCCCGCGCGACAGTAGCTCACGCCAACCTCGGATGCGGTGAGCCAGTCGTCGAGGGTGAAGCGGATGCTGACGCGCTTCTCATAGGAGATATTGAGGATGAGGAGTGTGCCGCGGAGGGTGAGCGTGGGCGTGGGCTGCGGGCGGGGTTGCGGTTGCGGGTGTGGCTGCACTTGCATGTGAAGGGTGAGGGAGGAGAGGAGGATGTGAGCGGGGGGTGCGAGAGTCAGCGTTGGTGTCGACGTGGGGAGGCACGGGAACGGAAAGCGCACGGCTCCACTAAAACCGTGAGCCTCGACGCGCACATTTCGTTCGAATCGTACCCCTCCGGGGAGGTGTTGTTGTAGGGATGTGGGGGGAGATGAGGAGGCTTTGCGGGAGAGCCGGAGGGGTTTGCCGTTTGCGGGGAGGATGGGGGTGTGCGGTGAGCGTGTGGAGAAGGGCATGTATGTGGGTGTGATATTTAGCTTGGTGGGGAGTGTCGGTCGTTGGGGTCGTCGAGGGTGTGCGGTGAGCGTGTGGAGAAGGGCATGTATGTGGGTGTGATATTTAGCTTGGTGGGGAGTGGTCGCGGTCGTTGGGGTCGTCGAGGTCGTCCTGGAGGAGACGAGGTGTCGCGGTCGTTGGGGTCGTCGAGGTCGTCCTGGAGGAGACGAGCTTCATCACGTGACCGTCACTACCAAGTTCACCCATGGCTACGCATAGTCGTGTACATTGACAGTGAGATCAGAATTCTAAAAATGACATCACGTCCAAGCAAATATTGTCCAGCGTCCGCGGCTGAACTGGTAGGCTCATTAATTCACACCTTCCGGGTACCTATCTCGTTCTTTCGACTTTCGAGGGTGTGGTAGCTTCAAGTTACGCCGGCGTACAGGTTTTCGAGAACAATATAATTCAAGGTACGTTCAGACCTTCCACTCGTGCGCGAGTCAGGTCAACCTATATGCATAGAATGTTAGCATCGGTCACAAGAGGTTAAGAGACGCATAGTCGAGGTTCAGAAAACTAGTATGGAACGAAAATATGATGGCTCTTTCTCAATAGTAAGGAAGATCATCGATGCTGTCGACTCGGAAATACGATGAAGGCGGTGATCCTCAAATCTATGGAGCGCAAATCAAAAACGGTCGACGCACTCGCTCAGACGGTGCTGTGCAGACTACAGTCTGGACGCCGATTTGACAACAATAGATGGATGGGCTCTTGCCAAAAAAAAAAACGGAGGTTCGTGAGCAGATCCAGCACGAGCTGGTACCACACGGCGGCTTGTATCCAACGTACTCATGAACCATTCGTGGGGATTCATTGAAACAGCTTTGGCAACACCAGAGAGCGGAGCTGAGAGATTCTCGTCCCCAGCTTTGACGCATGACATCGTCAGTGCAGAGTGGATCATCCCAGGTGAATATCCTCATACATACGAGACATTGTCTCGTTCTACTATTCGACCCAGCTGTTTTGGATATTGACTAACACACGCGGATTTGGAGTCATGGATGTACAGCCAGCCAACAACAAAGTCAGAGCTTCGCGAAGTAACGATGTGCATACCGACTGATCACATCATTTCTCCTTCCGCATCAAGGTCGATTCTATAGGCTATGAACTCTCATGCCGTGCATCTCACCGGTCCAAATCCCCATGGCATCGATTAGGGCCGACTTGTTGCCAGCAAAATGTTCTTTTGTCCATGCCAGGGCACATGGGAGCTGCAGGTGCCTCACGCAGACCATGTGTCTCAATCACAAAATGGCCCCATCCTTTGTTCTGGTGGCTTCTTTGTGCAAAATGTTCCTTTTTCCGTGCCAGGGCACACGGGAGCCGCAGGTGCCTGACGCAGATCTTGTGTCTCAATCACAAAATGGCCCCGTCCTTTGTGCAACATGTGGCTTTGTCCATCCCAGTGCACACACGAGCTGCAGGTGCCTCACACATATCTTGTGAATCAATCACAAAATCACCTTGTTCTTTGTTCCAGTGGCTCCTTTGTGCAAAATGTGCCTTCATACATCCCAGTGCACATGGGAGCTGGAGGTGCTTTGCGCATATCTTTTGTCTCCATCTGTTAGATCCCAGATCCGACCCGTGTTACTCCAACATTTCACATATTCCGATAAGCTCTTTTCCGCTTATTTCCGACATGTCCCTATTTATTATTCTTAGTCACGATTCTATTTTGACATTATCCCTGTGTCTTATCTTGATTTCCATATTCGCTCCAACTCCGGAACTCTGTATCACACACATCTTGATTTCCGTATTCGCTCTGACTTCAGAACTCCGTATGACACACCCTTATCTTTCATTCCCGATTTCGGAATCCCACTGTTTTCTCTTGATCAGGCTTTTTTAGCTTGTATATCATATTGTATCATATTGTATCATATTGTATCAAATTCCTTCAAACCTTGTTCAGTATTCCGATTATTCCGATTATTCTAATCATTCCAATCATTCCAATCATTCCGATTATCTGACCCTACCTCATCCAACATTCCAAGCCCTCCTTGATTACACTTGCTTTCCAGTAAAGCTAACCCTTACTCGATATTGATTTATTGTTACCCCTATTCCATCCGCATTGACTATTCCATCCCCGAATATTCAAAGCTCCCACTCATCTCCAATAAGTCTCAACACATCATTGGCACTGACCTCCGAACAGACCCGACCAATCGGAACGCCGATAACACTTCCAGTCTTCAGTCCGAAATACCAGGGCACTAGAAATCCAAGAGGGCGCAACCCATAAGTTGAAGCCAACACCCATATAGATCGTCTTTGGATCTCCGACTTCCGAGTCATCCAGTATTCCGCGCATTTCCGAATATTGCGACCATTGATCTCGGTCAAGGAGAGTTCTGACCAAATCTGACCCCGACGTCAAATCCGGTGAACCCTAACAGTCCGACGTCAAATCCAGCACACATCCCTAACACCATCACACAATGGCCCTGTCCTTTGTTCCAGTGGCTCCTTTGGTCAAAATGTTCCTTTGTCCATGCAAGGTGTCATGATTCAACACTTACCAACCCCTATTGCCGTTGCCATCTTATCCACATCTTACCAACACTAGCAACACTAGAGATATTGGCCTTCGAGGTCAGATCACTCAACCTAGCAACTGATTGTCAATATATGTGGCTCCAGTATCACCAGATATTCACATCAACCACTACAAAAGCTACACAGATAGGTTTGGAACAATACCTCCATTTAGCATACAGTCCACATGGTCTCTATCCAACTTTGGCAAACACATCCAGCATAAAACAGTAGGACAGAACACATGTATTCCTTTAGTTCTAGTATCATACATCTTCATCCTCTCTTTACTTGGTGTCTTCTATACACCAAAGTTATACGATGAGTCTAACAACTATTTTGAACTCATTATCCTTTTATCTCTTTATCTCTTTATCTCTGGCAACAATGTCACTAGCATCACCTAAATCTTGTCTGCTAAGGAACTCTGCTTTCTTCATTCAAATTCCTTCTCTATCCCAGTTTCAACAAGTAGGCACCCTCATGACGCCATTTCTCTTGCTGTCTAAGCTTGTACACTTTGCATCCATTGTCGCTAACACTTTCAGCTTTGTTGGAAGGGTTCCTTAACCACATTTGTTGTTACTGACTTTGTTCTGTCCAAGATAACAGACCAAAGGCGGTTTTTGACAACCACCACCTGGGGGACCACCCAACGGTCCCTGGTACCAACCTTATGGGATCCCTTACTATGGCACAATCACACAATGAAACCGATTCTGAAATTGGTAAACCGACCCACTTTGATGGTACCAAACCAGAATCTATTCGGCCATTTATCGCTCAGTGCATTATGGCTTTCGACAACAAATCTCGCAAGTTTTCAACCAATCGTCAACGTGTTGCATATGCCGCTTCCTATCTCTCCAGGATCGCTCTCGATTGGTGGCTTCCCCACCTCACTGTGATACCTGAAACAACCATCGGAACCAACTGGGACGAATTCATTATCACTCTCAACCAGTCGTTTGGACAACCCGACCTTGCTCAGTCTGCCCAATGATCAATCCGACAACTCAGAATGAAGGATAATCATTGTGTGAATAAATACATGATCAAATTTGCTGAACATGCTCCTCACACAGGTTGGAACGACCCCGCTCTATACGATGCATTCTATGAAGGCCTTGCCAAACACATCAAGGACCATCTTCTGTTGCTACCACAAGCAACCACCCTCAACAACCTCAAGCAGCAAGCCCTGGAATGCAACAATCGCTACTGGACTCGCCAAAACGAGAAAACCTCTCCCGCTACATCAGGTCGCCAGACTGGAAACACTTTGACAAACCTGAAGGAATCTGAGTGCAAGCCATTCAAACAAAAGGCCAACAATTATCCTAGCAACAAATCAAAGCCATCGCAAGGAGGAACAACAGATCAGAAGGACCTCAGCAGTGTGATGGATAACACCGGTCACTTGATCAACACTGAGAACGAGCGCCGTAAAGCCAAAGGCTTGTGTATATTTATTGTGGAGAAAAACCTGACCATCACAGTCGCAACTGTATCTATAAGAAGAATCCACAAGAAGCTTCAGGATGAGCTACCTTCACCATTTCAGCAGAACCTCAATTGGCAACAATCGAAGAGGTTATAGAAGAGGAACCTCAATCCTCCACTGGAGGCATTGCAGAATTTTCCCCATGGGAAAATTCACCAGAAAATTCACAGAAGTGGTTGGATTTTCCAGATGTAATCCAGTTAGGAAAATCAGGTGAATAAAACAATAATTGCTTAAGATTTTCCAATGCTGGAACCCATTGGGATAATCCACCTGGAAAATTTTGGGGCTACACATATGCAAACAATTAGTTTGGCTAGGATTTTCAACTTGGTTGAATTTAAGGAAAATATATGATTTTGCTATGATTATAGACACCAAGATAACTATGAGAAGTTGTTAGGATAACCATCAGGAAAATTGGAGGAACAATCAATATTTTCTGGGGATTATTTTGAACTGGAAATGGCTCAGGAAAATTTCAATTCTCCAAGGTGGGAAGACCTGATGACAAATCCTGGGAAGGTATATGTAAGAAGATTCTTATTCACACTAGACAGACTGTGCCAATATATGTTTTGGTGTCTGCGCGATGTGTGTATACAAGATTATCTATGCTTATATAATTACTTGTGGACAACTATATAGTTGTCCACTATCTACAGGCGCCCCTAATGGGTCACCTATATAATACCTCCCATAAACCACTCCGGTGGCTTATATTCCTTCATTGGTAGCATATATGCTACTGTAAGAATCTACATTCTTACCTCCTCCCCACAGACCAAACCTCAGGAAGGTTTGGGAAACTTTATGCTGATGGAGGATCAGCATATATGGGTACAGGTGCAGTCGATGATGACTGTGTGGCTACTTCGATGGTATTGTCGTAGTAAATGGAGTCGGCTGGGTCGACTTCCATGGTAGTGTCATCCCACTGTAGCAGCGGATGCAGGCTGAGGGGTGGACGGGGTGGATGGTTCCGTCGTCGGCACGTCTGTACATGCCTTTGTGTGGGGAGGCCCTCCACCACGTCTGTCGAGTGAAGAATTGTCGTCCAAAGTCGACGGTGCTCCCCAAAAAGCCTGGGGGGCGAGTGGGCATGGGTAGGTGAAGGCTGGTAAATTTCCGGCCTTTGCGGGCATTGAGGACCCTCTGTTCAGTCTCATTATAGCAGACCTTGCTTTGCTTCCACATGAAGTAGGGCTCAATGTTAATGAATGCCCTAGCGGGATCTACACTTGCGTAGATGACTAGCCAGTGGGCTAGCTCATTGAGAGACATACTCTTGTGAGGGTGTTTCCATTCGAACACCCCTCTCGACACTGGTAGATAACAGCATCGGGGAGATCTTGCCGCCAGCTCGTACCAGCAAGCTCGGCCCACCCGGCCACGGACCGTGAACAAGTCCGTCAGCTTTTGGAGAAAGACAAGACTGTCTTTCTTTGGCTTAATCAGCTTAAGCCATACCCAGATGTCAACATCCTCGAGACAGAGGGTGTTGTCACAATTCCTGCAGATAGCAGGTGATACTCCCTCAGGGGAATACTCTATGGTGCACAACGCATCCCTGAGATTGGGAGGTGTGTCATGTGCCATCTTGAACGCTGGCGTTCGAGTAGCCAATCGCTGCTCACGGTCAGCACGTTTGATGATGGCGTGCTGCACGGTGCTGCACGACATGGCCAATGTCGCACGTGCAAGTGTAAGCTGCTCAACGAATCTTGGATCGTTGAGCGGGCAGGTGTCAAACCACTCTGCAGGTTGATGGCTTGTTTGCACCGCAGTGGGGTGCGTGCTTTGCCCAAAGGGTGGGGTAAGAAGCCTGTCTGCATTGCAGGCGGGTTGCCGATGGCGGGGGCAATCCGAGCATGTAGTGATGCTGGGTAAGGCGCCGCCAGCGTTCTCTGCTTGGATGCGGCTTTGCGACCGGCTCGGGTAGGTCCTACCAGTGATGCACTTGTAGTTGGAGTAGACGGACTCGCTGAGTCCATCATCAAATCTGGCAGCAATGTCAGATCGATTATGGTCGGCGCTGATGGCGTCAACTTCATGGTGGACAGTTTGTCTGCCATTTTGCAATTTATCTGCCTCTCCTTGTCGAAAGCAGCACGAACCGTGTCGAGCTCTGCATGGAGCTCGCATATGTCCTCTTTGTAGGAGGCTACTGTGTCCTCAACAAAAGGGTGCGCCATTTTGGCGAGTAATGGTGGCCAGGCCACTTTTAATGCGTGTTTGATGTCAGGCATTCGAGGGTCAATAAGCCGCAGTTTTGCAGCTTGCAGCAAGTGCTGCATGTATGCATTGCACTCTGGGCAGGAGTCGCAATGGATGATTGCAATGGCATCCTTGATGCCATGCACCGTCCAGCTTTGCTCTTTTTGGAGCATTGCAAATTGTTCAGAGGCACTAAGGAGTGCCTCTGCTGAGTGATGTGTGTGGGACACTTCGGCATCCATGGATAACAATCGTTTGCCACTCGCACTGGTGTGAGTGTGGAGGTGGATGGTAAAAATTACCTTGAAGCGGCGATCAACTCGTTGCTTAAATGCAGAGTGAGTGCACCCGTTGTGTCACATGATGTCGTTGCGTTGCGCGAATCATCGACACGAATCGTTTTCGTGTCGAGTCCTTTTTATTAAGGACTCATTCGTCATCTCTCTCATGCCTTATGAGGCATGATTAGGAAGCTCTAGCGGCTTCCTAACTCCCCTTAGCTCTAGATAGGCATCTAGCGCTTCTAACTCTCTGCATGCAGAGAGTGGTTCCCAGGTGACATCTCCCAATGTCCACCTTACTTGTAACTCCAGCTTGGAGTTACTAGTCCAGCGATGAGCCAAAATCTCATCTACAAACCATTCTGGTTCTTCTTCTTTTCCAAAGTTGTAAATATAATTTATGTCACGTAATTTATGTCGCGATGAGGAAATCGTTCATCGTCATTGGGCATATGCGGTCTGATCAGACTTGCATGAAACTTTGGTAGTATCCTCTGAGCCGTGAGCTCTGGAGGTAACTCAAGTTTCACAGTAGAGATGGAATTGTCCCCTTCTATAACTGGATACGGCCCAATATAATTGGGCACTAATTTCTTTGCCTGTCCTTTAGGTAAGGACAGGTTCTTTGTAGACAGATATACTAGCTGTCCAACTTCGTACGTCGTTCCTTGACGGCATCTGGTATTAGCAGTATCTGTCTGCTGTACTCGGCTTGCGATGATGGCATTGTGAGCATCACTCAGGTTCCACAACGCTTGTTGTGCGAACTGCCGTACTCCTCTGAAGGTAGTATCCACTGATAGTACCTGCCTGATATGGGGCAGGTATCCACTGTTCAATTCGAATGGTGTGTATTCCATGGTCGCACTGATTGAGCTGTTCAATGCGAATTCTACCATTGGGCATTTCTTGGCCCAATCCTTCTGATCACTCTGCACTACTGTGCGGAGTATTTGCCCTACAGAATGATTCGCTTGTTCTGTTGCTCCATCCATCTGCGGGTGGAATGCTGTAGACATGAGCAGCTTCATGCCCATTATACGCTGCAATTCCCTCCAGAATATGGAGGTGAATTTGGAGTCGCGATCCGATATAATCAACTCCGGTACTCCATGCAATCGTACTACCTCTTTGAGGTATAACCACACGACTTGTTGCACAGTCACTCTCGTCGTAGTTGGCACTAGATGCACCATAGACGTGAGTCTGTCAATCATGACTAGTAAATAGTTGTGACCCTTCGATTCTGGCAATGGACTAACAAAATCCATTCCGATAGACTGCCATGGCCTATCAGGTATCGGCAGGGTATGCAATAACCCTGCTGGTTGTCTATTGTCCTTCTTTGCAGCCTGACAGGCTGCACAGGATCCACAGAACGACTCTATGTTGGCTGCCATTCCCAACCACCAGTACGATCGCCTGATGTACTTGTCAGTTTTAAACTGCCCAAAGTGGCCAACTACACTATGTGCATGATCGGACAGATTATCTCGACCAGTCTCCAACCATTGGAAAAAACTTCCCAGGGAATACACACTACACCAGTAGTGAACCGGTTCTTTGACCAAACCAGTCCATTTATCACCCCAAATCGAGGAAGAGCCTCAAGAGTAGCCAATACTCTCGTAACTAATGCATCTGTTCCAAAGCTGTTGCCTAGGACTGAACTTCTTAGATAAAAATCCTGTTCTACGCATGACAAGTACACTCTCTGAGTCTGCACCTGACGCTGTAGCTTGTAAATCGTCCTCCTCCTTACCTCCCACATGTGTGGAACCGTCGGTCACAACCCAAATGCATCTGCTGAGCGTCTATGACACACTGCTCTATAGCCTCTCAGAATCGTGGAGGCCTTACATGCTAGCGGCTTTGATGGATTCAAAGCACTTATCCATCAAGGGTATTCCATTGAAATGTCCTATTGTTGCATGCACTTCCTGATAAGGGAGTTGTATATGTTGTCAAATCTGGCATATATGGGTGCCAGATACTGCATGAGTCCTAGGAATCGTTGGACTTCGTTAAATTTTCGAGGTCTTCTCCAACCTCGAACCTTCTCCATTTTATCCGCATCGGCATGTATGCCCTTGTCATCTATTATGTGACCAAGGCATTCCATACAAGGCGAATACAATCGATCTTGGATCGATTTCTGCTGAGGAACAAATGTGCCTCACATAGAATATCAAACACCTGTCGAAGGTGTTTTTCGTGCTCTTCTATAGAGCTCGAGTAAATGAATATGTCGTCCAAGTAGACATAGACTCATCGACCAATTTGGTTACGAAAAATCAACATCATGAGACGTTGAAATGTAGATGGCACATTGCAGTCGCCAATCTGCATAACACGACTTTTGAATGTACTGAATATGGTTGCAAAGGCCGTCTTGTCGACGTCTTCCTCGACTATGCGTATTTGTTCGTATGCGTCAGACATGTCAAGTTTGGATCGGTACATGGCATGAGCTATGTTGTGCCGAATCGTATCCTGGTCTGGGAAGGGCATAATGTCCTTCACTGTGTTGTCATTGCATAGACGTAGGTCTATCACTGTTCTGAGCTTTCCGTTTTTCTTCAGAATGCATAGCGCTGGCGCTGCAGAACGTACTGATGCTGATACCCACCAACCAGCGGTGGTATACCGGTCGGCTTTGTCGATCAGTTCGTTTCGAAGTGCTTCTGGGCACTTCGGTAGTCGATAATGAAACTGTTTGGTTTCATCCACGAACTTGATTTCGTGGTTAATCTCCCTCCAAGGAGGAAGTTCTAACGGCACACCTCCAAAGAGGTCTGCGTACTCTAGTTCCCATCTTTCCCTTAGTTTAGGAAAGTCCTCTGCTGTCAATGACAGTGGCTTGGTGCGAGTACATCTCTCGTCAATCCCGTTGGTACATTGGTCGAGTAGACCAACGTCAATGTTTCTTTGGTTTTCTTTCCCTTTTCCCTTGTCTCAACTCCCGTCTGGCAAGCTTGTTGATGGCTCCATGTGCAATGAAGAGCCAGTCTCAAGTCACGGTTTGTGGCTCACTAGTTTGGGCTTAAGACTCGCGATTCGAGTCTTGCGTTCAGCTGGGTTTTTATAGTCCAGCTGCTCTTCCCAAGCATTCGCGTGGTTCGGAATTACTTCCGTTCCCATATGAATGCATCCCTTGTCTCTAAAGTAGAGGAATATCCCTAATCTACGTAGGAATGGTGTTCCTAGTATTGTGTCGTAGTAATCTACATTCGCTATATCGAAGTATTCCTCAATATTAAGCTCACCAAAATGGATGTTGGTGTGCGTTCCGTAGTTGATGGTCTACTTACTGCCGACACATGCTAGCTGTAGACCAATTGGACGTTTGAGTTCGAACGTCTTAATGCCTACAGCAGGTATGAAATCTGGAGAGAGCATGACTCCCTCACACCGACTGTCTAGCAAACAGTGGGCTCTGACTCCACCAATCTCCCAATACCCAGAGCTTGTTTGGTTGTCTATACGCGCCCGTTTGGGGCGCATCTTATCACACGGTCTGAACCGATGATCATAGACAGGCTCAATGGTTTTGTCTATGACTCCTGTGTGGATGCGGAAGTCCTTGTTTCGACTTAACCCACCACTGATGAGGGTAGCTGGTGTCTGCGCCACATATATGTGCCACCTTTCCTCATACGATCCTTCTAGCGGACGTACTCCGTCCGCTCGATATGAACTTTGTGTTCTCGTATCATCATTGTCATCCCATTGATAAGGCATGATTTCCAACTGGTAATCAGCGACTAGTTCGCCGATCTCATTCTCATGGTTGTCCTGGACGTCCATTCGCTCATCTGGTTCGCCACTTTGTGGCTCCTCCTCCCCTTCTTGAGCACTCCCTGAGTGCTCAACCACTTCTTCCAACCATGCACCTGGTATGCATGGTTTGCTCTCCCACTGTGGGCAATTCGGCTTGATATGCCCGACTTGTCCACACTCGTAGCACGTCAACTCTGTGCTACGTCCTTGACCTCCTAGACCTCCAGAAGGTTTCTGTGAAGGATGAGAAGCTACTAAAGCTCCAGCTCCAGCCCTCTGCGTAACCTGTACCCCTGTTTGGGGTATAGTCAGCCTCGTTTCAGTTTGAGGTTGAGCGTTTGGCAGACGATATATTGTCTGCTTCGCCATAGAACAGCTTCCTGTATTAGGGGCTCGAGATGAGCTCGGCACAGCCTGATTTAGACTAGTTGTCGAAGTTGGCTTTGCCTGCGGCACATGAGCACTGCTAGTCTCTGTTTTCCACGACCTGATGTCATATTGAGACGCATCCTCTACAGCCTTTGCGGCTTCATATAACTCAGTTATTGAACTGAATTCTGTCGTGTATCCTAATTTTAAGACTTCATGATGCAGTGCTTCTCGAAGTGCTGCTACGAACT
>MU134352.1:312864-341900 GCA_015039355.1 Ramaria rubella
GGGCCGTTATACTTGCATGTTGGCCTGTGTAACGGGCCGAGAGGAACTCTCGACATTTGCGTATCTATGATGCACACTTCACTCGGTCACTCGCCGACTCCGTCGAGTACGTCACCTGCTGTGGCGCTTGGTTGAGGTCTGGAATCCTCTACCATACCTTGACAATTATGTCAGGGACCTCCTCCTTCATGTCCCTGGAAACGTTCCTTTCCGGGGGCTCGCACCGTTGTTAGGGTTCTCCCTAGTACTTCAACTGGCACTCCGTCTTTTCCGAGCGTCCTTCGCTCTGTCTGTCTCCTACGTTGGAGACCGACCAGGTTCGTGATCTTCACCAGGAACTCTTGGATCACGCTGTTATCTTGTTCTGTCACAGTCATGCGCGACCGTATGACTCCTCCTCTGCCTAGTGCTCAATCTCCGAACGTTATCTCTTTTATAGGCCCTTCCTTAAGTGTCTAGTTTCTCTTGAACACTACTCGTTCTTCACGAGTTTCGTCACTGGGTTGTCAGTGACACCCTTTACTACTTCAGACTGCGGTTATCGTAGTCATGATGCTGATCGTGAGTACAATCAGAACTTGCACTCAAGCTAGTAATCCTATCCTAGCTTGTATTCCGTCACACTACCTTTGTGGCACGCGATCTTGAGGCACGAGTTGTGTGTCTATTCGATCAGCTTCTTCGTATATGACGTCCTTAGTTTCCACTCCGGAAACTATTTGACTAACTCAGTCGCTCTTACCGAACTAGGTAGGAGTCATCGTCGATATCTGACTCCCTACGAACAGATTGTTGACTGTTTGTAACTGGCAACATAGTCTAACTGCTTCTGTAACAACTAGGTGGTCACGTCGTCCTGCACTTATAAGTGCAGGGGGTCGGCGTGTCTGTCTATGTTTGCTATGGCGCACGTCATAGTGATCCTCAGTGTCTAGGACTTTCCTCCTAGGTCCTCCATCCTCCTTTAGGCAGATGCATACATCTACCTCAGCGTTTCTACCACGCTCGACGGGAACTCTTTGTGTTCCTGTCGTTCGACCTGTCTAGGCACGAACGGTTTCGGTCTCATTTTGATGGAGTGGGTCGTCTTATACGACCCTCTCGTCTAGAGTTTCTCAAACTCTTGAAACAGAGTCCCTAGGACTCTACCGATCCGTACTTATCAAATAAACCCTGGCAGATCATACCTTGAGGTCAATTTGATAAATCCGTGAGTGGAATTCCCACTCCGTAACCTCACCATGTGGGCTTTATAGCTCGTAGTACTAGTTCAGCATTAGCTGACCTGAGACCTCTCACGTTAGCGACCCAATGTTGTCGCCAAAGGAAGTACGTGAGTGCGTATCCGTACGTAGCTTATTCAAGCTGTGTTAACATTTCTTCCTCCCAGCGCGCCGACCCTTGCTCCATTGTCCCTGCTTGGGACGGTGAACTTCGCGGTCTGTGATGTTTCTGGACATGTGGGAGCTGCGACATTCGCACCCCCGGCGAATCGTCTGTGTCACTCGTCAGCGGGTCTCTTGACTCATTGAGAGATGATTGTAACTTTGACCTAGTCGAAGTTCTTCTAGTTTTCTTAACAGACGATATATTGTCTGTTTCTGACTCGTCCTGTGCGAATCTTCTTCGATCTGCCAATTCTCGCTTTCGACTCCTAGAGTTGGAAGCTATGGGTGTCGTAATGATATGAGGACTAGTTATCCTCGTCGGCATTCCCGTTCGCCTGTCCACGTCATGGGCATGCTCACTTCTCCTGTCTAGGCCCTTGGCTGTGGCCCCAGACATATCTGGATCCTCTTGGGATCTAGGCGTTTGGCTTTGATTCCTTATCGATGCCATAGATCTACAATCTATCAGCCACACTGTGGCATTCTTCTATTGGTTTGGAAGAATAAACAGTAAACGTCTGTTTACTGTTTCCAAGAATTCCAGCGAGTGGTAACTCGTCGGTTTGGGTAAAAAGATTGGTTGATCTTTTTTTTTGTTTTGTTATTGCAGTGCTGCCAATTTCTTGGCAGGCAAAAATGTGTGAGAAGATTCTTGTTCACACTAGACAGACTGTGCCAATATATGTTTTGGTGTCTGCACGATGTGTGTATACAAGATTATCTAGGCTTATATAATTACTTGTGGACAACTGTATAGTTGTCCACTATCTACAGGCACCCCTAATGGGTCGCTTATATACCTCCCATAAACCACTCTGGTGGCTTATATTCCTTCATTGGTAGCAAATATGCTACTGTAAGAATCTATATTCTTACAATATATCACATGCTGAAGCATTTCCCAAATAGGAAACTGTGCAAAAATTTATTATGTTACTAACATGATCTGATCTGGAAAATGATAGTATGATGATAAGAGGTTTTCCCAGGGTTTTCCAATGGTGGAAAACCCTTGGAATAATGGATTTGTGAAGATTCACAGAGATTACTGTAGATTCTGTTAGATTCTGCGAGATTCTAATAGATTCCAATGGATACTAATAGATTCCAATGGATACTAATAGATTCCAATGGATACTAATAGATTCTAATAGATTCCAATGGATTCTTAAAGATCCTGTGAGATTCTAATAGATTCTGATAGATTCCAATAGATTCTGACAGATCCCAACAGATTCTGATAGATTCTAATAGATTCTGATAGATTTTAGAGTATGTAGTCAATTGGTACCAGACGGCACATCGGCAATGACTCAGCCTCGCTAGACCAGTGAGCCAACAGTGTCTAAGGACAGTACCCCTGCCAGTGCTAACGTAGTAATTACAGGGTATATGCAGCTATATTAGGTACACATGATAATTACAGTACAAGTTGGCAAGTTGCGGCATGTTTGTCATTGAAATGACATGTGAGTGATTGGGAGGCAATGTGATTATGGGGCTGCACAGTATGTCTCAACTTCATGTTTTTACAATCAAGACACTGACCAATGATCCAGCGATCCAGCCAGCTGCCTTACCTGACCGGGTGGCACCAGTGGCTTGGCAATGTCATGCTGTACATAGACGGGTGCCGTACGCCTCCTCTACGGGTTACAATTTGTAGCACTGTTCAGTAAGACCCTAATAAAATTGAGTCTCGTGCATTTCTCATTATTTTGTGTGATGTGACACACTCACCTGCAACCAGATGCAGGCTCTTCAACCCTCTATCCCCAAGGCAGTTACTGGCAGGCATTAGAAGCCATCAGCCTGAGTCTCCAAACAAGAGATGGCGCTCATCATCATGGTTTTTATCCCTCTCCTCACCCTCATCATCAACTGCCACTGCATTGATCTCTGGCCCTTACAGGCCTACAGCTAGTGGCTCCTTGCAAGTTTACAGTAATCCTGGAACTAGGGAAGAAATTCTTCAGTTTTGCGACCAATGCATTGCTGCATACCCTATGGAAATGTTTGCGAGTCATGACTGTGAACAGTGATTGACTGACTTACTGCCTCATTTTCTACTACCTGACTATGCCGTGTCCTTAATTAGTACAGTAGAGGCTGTAGAGTCAATAATTACTGCCCAATCTTGATGCTGCTCGAGGATGATGAGTGAGAGATTGAACCAACGGCTTAGGTCATGTGAGAGGATAAACAATGTCTCTGTGACATCCAATTACGTGCACGGGGACCCAGGGGGCTTTGATTTGCTAACTGACTGCTACTGTCAGCTTACTGACCAGTCCTGTTGGCACCTGTGCCAATGTGCTGAGTGATACCAATCGACTCATGCCTCTAGATTCTAAGAGATTCCAAGAGATTCCAATAGATTCTGATAGATTCTATAGGATGCTAATGAATTCTAATGGATTCTCTTAAATTCTGAGTGATTCTGTTAAATTCTAGTAGATTATAAGAGATTCTGTCAGATCCTGTGAGATTCAGATGGATTTTAATGGGTTATAATGGGTTCTAATAGATTCGGATACATAATAATAGATTTAGATAGATTCTGCAAGATTATAAGAGATTATAATATATTCTGTTAGACTAGCTGGGTGTGGGCCACTGCTTGTGCATGGCAGGTACGATTCCCTGGAGGCACTGAACCTATCTAATTCACATGCAGTCTTGGACATGGGTGCTGTACATTTGAATTTATAAAAGTCATATGAATAGAAGGTTACACTTAATATGTGAATAGTAGTGTCAGATATTGCAGCAATATAAAACACTGCCAGATCTTATACTAAGAGTCTGTATGGTAATGGCATTGTTCAGTTTGGGATGGTTCTTAGACCCTTTTTGGAGAATTATGAACCAGACTACTGGTTTGGTTCAACCTCAAGGACTTGAGGTGGGCACTGCATATTGAATGATGTGTAGTCCCATATGTAGTGTGGTAGTAGTGTGAGGGTGCATGGCTCTGCACAGAACCCCTCAAACAGCTTATGGCCTTGGAGAACTGCTGCAAGTCAATTCTGAACTCTTTTTGGATGGCTTTTTGCCCTTCTTGAACCCATGAGCAGATGCCAGACAATGTGACATAAGACTAAACAAGTGCCTTTATAGAAACTTGTTTGTTGTGAAAGTAGATGGAATGACAGCTCTACAAATTTTCAATTTTTGCATTTAAAATTATGTAAATCAGTTTCAGTAATGTTTTTGCTGCTGTAAGTAGGTTACAATTTATGTGAACACTGTAAACCACCAAATGGATTTATAAAGGGCCCTGAAACTCTAACTACTGAAAAGTGATAGCTTCATGGTAAATAATAATAATAATAAATGGCTACCCAGTGAACCAGATTGAACAGAAATCATGTTGCCAAAGTGTTAGATCCAAGTATTCATTGACTCATCAAGAGTGTAGGAAAAGTAGTGGTCCTGGGTTGGGAGTAACATCTAAGCCCTTCTCAGAATGGATCAACGGAGTTTGAACCAGGAAGGCAGCTTTGACCGAACTTAACAGTGAGCTTATGTGATCAATCTTTTGCCAGTGCTTTTATTCTTTTTCTTTCTTTTCTGTCCTATTCTTATTTTTTCTTCCCAGTTCACCCTCACCAACATGACTCAACTGACATGTTGTCGTTGAATCTACATCCAATTGACTTGCAGTTGTTCAGGCTATGTTTGGTTGAGAGTGATACTGCAATTGGTTGATTGATTCACCTCTCCCATCTATCTATGTATATTGATGCAGACAATTTTATTGCCTGTTTGCATTGTCACCTCATTAAACTCACCTGTGGCTTTGTAGATGAAGCCAAGTAACTGCACAGGGTATGACGTATTAGCTGTACATCACATACAGCTAATATGTCATACCCTCTGACCTTCTGTATACATCTATCTATCTAGTGCCCACTGTGCCTTTATCTTATCTCAAACAGATAAGGATGCACTGGAACAAACATAAGGACACTGATACTACCTACCGTGTATACACCCTCTCTGATTATGATCACGTAGCGTAAACGCACAAGACTCACTCCGAGTCAAGGCTTCGTGGACCAGTATGTGCAACTTTGTTGTCTCGCTTTGCATGAGAGCGTCATACATGGGAATTCGACCTGAATTCACAAACGTCAAGAATCCCCAGAGAATCGAAAGAGTGACATAATGATCTCCGCCATGCTCTCGATGGCAGAGAACCCGGCTGAAACTTTAAATTTCCCACTGTCGGAAACACATTCCTGAGAATATGGTATATTTTGAGAATTCTCAGATCAGGTAAAATATAAGTTCTGACTTACGGGAAACTCAAAGGGAACATTGAATGTTAGCTAATTTACAGAACTAGAAATCTGAATATACTCCATTTGTTCTCTGAGTCAGTGAATCTATCGGAGATCTTTGTGTTCTGGACCCTTTGAAACTTCTTTTTGATTTTAAATAATGGGAAAGTTTTAAACTCAAGAGAAATCAATGGTAAACATAGTGTCTCCTAGAGAGAAGTTAATGTTTTCTGAGAGTGCTTAAACTTTTTCGATGTTGAATAGCTAAATTTCACTTGTTCAGAGAACTCAAGATATCCCCATTTGGTAATTTTAAATTCCCCACCTTTGGTTATCTTGAGAGTACTTAAAATTCCCCACCAGAGACCACTTAAAATCCCCCAACAGAAACTACTTAAAATTCCCTGACAGAGACACTACTTTTGAGAGTACTTAAAATCCCCCGACAATTACTTAAAAATCCTCGACGGAGACTACTTAAACTTCCCCGCCATCAAGAACCCAAATATCCCTATTCGGTAATTCTGTGATGTGCACACCCATGCCCACCCACACCCATCACCACTCAAGGATGAAAGGGACTAGATGATGGGCTCAAGTTATCGTGACCCTATACCTGACGCAAGGTTTTATGCGGCTGAGGTGATAGCACTGATGGGGTTTATCTACCGTGATCTGCCTGAAAGTAAGTGGTCATTCCCATGCTGGTGGAATAATGGGGGATCAGACTGAGGTTGCGGAACGTAGCGGCTTTGAACGGGAATGAGTAGCGGGAACGGTGCTGCGACCTGAGATGGGAGTTGCGGGGAAGGACACGGGAAAAGCTGAAGGAATGTGTATGGATGGGATGCATATCTGGATTTTAAGGTGCTGGACCAATAGTATTGTTAATCCAGACATCGCAATTTGTTTCGACATACCAGAACTTAAAGGCGAGCACGCTGGAGGTGTCATGATGAGGCATTGAAGAGCGTTGAACCGCTGAAGGACCCATGGACGACAAATTGTGGCTGAAATCAATAATGAAAGAATGAAGATCTAAAGGGGTGAAATGGAACAATTGAAAGGCCAAAGTGAGAGACTGAAGATATGACTGACGTACTGGCGAGATGTGTACCTAAAGTTTTGAGGTGTTGAGGTGCTGCACGAACACGGTCGCTGCTGAGAGGGACACCGTTGGGATTGTTACTTGTGCTGTTGCGAGAGGAGCCGTACCAGAACATTACTGATGTGATCTAAATTAATAATGGAGTGAACTTGAAGGATCTGCGACTATCTCACTATGAATAACGGGAGACGTGATGCTGGAGGTGTAAGTGGTGAGGCGTTGAAGAGCGCTGAAGCGCCGAAAGAGACAAGGACGAAGAATTTGAAGTTGTTGAGGCACTAGAATCATGGAGAAAGGAACAGACAGTGATGAAGAGCCTATCATGCTGACAAGTTACGAAACCTTGACGAGCTGACTTCAAGAGCTGTTTGGCACCCAGGTACTCACTGGCTCACTTTACATAGCACTGAAAAAGTTGAAAGGGAACCACAAAACATTAATTCTGCATAGATATAGCATTTTCAAGCTTACAATTACAGGTTTAAACGAAGTATAGGGCGAAAGCGTAGGTGTTGACGTTGATAGGTGGAAGGGATAATGGGGAAAGCTGAAGAAGTGATGTGGAAGTGCACACTTGAAGCTTTGGAGATCTGAAGAGTAATGGAGTAGCTGGATTTCTAGTGCTGAAAGAATGCAGGCTTTATGGTTCACACATGAAGAATGCATTCTATTAGAATGAATGAAACATAACACTCTGGTCAGATCATTGTGCATACTGGAGCCACCCATTCATAGAACATCTTATTGAATGGGCTAGACAAGCGAAGTCAGCTCCCCGTGTCACCTCTAGAAAGAGGTGTGCCATGCAAATAGCCATAAAGGCTCTGAACCAGGGAAACATGATCTTCCAATACCAAAGAAATATGTGTTGTGTCCTTGTGACCTAGTGAGCTATTAGTATTGGAAACTGCAAATGTATGAGATAGATAGAACTCACCTCACAGCACCTCCAGAGCTTTACCTCAAAGTAACTTGAACCCAATGATCCACTGGCTATTGTGTGCCAGCTTTCAGAAGAAAACATCTAACATAACGAGAATTAAAGATAGAGTCAGAAAAAGAATCAGCTCTGAGCAACCCTCGCCTTACAGTCAATGATTGAACCATGTCAGTGGCTATGAAGATATCAAATCTATGAAGGACCTTGCCATATCTGGTATTCACTCACAGCAGGAATGATATAGTTTTTGGATAATTTCCCCAGTAATTCTCTCAAAAATTATAACAACTCCACGGTCACTGCCCAATACAACGAGTCTTTGGTTATTTGTGAAACCAACACCCTTGATGACATTAACGCAATTGACTTGAGGGTACCTGCCTATCGATTGGAAATCCTTTGTGCGATAAACTTGTACCCCTGTGTCTAGGTCGCCGATTGCCATATATGTCTCATCAGGTGAAAGCGCAGTGGATCCACTACGGCAATGTCAGTGCAACAGACACTGGTTGCTGATGACACATACATTTGATGCTCTAATATCCAACGAGCGATGCATGTCCCGTCACTGATGCGAAATTGGGCCCTGCATGTTCAGAAGTACCTCTGCTGTATTCAAAGAGACATGGAACAGTACAAGTACATACACTTCATGGCTTTCCAAGTAACATGTCATGAGGTATTGAGCACCCTCTACAAAGTACATTGATCGAGCAATGGCTTGCACATCGTGGGTGTAAACCCATTGAGCAGCCATGTTCCCTAAATACAATTTAGATTTCCTGAAAGATAGTAAGCAAAATTAACAGACAATCATCGTCAAAAATCCAGAGTTTCATGGTCCAACCTGCCGTGGAGGTTAAATAGCGGTTCAATGTATCATAGGCAAGGCATTGTATAGCGTTGGTATGAGCTTCAATTACCCAAAGGCTGACCAGACGGTCCTAAGTTAGTAATGGTGGCTATCAGCATGGGTCAATCACACAGATCAACGAGTCGTACAGTGGGCGGGCAATTAACCCATAAATGAATACTTCCATCAGTGCACCCCGCAAATAAGAGTGTATCTCCGTCTTTGGTGTCTCTAGGAACCCAGAGCAAGTAAGAGATGGCCCCATGCCAATATAGATTTAAGCTCTGTAGCTGTTGGCTGCCTTGGCATGTCCATATCAGTACGACACCATCATCGTCTTGGACAACAATTGAAGTCAGATATCATATGAATTGCTGAAATGACAAACCACCGCTTGCTAGCTTAGTCCCTATGGGATTAAATGCAAGGCAGTTGACTGTGTTTGAATGGCCTGTAAGAGTGAACTCCAATGAGTACCACGGAATCTGCAAGTCATCTATCAACGGAGTCATCAGAGCAATTCTCCTAACAGAACACACCATTGGCTTGGAAAACTGTGCTCAGGTTGACAAAGCCGCTATAGCCTAGGAGGCAAACGATTGTGGAGATTGAAGAGGTGTTGGAGAAAATGCCTTGAGTACTCATATTACTATTTTGTTCATTGAGAAATCCCTAGGTATGAGCTCGGCTTGTTCCAGCTTCTTTAGTAAACATGGCCAAAAGAAGCTGAATTAAAATCTGCTCAGAGACAAGATCTACAGTACATGGTGATACTCCTAGCTGGCAGGTAAGTCAAAATATTACAGTGCCTGGACGCATATGAGGAGTGAAACAAATTGTGTCGATGGATGTTCCATATTAACCACCGCTGCAATACCACTGGTAGGTAGGTAGAAACTATCATAACTGAATAATTGCAAAGCTAGAGTGGGAGACTGAAGGTCAGAGTGTTTCAATGATGTACGGACGAGATGTGTACCTGAATTTTTAAGGTGTTGAGGTGCTGCACTAATGGTGGGAGGTGGTAGGTGCAAGGGAGAGAGGGGAGAACTGAAGATGTGACGTGTAAATGATATACATAAAGCTTTGAAGAGCTGAATTTAAATGTAATGCAGGTATGAGAACGATGATCTGCAGAGAATAGCTAGCTAGTGCTGACAGAATGATATACGTACCTGAAGTTGTGAAGTTTTGAAGCGCTTAACTGCAAAGCCACTGTAGTACCGGAAAGGTGAGGGGTTGAAAGACTGATTGAAACTAATAAATGAGCTAACTTGAACGATCAGCAACTATCTCAGTGAATAGCTGGAGAAGTGAAGCACTTATCGTACCTGATTTTTGAGACTTCAAGGCATTGTGTTCACTGTGCGATCAATGGTGAAAGAGTAAATATCTTGAAACCGAATAATGCAAAGCTAGGCTTTGAAACGCTGAACGAGTGATATACGCGCAGACAGGATGAGTAGGTATTGAGGTATTGGAGACATCGTATCGTTAATCGAGATGTGGCAACTTGCCAGAGGTGTGCTGGGGCGTTGAACACTGTAGGAAGAATTGGCACTGAGGTGAAGACCGCTGACGCGGTGAAACAGACAACGAGTTTGGAGTTGTCCAGGCGCTGGATCGATACAAAACTTTAGTGATTATGTGCTTCAAAACCTCACAACTGTCAGTTTATATATTTTACTTGTTGACTTGACTGGGAGTAAGTGTATTCCACTTTACAAATATTAGATCATGTGAGGAGCTCCGAGGAGACAAAGATCATGAGGAACGAATTTAAAACACAATGTGTTGTAATTCTGTTTAAGTCAGGACACGGATGCGTTCCATATTAATGCCCGAGGCCCCCCTCCTCTCCGAGTCCACCCAAAGCATGAGGGAGATGAATACCATTAGTCCTATTGTTCCTGAGGCCAGTAAAACTACTGTGGGGGAGGCATGACTTGCAGGAGGCCTGATATCTGAATAACCCAGTCGAACGTAACTTAAAAGCTGGTGCGAGGCGGTGTCAGTTCTTCTGCTAATCCAAAGTTTAAAATAAGCTGGACTCTCAGCATACTTTGGATACTTGAATTCGATATTTTAGCAAGCTTATCAGTCGAACTTGAAAGAATGGTCTCACCCTCCAAATTCTAGAAGTTCTGGTAGGCGATTGCTTTGTAGGGTGAGACAGATGTGTAGAGATTGAGGTACTATGCACGAAGTTGAGAGACGGCTGTGATCCGGCTGAAGAACCAGATAATCTAAGGGTCAGAGGTGAACATTGAGATGAATACAGTGACAAATTGGATTGCACACCCAGAGCTCCTGGCTCGTGCCAGTGGACGCTCTGTATTATTTCGTTATTATAATTTTAAACTAATTTTGAACTAATTACCTCATTGGTAGGTGGATCCAAATTCAATTGAGTAAAAAAGCTGGTGAGTTGGCCTCAATGCCCAGGGGGCCAGACTCTTTGATCGCCTTCGTGATCAATTGTAATCATTATAATCGTTCTTAAGATAGAATAAGGCAGTTACCTTGTGTGCATCTAGACCCAGAATCAATGACGAAGCTGGCATAGATGACTTCGCCTGAACATTTAAGGCACCTAGCTCGGTTATCGTCATCTTTGAAGTGGAGGTGGCTAGAGTCTGACAACCACAACCAGGGCCTTCATGAAATATTTCTCTATTTCTACACTCGCTATGCTCCTCCCAGAGTTCTGTTTAGTAACGGGTCAGGTTTCCGTTTCAAATTCAAACATTTGAACTCACTGGAATATAACTCGCGGCATTCCTGGAGTCCATTTTGCATCTGAGCAAGTTCATTCTGCAGGTTGATATTTTGGGCAGTGAGTGACTCAATTTGCGCCTGGCTCTCGGTCTAGAAAAATTTATTTATAGTTTCTCAGGATGGTGAACAGCACGTATGGTACATAGACGCATCGCAGTATTGAAACAAGCCACTTCGCACTTCAAATCTTCAAGTTGCTGACGTGTATGGGAGAGATGATCCTCTGAGGAGCATTGGAGGTCGTGAATCTTTATTTTAGCTTGCTCCAACTCCTCCACCAAAAGGGCTTGTCTGTCAGGGGAAGGACACTTTGTGGGTGATTTTGATCGTGCCTGGTCCCATGCAGATAGCAGCTGCGACATCTCCGTCTGGTGTGCATCTTCCAGAGAATCCCACAGAGACTACAGTACAAGTGAGAGTTTGTCGATCGCAGAGAACAATGACCTGCGTACCATCTCGGCTTGTCATTAACTTTGTAAACGGTTGTGCTCATTGATGAGATCAGACATTGATTGTTCAAGGGTCATAATGTTGTTGTATGATGTTTTTTGTAGCTCGTCCAACTGTTTTTCGGCCTCATCTAGTGCACGCCTGAGTTGAGTATTTTCATTCTTCAAAGTTTCTATCCAATCCGCCTTATCCTCACTCTCCCTGGATATAAAGGGGAACAGAGCAGGACCAGAGGACTCCATATCGACTGTGGTGGCGAGTGTTTCTGAAGGAGAGTTTGAGTGAGTGCGACCACTGGCAGGGCCCGCTAATGGACCTGGTGTGATGTGTGGATCAGCAGCAGGTTGAATAATTTGAAGAACCAGAGCTTGAATGTCGGCCAGGGTTAAGTGAACATCAGAGTAATTATCTTTGATAGTCCTCCATTGCTCAGATGTTGTTGGCTTTAGTGTCAAAAAACCCGTTTTTTGAGTAGCTTCGGCAAAAGAATCGATGATATGGTGGAGCTTCTTGCTAGGTATAGTAGTTCCATCTACAGAAATCTGACGAAATATATCCCTAGGATAGACTGTTGTAGGGAGTCCATCTATAGATTGAAAGCCAGAGATCTCCTGTTTTGGAAACTGTGAACTCAGAACTAAACGTTGGTGTAAGGTACACAATCAAGTTTAGTCTAGCCACTGATAGTGTTCAAGGGGATATCAACCAAAGACTATTTTAACGGAGAACCCAATTAAGAAATTCTACTCCGGTGTCCAAATAACACTATTACTTTGCAGTAACAATGCAATTCAAAGCACTTGTAGCAAGGCTACTAGTCTGGTCAGGATAATACTTGAAACTATGTGGAAGAGCGTACAGGGTTCCAATGCTTTGTTTTTATATGCAATATATGGGGAAAGCAGACTTAGACGACTAGGCTCAAGGTCATATCAATTGAATAGCTGTTCAATTGAAAGACTAAAAGGATAGCCAAGAAACAAGGAGCAAAGGGACAGGACCAACAACAGCAAGTTAAAACTAACTTGAGAGTTGATAAAGTCAACACTAACACAAACTAGTTAGCCAGGCAAAGGCCCTACAAGCAACAGTGCCCAGATAAGATAGACTGTGGTAGCTTTGTGCTGACACAAGCTAGTAATCAAGCTAAGGCCCTACAAGCAACAGAACTTGATTAGATAGAAAGTGTACTACACCCCAACACTAGTTATTGATTTGACTTTGGCCCTACAAGCAACAAAGGATAATCGAATAGTAGTGGTGAGTGTTACCAACACAAGCTATTAATTTAACTTTGGCCCTACAAGCAACAAAGCTTCAATGAATTAGAAGTGATGATACCCAACACAAGCCAGCAATTGATATTTGGCCCTACAAGCAACAAAGTATCAGTTAAAATGGAAAGTGGTGGTTTGCTTACACAAGCTAGTAGTCTTTAACTCTGGTCCTACAAACTACAGAGCTCCAACTAAAGCAGTGAAAAGCTGAAGAGATTGTGCTTCACTCCTACAAAGTGAGAGGCAGACTGAAAGAGGCTCCTGCAGAGTTTTTCAGCTACGTCAAGTTCTTCAGGCTTGAACTGATCTGATAGAAGACTCAGGCTTCAGGCAGAAGTGGGGTGTGAAATGTGTGTGTGTGATTGCTTTTTGCAAGGCTACCTAGAGCTATACTTATAGCTTTACATCTGAGACACCCTAGATGCTTTAGGAAGGTCTAACAATAGAATGGAAGCTGCTGGAAGGTTCTGGCAGCTGCCATATATGGTTAGAATCTTCCAGAAGCTTCTACACTATTAATATGAAGCTAACTATTGGCTAGAGACGACTATGATGTCACTAAATTACTGACTCATGAATAACTATGATGCTGAAATGATATCATAGCATTTGGGCTCAGATTTGGGGTTGTAGTGACGTCATAATGTCTCTAGCTAATTAATATTGGATGATAAATAAGAAGTCACCTGCTGTGGAGCTAATTAATGATCCTGCTGACCAATGAGTTGGGTTACCTCAGCTGCTGAGTTACAATAATGGTAATTATTGGTCAGTAGCTGAGTTGAAGCTGAGTTACTGATTTGGCAAGTTTTAGGTCAGCAATCCAAGTTGTGAACTCTTGTGGATCATTAATAGCGAACTCAGCAACAGAGACAAGAAATAGAAGAATTCAGACTACTACTAGTCAGAAACACTTGGAACCTTGAATACAAGGACTATCAGACTATAAGTACATTATAAGGATCCCTAACATCTCCAGAACATCAATTTGTGCCATTATATATCCGGCTACTTGAGATGTAAGCTTAAGGTCACTCACTGAGGTCACCACTCCAAGCTCTTTGTTTGCCAGGTATATCATGATGTACGCGTCAATCAAACACCAATGTTTTCTGATGATTTTCTGAATGTAGGCGTGACATTGTGACATCACGTGTTCCTTTGACCACATTCCTTTGAGGCTTTGACCATAAAGACGTACTACAACCGCGGGAGCGTGTGAGGGTGCAGGCCACAGGAGTGAGGCGATGGTCAGTGGCATGTCGACGCATCTGTTCCTTTGACCATAAAGGCACTGCGTCTTTCCCTCTAGGCCCATTGGATTATAAGTATGAGTTCAGGATGCAAAATCCCGGAAATCTCATCAATGCATTGTGCCAATTTCATTCGATACCACACTCCCTTGATCTACAAACGTGTATTTCCCCCTGAGCGCTGTCTTTCCCCACCCTCATCTGGTAATCCTTCTCTCGTAAAAGTGGGATTCCTCAGACCCCCACCCCTCCCCAAGCTTGAGAACATAAATTCTGCACCAGGTGAATACATATGATACGGTTTCAGATCTTACTGATTGACATCAACCAAGAGCATGAACCGGAGGATGAGACCCCGCTATCCTCTTCATTCCCACACGATGACTGCCCGCCACGAGAAACACCGTCCACCCTCCCGCCTTCTAGCGCATACATCGACAGACCAATTCCTCCCAGTCATGAACCCACAGAACAACAGGGTGGTGATGCATCCGATGCATATTCGGAGTGGCATCCTCTTTCAGCGGCGCGCAATGAAGGCAACGGTTCCAGCGACAATAGTTCCAGCGAAGACGATGAGTTGAACTCTACTAGTAATGGTGAAGAATGCGACGATTAGATCCCCAAACCACCTGAGAGTGTTGGAAAGCCTAAAAATGGAGGATACTTGCTTTCAAGCATTTTGGATTGGGATCCGATTGATTACCGTGTGGTTCAGGTATGTCCAGAGTAGATTCAGATCTTCAGAATGGCTCATCACTATGTGGACTGGCAGAAATATGTTCATGTCTTGGCAGAAGAATATCTTGACCTAGAAGCACCGTACGATCTTCAAAACTTGCATATGCTAACACTGGTCTGTCAGAAGGTACATATTTTAATCTCATTGACTGATCTACAACGTTATGCGAGAATATTTAGGCAGACAAGAAGTTTCTGATGCTTAGGCAGTATGCTGATCGTTGGGCTACCAAGGATTTCCTGAAGACGTACTTATGGAACGCTTCGACGTGTAGGAAATGGAAGAGGTCCCAAGTCACTTCGGCTGCAGGTACCACTCATGAAATAAAGGAGGCAAAGTGCAAATGGCGAAAAACGGTGCATTGGGCTAAGTAAATGACACAAAGAAGTAGTTTTAGAAATTTGGAGACTCATAGTAGCTAAAATATGAAGAGTAATACAATGGTATAGGAGCGTACGCTCTCTACGATGTCAAATCTCTTCCCTGCAGGTTGGCCGTGGTGCCATGTTGACCACATGACTGTGAACTCTGGTTTACACCTTGGACATGCCTAATATCGCGTTTAAACCTGTAATTGTAAGGTTGACAATGCTATTTATCTATGCCGAATTAATGTTTTATCGTAGCCTTTCAACTTTTCAATGTTTAAGTGAGCCAGTAACTGGGTGCCAAACAGTCTTGGACCCCGAGTCGGCTCTTCCGTTTGTCAAGGTATTGTAACTTGTCAGCGTGATAGACTCTTCTTCATAACTGTCTGTTCCCTTTTGTATGAATCCAGGGCCTCGATAGCTTCCAATTCGTCGTCCATCTCTCTTTCAGCGCTCTTCAACGCCTCACCACTTACGCCTTCTTGTACATCAAACTAAGTGACCACATGTCGATTAACAGTGCCATTAGTTCAACACCTCAATGGCTCAAAACTCTAGGTACACATCCCGTTTGTACATCACTCCTTCAGCATATTAATGCTCTGATTTTTAGCCTCTTACACTAGCTTCCAAGGTGATCGATAGTCACCACTGACCGTTCAAGTTAGATCACTTGAGGTCATGTTCTGGTACTGCAGCTGCTCCTGGTTGAGCACTTCAAAAATTCACATCTTTAGGTACGCATCTCATTCTTTCACTAGAAATCCAGCTATTTTCTGTGGATTGTCATGCTCATACCTGCATTACTCTTCAGATCTTCAAAGCTTCAAGTGTGCACTTCCACGCACTTCTTCTGCTCTCCTCGCTATCTTCCACCTGGTTCATGTTTCCCCACCACGCTGAAGGTCTGCAGTTGACCACGTGACCGTGACTCAGAAGCATCCCTCATCATCAACTCTATGTTTGGACATGCCCTATACCTCATTTAAACCTGTAATTGTGAGCTTTAAAATGCTATTGATTTGTGTGGTATTAATGTTTTGTTGTAGCCTTTCAATGCCCCCTGCATTATGTAAAGTGAGCTGGTGTGTCACTGGGTGCCAAACAGGTCTCCGAGCGGACCAAGTCTTCAAATCTTCAAATCACTTCAGCTTAATTCATTGTATAGAAATCTGTTTGTTTGAACTACAACACCTATTTTGACGAACTTTGCTCTTATGACTGCACGCCAGTCTGTAAGCACGGTTCGAGTTTTTAACACTCTAGATCTCCAAATATGGCTCACGAGTTACGTAAAAGATGTACAAACTATGAAGTAGAATATCATGACACTCTGGTGATTTGAATTGAGGGGAGGAATATTCACTGCTTCAGCACTTTGGCGCTCCATCGCTGAAGTTAACCGTGTGTCATCTTTTCACTTGGGCAAAATCTTGTCAATTTGGATATTTACATGTGATATCAGTTAAGGGCTGGTAAGTGTATTCCATTCTGCAGAGATTAGATCATGGAATGATGCCAAGAAAAAACATCACTCACCCTGTCTAAAGACACCACTACGCATTCCTCCTGGTTAATCGGGCAGCTTGCATATGCACATCTAATATGAGTTGAAGGAATGAGTTTAATGTCGGAAAGTTCTGTGCTCCAGAGAGATGCTTGAAGCACAGGAAAAGTTGCGTAAGGGTCAGGACCTTTAGGGGTGGGATTTTGAAACTGAACTGCGAGGAGGAGCTCGGAATTTTCGGTGGGAAGGTTGACATAAAAAATGTCTCTGATCACTGCGGGTTTGGGAGGTACAGAGGATTCTTCAGGTGAACAAATCATCACTTGGCTGCTCCCCTTGGGTGAATTCCGTATCATGGATATTTTGCCCTTATTCATCATCGCCTCCACAGAATTGATGAGATCGTGTAATGCAATTCCTCTTTGCTCATGTGCTGGACGATCAGCCACGTAACGAACATGGTTTTGTTCTATGTGCTGTAAGTGTGTGGCACGAGGTTTGAGTAAAGGACTGATTCCCTTATCCCGATGGTACTGTTGAAGTGCCCCGTAGGTATCCGGCCTAAATATGCTCTCATTCGAGCTACTTTTGTCTGCTTGACTGGTTTGACTGGTACTTTCCTCCTCTATGTCGTCGAATTCTTTGAACCAGACCATGTCACTGAGTAGGGTGCCCCGGACATCAGAATCAAAGCACTGTTCAGCATGCTGGGCGATGTCGTGTAAGCTATCTGGAAAGCCAAATGATTTGACCATATTGCGAAGGTTTCCACCCATAGACATAGCATCCATCATCGTGTTTTGAGTTTGCCTGTTCATCAAGGTTAGGAAGTTCAAAAACAGAGATTTTAATACAGACCAATTTTCTGATTGGTGTTAATCCTTTGCAGTCGTCCTATGAGGTGTTCGAAAGGGTAGACCTACCATGCATGTACCGGTCTGAATCTAAGGAGCAAATCACAGAGATGAAGCGCAGCATGTAAATTTGGTTTGTTTTGATGTCTATCTGGGAAAAGTTCCATGATGCCTTCTTGATAACGTCACATGTACGAGAGGGAGGAGTTAGCACGTTCTTGTGACATGGTACGAGAGGTCACCAAAATCACAGATTGAACGAGGTCCATAAAGTTCTGGAGTAAACTACATTTGCGAACCGTTGGATCTGAATCTGAACTAGGGTGTCCCCACATTCGGATTAAAGTGATAGGGAGAGCAACTGTACAAAGGGTATGCCATGCATCCGCCTTGAGCTTTCAGCGAGATGGACTACTGAAATTGGGGGGCGGTGGGCCAATCCAGGACGGTAGCGTAAGATTACTTATGTCTCGACGTATCTCCTTGATTTCCTTCCTTCCCAAGACGACAGTCTTCGAGGCCACAGGAGCACCTGGCAGTAGATCTTCCTCAGGTCGAGTCTACAGATTAGGCAAGCAAGTAAGTGCAAAGTGTTTGAAGATTTCAGTACAAACTAAATATACTTACTTCTGGAAAGACTGCATGTATGATTGCATCAACAATATCTTTCCGGGTGATTGGGGGCTCCTTGAGAAATTTTTCTTTCTGTCATGGTGGTGCCGAGGATTGCAGCATTCCTCCAACTTCATCGCAAAGCGCTTGCAACACAGGCTTGCGTTTGTTGGCTAAACGCTTGTGCAGCACATCAAAATCCAGCTGCTGTCTCAGCAACCTCCAGACCTCTGTGAGTTCTCATTCGCTTGGCGGGTTAGGTTCTTCAGTCTCTTCGGAGCCTGCTGTGATGTCTACTCCAAGGATTGTCAAGCATTGATTTTTAAAGAGGCCGAGGAACATGTTATGCATCGAATCAACGACCACAAACTGTGTGGGATCCCAGTATGGTAAGTCTAGTAATGGTGTCCAACACACCCCATACTTATTGAATAAAGTATTTCAATGGGAGAGCAAGACCACCTCTTTCCATACCTGTGCGCAAGCGTCCCACTTGGCCCGTGTACATTTGGGCCATTTAGATGGATCAAACCCATGCGAAGTATGTTGTTTGCACAAACATAGCGCACAAAACCAGGTCGCCATGGCGCCCACTGATCCATGGATCTTACGTGAGGCGGGTAAGTCTGCAACTACAGGAACAATAGCCGCATGCACAATGCGACCTTCTGGATAATCGGCAGTCCTCGAGAAGCGTATGCTGGGTTCCCAAAATTGGCACATATCAGCCACAACTGGAGCCAGAAAATGATTGAGATGCTCTGGGGAGGGTTCATTGGGACCAGGAATGATGCCGGCCAGGTGCATGTTTTCTACTTTGTAACACTCACCTGGGGGGAGGTTAAGGCATACCAGGGTGATGATTCCGACAGATCTGCAAACACCGGCTTCACTGGAAACAAATCAAGGTGTCCTGAGCCAGGAAATGCTTGGGGCATCCTCTGGAAAGCTATCATGTTAACATCATGTATGGACTTGTAACATGCTTGTTCTATTTAATATGGCCCAGATATGTTTCAAACCCAGAAATACATGGAAAAATTAAAATGTTCATAGCATGTATTCCATATTATCACTGGATTTGTTCAAAATATGGCCTCTTCCAGTGCATGCACAAAATATTCCATGATCATATGAAATGCATGCTATGAACATTTTAATTTTTCCATGTATTTCTGGGTTTGAAACATATCTGGGCCATATTAAATAGAACAAGCATGTTACAAGTCCATACATGATGTTAACATGATAGCTTTCCAGAGGATGCCCCAAGCATTTCCTGGCTCAGGACACCTTGATTTGTTTCCAGTGCTTGCTTGTTTCCATATGGATTAAACCAATCCACACTGAGACTGAAGACTAGGTGTGTCTTGCCCTCAATATGATGGATCTTGCCCTGTTTGAAATATGTTTGTTGTTCCTGTGGAGACGAGAAGAGATTACCATCTGGACCCCGAAAGTTACGCAGGATAGAACCATTCCAGATATCACGAAGTAGACCATCCCCATGATCAACACCAGTCCATGCTGCATCCATGGTTTTGTGGATTCCTGGCCGTGACAACAGCTTTGACAACCATTCCCTGAAGTGACAGTGCTTGAACAGCCGTATGGGACGTATACATTTCCCAGGATCACGAACCAAAACCGTGTTACATGGAGCTGGCTCGAGCTCCCTCTGGCGTTTCTGTGATTGACGTACAGACATCCGCTTCTTTCAATTCACCTTGTGACCTTCTTCTTCTTCTCGCCTCTTTTGCTTGTGGTTCACAAATTCATCATATGTACAAAGCGCAGGGTACTTCCTATTCACAGGAGCATACAGGAAGGAGCATGTTGGACAAGCGGCATACATTGTGAATTCCGAGGACACAGGAAGCCATTTAGGCAGAGTAGCGACGGTCTCCGGAAAGTCTTTCAAGGAGCAAAGGATGTTCTCCGGTATTCCACGAGGATAAATCCTCGAAAAGGCTGAATAGAGCTGTGTCTTCTGGACCTTCAGGATAAAGCTGCAACTCTTTATGGCGAGGTGAGATAGGAGATGGAGAATAACGACCATAAATAATGACCCAGTGATGAGAGGATCAAGGTGAGTTATTGGTGCTGAATCGTAAATGTCTTGCAGGTTTTTTAAAAGGCTGTGGACGTGGATGTGTAAATGGAACACTTACCAGCTTTGACGTCGTAAGTTCTAGCTTTATTATCTGGTATTGGCTCACGCTGCGCCAGCCATTGCTGTTTGTCTAGAAAAAGTTGCGTGCGTTCTTCTTGTATGGTTGCTAACAACATCTCTCTCTGTGCTGTGATTTCATCAATGGCATGGCACTTGACACCGGACACGAGTTGTGTGATCTGGTTGAGCTGGCGAATGTGATCCTCAAAGGGAAATGCATCACCACGATGCTTGGGGCCAAATGGGCCCTGTATATGGGCGTGGTTGCGCTTAGCCACCAGCGCATGAACCTGCGCATGCACAGTACCTAGGGCCTCCGCAGCCTGTGTGTGAACTCCTGGCTCATCGTGGGTGGGATTGGATACAGGATATCTAGCCGTCGAGACAGGATGTTGAAGGTCGACGTGGCCTGACCATAATCGATTACTGTGGTTTGTAAGAGGCTCTTGTATATGGCAAGGTTCAAATCCATCATCCTCAAGCGACATCCTTAGAATGTCATGATAGATCGACTCTGATGTAGTGCTTTGAGGATTGGAGTTTTGTAGCAGAGTTCTGCCAGATTGGCGCTGTCCAGTTTCGATAGGATTTTGCAGCAATGTATGGCCTAATCTTCCCCAGGTTTGGAGAGGATCAGACACAGGAAGTGTTCTGATTCTGGAGGGACCAGCATGTGAGCTCTCTCCTTGCTCTCCTTATGGATTGGAATACATCACACGGGTCAACTTTCACCCATACAAAAACAATAGACGTGCATACCATGCCCATGTGATGCGCCTCCTTTCTGCATAGCACGCAGAGATAAGATGGAAAGATCCTGTAGTCCGACATCACAAATCTTGTCTTGAAGATTCAATGGCCCTTTCTGAGATCCATCAAAGTAGAGAATGTGTCCTACGTGCTCAAGACTTGGGATCAGGTGGCGCTCACGCATGGTGCTCATGATGTCCTGAACAACTGCATCTTTATCAAGAGCTAGGTAATCGATGTCAGACAGGTTCGCACAGGTACCCTATAAAGGATATACCGATAGGAACCTCTCGAGGTCTGGCCCCATGCACAAAAACAAATATTTTAGACTTATCTTTGTGGTGGATATATCTTAAGGTCAATGGTCTCGTGAACGTTCTCATGCCTTGGGGCCGGAATAAGGCTAGAGAATTTGTGAGCTAATTAGTACAGAGTAGTAAAGCACGCACACAAGCATTTAATATATTTCAACACCTCCGGAGCCATAAACAATGTCATTAGCATTGCCACAGAGAGTGCAGTCCAAGTCAAATACAAAACCAGAGGTCTCTTAATCTTGATGGTGCCGATGACAAGAATATAGAAGATTCGAAATGCCCAGTAGGAATAAATGCATTTTCAATGGAAATATTGTTTTCGAAGGACCTTGGTAGTTCTTTGGAAATGACGGAACTGAGCGTAAACCTGAAAGAATTTAGGATTTGTGCTTCTGGTCCTTATACGATGGCTTGGCAATAATCCGTGAGAGGGCACCGATATGAGCTTTCATTGCAGGGTCCGCAACTTTAGGTGTATCTTATTTAAACTGTGAACCCTGGAGGCTGCAGATATATCAAAGGAAATGGTAATAGGTCAGAAAATATCGCTCCGTTAGGTCATAGATACACATACCGATAATAGTCTTTGGGATAAGCATCATAACAAGAACTAGCTGGGTGTGGGCCAGTGCCTTCACATGGCAGGTATGATTCCCTGGATGAAATGGAACTTCCTCAGTTCCCATTTTTCTTCTTCATATTTGTTTTTATTACTATGAATAACAATCAATACATGCAAATCAAAGCTTCACACCACAAGAATAATGATGTGGACAAGCAACATGTCATAAACAACACAAACTCCTTGAACGGACAGGTACTGGTATGAACCATTTTAACTAGACCAAATCAAAACACTGTTGAATCTTAACTCATCCAGGTTCAGTTCAAACAGGTTCAGTCCAGTAATTCAAGATATCCCCCTAGGTTTGTGAATTGGGTTCAAAACAGTACATTATTGGCTGGATCAATGGTCATGAAACTACATCATCAACATCCTACAGCAAAACCAGGTATGCCTGGAAACATCAAGTAAGGCATGATCACAAGTGCAAACTAACCGGCAGGTTTACATGCAGGTCTACCAATAGGGAAACCTACAAGTAGTCCATCCAAAGACCCAGATGTTTACCACAAAAACCATTGGAAGATGACAACCATGCCACATAGTCATCACAGGTATACCTGTGTAGTATCTGAGATGGAGTTTGAACAATTGGCTAGTCATGGGAGGACTACATATAATCACCAACTACAACTCGTCGCAAAGACATATAGGTCAAATGATGCAGATCAACTTCTGATATCCTACACGACTATACCAACAATCTCCAACGTGTCATTTTGACCATGCATCCTCCCAGGGAAGCGAAACAGCCTTTGGTGCTGTGCTGTGGAAAAATGTAAGTCTATTCATCCTCCAGATAATCTACATTTGACTGCGAATAGTCTCTCGAAACAGGCCATAGCAATCATTGATCACAAGGCTTTCAGCGATGGCCCCAACTCACCTCAGCTGGTTCCCTCTGACAAGCACAAGGTAGACCTTAAGACATACTTTTACCTGCATGAACCAATGCTCCAAGCATCAATTGTGAATGCTGAAGGTGGTAGTGTGGATATCAACACCATGCTGCGGACAAAGATCCATTGTCTCTCAAGCTGCCATCTTCACTCCAGTGTACATTCATATCTCCTGGTGATATTTATGCTTCCAAGTTTCCAACTCAGGTTGCTAGTTACTCCTTTGCACATTGTGTTCAAGTTAGTGTTGTTATCCCGGCTGAGAACAACATCAATGTAATGACAACAACGAAGGGATCTACTGATGCATGAGCTAACAAACCTTTTCCTGCACAACTTCGAGGAGTGTTCTGGACATGGTTGAGCAAGCTGTGGTGCATCTTGCACCACCTATGACTGGTGCTGGCAGCATGGAAGAGTCCTTTATGAGTATAAAAAAATCTATGGTTCTTGTTTGGCGCATCTCTCACTTTGGGTGACATGGGGATCACCTTGTTGACCATGGACCAAAGCAACTTAATTTCTTGCAGGTGAAACTACTGTTCCCAATCCATAGTCTCCTCCAGGTGAGTTGATCAGTTTAGGATTCTGAAAAGTTTACAATTTGGTACTTAACACTTTTGTTCCAAGTGTTTGAGAACTTCATCAATGATCCCAGTGGGATGATGTTCCATGCAGTGTTTCGCCAGCATCCAAGACAAGAAATAGGATAAGAGTGGAAAGGAGGTACCAAATCATGAAAATAACTGAGTGGAAAGAATTTTATTTTATTTTATTTTTTGACTGACAGGAGCCGCAGATGGGGTTGCAAGTGCAGGTATGGCTGTCTGAAATTGAAATACCTGTGGCCACAGATGCAGGTTATCCACAGATTTATTTGTGTCATGCCTTAGTAACCAAGCACAGTTGTACTGCATACACACTAGCTCTTTTCACAACTTTTTTTTCATTTATTCCTTGATCTTCACACTCACTCCTGGAAAGGAATCTGGTCAACAAGCTAATCACATACCCCCTCTCATATTCTTTTGATGACTATTACCACCATTCCTGGAGACTTGATTGTTGAGCTCAATAAGTCTAACTACTAAACTTGGAAGGTGCTGCTCAGTCATAAGGATCTTTGGGGTGTCATTTCAAGCTGTAAAAGTTCAACACTGCCTATAGTACAAGCATCATGACTAGTCTGCCTCTACCACCTGTTAACTGTCAATGACACCCCAAAGATCCTTATGACTGAGCAGCACCTTCCAAGTTTAGTAGTTAGACTTATTGAGCTCAACAATCAAGTCTCCAGGAATGGTGGTAATAGTAATCAAAAGAATATGAGAGGGGGTATGTGATTAGCTTGTTGACTGGATTCCTTTTGAGGAGTGTGAAGATCAAGGATTAAATGAAAAAAAAAGTTGTGAGTAGAGCTAGTGTGTATGCAGTACAACAGTGCTTGGTTACAGGGATGACAGTCTGAGCAAGCGCTTATGACTCACATAAGCTACAGTGGACTCATGTACCTGCAGGTGAGTTTGATTGTTTCTTTCCTTTCTGTCTAGTTTTCTGACCCATCCTTATCTTTTATTCATTCCCCTCTTTTCTCACATGAAATGACTGACATGTTGTCGTCAATTCTACATCCAAAGCCTTGACTGACTTGCAGTCATCAAGGTACAGCCTGGCACACATATGCTTAGAATGTTTAGGTTTATTCAAAGGAACTCTACATCTATGTATATTTTTGCCTATTAGTGTTAACTATAAGCACTTATGTTTTCATCGATATGAGACTAACCAATCCCTGCTGGGTGCATGGGGTATGACATATGTGCTGGACATCGCGTACACCTAATATGTCATCCATCCGACTAGTACGACTTCCGTTTTGGTCATCATCTGCCGCCCACTGATAACATCGCGCTGGATAATTTATATATTTTTTGTTTTTTCACCATAGATGAGAACATAGAATGTGAGCATACATCAATTTTATGTTTCTTAGGGCTTGAGGAGGGCCAGAAACAACCAAAAACATCGTGAGAACTCCAGATCACGTGATCTGATGCGTTATGCGATGATGAAGCTTTTTATTCCCTTCCCTGTGGACGAATTCTTTGGATGTTCTTAGCTTCGGATTGAAGCTATTTGATCTTTGTGAAGAATTTTCAATATCTCTGTTCTCGATCGGTGACCGTAAATACAACGTATTGAGTAAACTTGGCATTCAGGTTGTCATTTTCCGTTCAAGGCTCACGGTGAGTACCTTTATCCTATCTCAAAAATATAAGTGCTCACGCCAACTTTATTTGAAGACGACGACGATATAGGACACAATTTACAATGTGGTGTCACTCGACTGTTCCGTATGCATGTCGCCGCCTTGTCACAGTCACGATCGCCACCACTGTTTAGACCACCCCATTGCACACCAGTGAAACTACCACCACATCACTGCCGCCACGCTATCGCCACTGTGCCCATTGCAACAACTTTGTGCCAGTGACCACATTGTGAAGGTCATCCCATCATCACCGCTACCACCACTGTGACTGTCGTGGACACCTCACTGTTAACATGCCACCATTATGCTGCTGCTGCTGCCATAGCCAAATCATCACCACTGCCAACAGTAAGCACGCACCTACAAATGTTGAACAGACCTTCTTGTAGGTGCAACAATCGTCTCGTGTGTGCCAGAACTTCACAAGCCCTGCACCCCCTGCACCGGAAGCGGTGCAATTAGACAAGAAATAACATTGGATCCTCATGTTGCGTGACTCCTTATGTAGCTTACCTGAACACCTACTTCTGGTATCCATGACGCCGGCATCACGATGGGGAGCCAGACAGACCCGAAGAGCCCACCGGCGCCCCGCCTTCACAGCTTGACAACTGCTGCTACCCATCCTACACCCTGAGACAGCCCATGCGATGACACAGAGGAACAAGAAGATGAGCACGCACGTATGAGGCAGCCTCTACGCAAACCCCTCCCTGCTGTCCGAACATGCAAGCGCATGCGCATACCACACTGCTACACACCACCACACCCGTATCCCTACGCTGCGTGAAAGCCCATTCCACGATGCAGACTAACGCGCACGCATACACACTTGCGATGCAGCCGCTACACAGACCCTCACCCCTCCAAGCTCACGCCTGATGACACGACACCCAGCTACTCAGTGAGTCACATCCACACCCCCTCACATTACCATTCTCCCTGCACATGCACTCATGCCCCCTCTCAGATACATCCAGATCAACGTTAACAACTACACACAGATGTACCCTAGGAGCAGGCATGAGAAGCGGTGGGGAACCAATAGAAGAGAAAGACAAGGCAGCGAAGTTGAGAGGAGATAAGATACATACATGACTGAGCTATCTGCCCTATATAAAGACTTGAATGTTGCGCACTGGGTGAGGGTATTTATGTCTCCCTGTGCCATATTTAATACTATTTCTATAGACATGTTTCCACTTAATGAAAGGTAGCTATCACAAAGATATCCCCCCACACATTACACATTCACACAAGGATGAATGGTAAGTCAGTATCTTTCATTCAATATAGTGGTATGTCTGTTTATGTTTATTGGACATCATGCTGCAGCTGATATTATCAGATAATAGATTGAAAAGAGTAATGGAACTTAAGGAGTAAAGGAGAGGATGCGGCAATGGGCTAGCACTAAAGAATCATGCATTCATGCTAAAAGCTCATAAATAGGAATAGACACACTAGGAACTCATTGATACGAACCAAAACGAAACATATGTGCAATTGGATGAACATACAGATGGGGAGACAGAAAGAATGAGAAACAGTTTGATTCAAACATGACATTGCAACATTTGAACCATCTTCTAATGGCTGTCGGAAATGATTCCTAATAAGGGAATCATCTTTTTTGCCACGTGGAGTAGCTGAGAGTTAACAAAAAGTTAGCCGAGAGTGAAGCCGTGGGACAACAAAGGAAACCATGGGACAAGCTTTTCTATTTGTGTGAAAACTGAGCCACCTCCTAGGAAAATGGGACATTTTTGAAATTTTGGTGTACTGGTGTGTACGAATGATTCCAAACTCCGCTACACTACATTGTAGGGAATCGTAATTAGCGCAAGATAACTAATATAAACCGGCCAACGGGACTGCAACAGATGTTCGGGAGGTTAGAGATAATTGGAGTCCTGTCAATATTCACTTACACAGAGCCACTCAGAAGAATCCCACATGTCTGAATCACGCAGGATATCCCATATAGCAAAGAGGTGACGATAGGAGAATGAGGTATATACTACAGCCAGTACACTGTGAATCCGATATGCTGGGGCACTTACGTGATCATCTAGTCTAAACACCACGATGAGCGGATGCCATCAGTCAACGAGACATTTGTCAGTATCAGTCACTCGTCCTTGAAGCTTGGCTTGAGATCCATGCCTGGTTAGTCCGTCATCGCTTCAGCCCCTCCGATGATTCAGCATTTCTTGCACTCTGGTGATTGGAATCCTTGTCAAACAGCAAAACTGCAATGGTGAGAGCATTATTAAGTGCATGGTCTGGCAAAAATAAAATTTACACCATTTTTGGTTGAGATATGCTGTCAATATATCTCCCACTTGTTGCATAGACCACACAGCATTCCAAATGGGCAGAATGGGTTTCTCCTCATCAAGCTGGATGAGTGAGTCAAGCATTTTGGATTTCAGGTGGCATTCTGGGTCATATGATATCAAAAACTCAGGGGAGGCAATAACTTGTCCAAGATGAGGAAACACCTACATTCTAACATGGTTGTGTACTCACTCCATGGTTGCTTGATGGAAGTATCATATTTTGGGTGGAAATCTTGGAAGCTGATCCCATCCAGGAGTGCCATCTGTTGGATACTTTGCAGTGGAATCAGTGTCTTGGACAGGGGGTCTTAATTCCACAAACCTACCAGAAAACCTCTCCTGATTTCCCATTGTAAGATGGTCCGGCAGCCAGGAGATGGAAAGAGAAGTCCATTTGTAGACTGTATGAAGCAAGCATCACAGCCAGGCTCTCTGGTAGTGCCCTACGATTCCTAGGTCAAGGTGAATACTGTGAGTGTCATGTGCCCTATGAGCGATCACAGGACAATCACTGACTCCTCTTTCAATCCCACGGGGTCTTGCCCAACCTTTTTACCTTTCTTCAACTCCCGTGCCTGCTGCTCCCAATTTTTTCTCTCAGCATCTGTCAAAGTGTCCCATTTTTTTTAGGTCGCTGTACACTTTTCCATTTTCTTGTGAAGGCCTCCCCTCTCTCTCTGGGCTGTGAACTCAGCATGAAAATCTGGAAGACTATTGACATAGAGTTGTGGTGCACTCCTAGCATGCTCAGACTTGACCTTGAGCAATGCAACCGTCCGAGGGCACCCCTTGTTCTGATGACATAGTTGGCTCTTCTAGACCCAGGAACAAAGTGAAGAAGCCAATGAGCATACCAGACAAGGTGAACTACTTGTTTCTGTGTGACACTGAAGCCCACTTATGTAAAACAGAGCTTCATCCTGTCATTGTTGACATCATTTGTTCTGAACCCCACTGCCAACACATGCAGTACATCATTCATCAAGTATGTGAAGACCAATACAACATACTCATTCAAGGTATGCCAGTACAATGGAACATCTGGTACACTGAGAGATTGAGCCATCAAACTCAAAACAGTGGGCTGCTTTAGCACTTACTTGAAGCATGATTTCATAATTGAAAGTATTTGGCTGTCAATGAATGGATTTATAAGCTGGATCAATGGCTGAAAGGCAAGAAGAAGCCAGCTGCTCCAAGCCAGAAATAGAACTGGTTCCTTATGCCAGTGGACTGGGAGAT
>MU134353.1:0-23617 GCA_015039355.1 Ramaria rubella
CAGCCAGCACAGACCCTTCCCAGCCATCCAGCCGCAAACGCTCCAGACCCGAGCAAGCCCTTTGCTTTTGGTGCAGGCTTACAGGCCACTTACCAGCCGACTGTAAAGCCGAATGAACGACAGCTGGAAAACCTGTTGCCACAGCAGTACAAGGCTCCAGAGGAGAGCACTCACTTGTCACCTCCTCTGGCAAGCAGTATTGTTTCTCCTGGGCACGTACTGGAATATGCAAATTCAGGAGTAATTGCTACAATGTCCACTCATGTAGCCTTTGTGGAGACTCTGCCCATGGCGCGACAGCATGCAAATCCACCCACTGATCCTTGCAAAGTAGTAACACCCCTCCTACCAGACAGAACAGAAGGGCTACTTAGTAAATATGGTATCCTGAATGACTGGTGTCACGTAGTTGCAGGGTCACGCACAGGCTTCGACGTCGGCATCGGCAAACCCCCCCTCAGTACCATAATTTTTTGACAACCACAGTTCGTCCAATCTAGACCCCAAGTTCATAGACTCCTACATTTTATCAGAACAAGCCGCCAGACGGTACTCCTGTGCGTTTTCCCCACACAAACTAGAACTTCTAATAGGACCATTTCACATGTCACCGCTAGGTCTCATTCCCAAACCGAATTCGAACAAGTTCCAAATGATACAAGATATGTCCTACCCATGGGACAACCCTACTGTATTGTCTGTAAATGCAGGAATCGACTCAGATGCCTTTCCAACACCATGGGGGACCTTCGATACCACCGCTGCCCTCATTTTGAACCTACCACCAGGCTGCAAAGCCACAACGTTCGACATTTCAGCAGCCTACTGTCTGACCCCAATCACACCAAGCCAACAATCATCTCTATGCATAATCTGGAGAAGCAAATTATATGTAGACAGAGCAGTAATGTTCGGCTTAGCCTCAAGTGCAGGTGTCTTTGGAGCGATAGCCAATATGCTCATAGCAATTTACAAAAAAGCAGGCTTCAATCTAATTCTGAAATGGGTAGACGATTTTTGTTATCCATCTCCCCAAAGATCAGTGGTTGGAAGAGGAATTCATTGCCCTAACGGAAACTATAGGCATACCCTGGAGTGCAGAAAAACTACGACAATTAGCCAGAACCCAACACTATATCGGATTCGACTGGAACCTTGAAACAAAGTCAGTCTCTTTACCAACGGAAAAGAAGGAAGCGACAATATCCCTCATACGAAGCTGGAACTTACTTGAAACCAAATCAGCATCCCAAGCCGCCAGTCTTCATGGGAAGCTAGCTAGTCCATGTCTCCGGCATCTATCCGTTAATCAGACCTTTTCTCCGATCTATCTCCACATTTGCACAAGGTTTCTGATCCCCACATGCCAAGCTATGACCACACCAATCTCTAATAGCAGATCTGTCATGGATACACTTCCTACTCCAATGACTACCAAACGAACTCCCATTAGCCTCAAAAGAATTGATAGATATCAACTTATGGGGAGATGCAAGCACTTCCTTTGGTATTGGCATAATACTGGGCTCCCACTGGGCAATCTGGAAATGGACTCCCGGTTTCAAAGTGGGTCCAAAACAAGATTTTGATATAGGTTGGGCTGAAGCCGTGGCAATAGAACTTGGCCTACGAGCAGCGGCAGCCCTCAACCTATTTCACACCAGAGACGACCGCAAGTTCAATTTCTTAGTCAGATCAGACAATGCTGGCATTGTCGCCATCACGAACAAAGGGTGTTCCCACAACAAAGAAACCAACCGCATACTGAAACACATATATGTCCTTCAGGCAAAATTCAGAATCCACATACGTATCCTCAAGAGAGAATATTGCCGACACCCTATCCAGAGGTGATGTCACCACCTTCCTTGGTGGCTTTCCGAATATCTCACACCAGTTTCCCATGCCTTTACCCCCTCACCTATCCGACAAGCTCATTGCATGGTAATGTTGAATACAGCATCTAGCCCCTTTACCTCAAAGCCAAGCCCACTCAAACACTTACAACTGAAACCTTCACCGCTCCACCCAAGATGCAGAGCTGATGAGAGAATTTTTAGTTGGAGAGGTGTAAACACCCCCCTGAGTTCCATCATTGATGCCCCACTAATCAGAATCCTTGCAAACCTAGCCTCACGCACCTCACTGCAAGATATGACTGGATACGGTTCCGGATTATGCAAGTATCACCTCTTCTGCAACATTTTCTCCATACCAGAGGAACGACACTTACCAGCTTCCTTCGACATCCTTCACTCATTCGCTCTATGGGCAGCTGCCGACATCGACATCCTCAGCCCACAGCTAACATTTAACACCCCTCTGGAACCAATATCAGTCTCTGTTACAAGGAAATACCTTGCCGCCATTTGCGCTTGGCACCTCGCCCAAGGCTGGCCACCCCCTCTATCCGAAAACGACCATGAACGCATCAAATGGTCGTTAAGAGGACTGGAAAGGATCCAAGCCGACAAATGCTCAGTACCACCACGCCCTCCGATAACCCTGCGTATGCTGTCAACACTGAAGAATAAGCTAGACCTATCATCCCCATTCGATGCTTGTGTGTGGGCAATGTCAAGTTGTGCTTTCTGGGGAATGATGAGATTTGGCAAGGTTTCAGTCACCACCAGATCAGCCTTCAGCCCTTCACGCCACCTGAAATGTCATGACGCTCATCTGGATTACGACGCACACAACAAGCTATACACACGTCTTGACCTCCCCACAGCCAAAACAGCAAAACCGGGCCAAACTCAGTCGGTTTTTCTAACCGAGCAGGATGACCTCTGCCCCATCGACGCCTTAATCTGGTTGAGCCGAATCGTTCCAGCAGGACCTAACGACCCTCTATTCTCATGGAGAGACAGCTGTGGAGACATATGCCCCATGGTCAAAACACGAGCAATAGATCGAATCAATGGCATTTTATCCTCCAACAGCTGGGGGAATGCTTTCGGCCACTCATTTCGGATCGGTGGAGCTTCTTACTACCTCGCCCACAAAGTAGACCTGGAAATCATGTGCATCACTGGGCGCTGGAAATCATTAGCATATGAGGCATATATACGAGCCTTTGAACTGGTAGCATCAGCACACATGAGTAACCTACCTAACAATCAGTAGCCGCACATCATGGTTGGGGTTTGCACCGCCTCCACAGACTCCCCGCAGGTCTGCGGCTACATGGGTGAGCGGCGAGTCCTTTCCTGTGTACCACTGAGCTGACGCTCAGTCACCCCAACCCATACAGCTCGGCTTGCTCCTCTCACTTCTCCTCACACAGCAGCGTCAGTCGAAGCTGGACCCATACTGCAGGCAATTGAAGATGGTATCTGTAAGTGGCGGTGGCTCACAGATGATGAGTTTACTGCACACAAGAATGAGGTGGCTGCAAATGGTGGAGACAAGAAGAAAGTACGGAAGGAAAGGTCAGATAAAGGGAAAAAGAGAGGCACATACAAAGGAAGCAAAGGTAGCAGCAAGAAGTCACATGGGCCAGATAGTGGTTCCGATGAAGATTCTTCTACATCTTCAAATAACGAAGACTGATGTGGATTATATTGATATATACCTAGACTAGAGTTTGTCATTTATATAACATTTGTCAACCGTAAACGTTTAAACCAGGCAGAATGGCAAAACTGGGACCATTAAAGAAATCAATGTCACGGTGGGCAAGCTTGAGAGTATATTATCAATAGTTCTAGATATGGTACACAAATGCATTATATACATAGTATCAAAAAATTTGGAGGCTGGACAAAGATTTTGGAGGTAGGGCCATGCTCGCTGTCAGCAATGATGGCGGCGGGTGGACGCACGACGCGAGCACCAGTGACATATGTCACGCTCGGGAGCGTCGAGTGGTAGCAGACCTTGCCGAGTCTAGACAATCTGATGAACTCATCAAGGCCCTCTGGTAGAAATTTTTTCTCCCCCGGAGGGAATAAACATAGTATTAACCATAGTATAGGATTTAAGTTGCGAAACCTATCTAACTACCTGGTCCTACCGCCCCGGTTGTTCCGGCTATTTTGATAGTGTAAGGTGGGTACCTCAGGTGGGGATAGCTGGCACGGAGCGTCGGGAGGATATCCGGAAAGCTGGTCCATGGAGGTCCATGGATCCATTCCATAGGTCAACAAGAGTCCATGGGGGCGTGCGCTGACGCAATGCCCCACACTCCTCCATTACAGTTACCTAAGGCTCCGCATCCTCCTTTGGGCCGTTGTCCATAGATTGGGTTACGACGATATTATGTTTGATGGGCTGAAGCTGCAACGGTCGAACTCAGCCTCACTCAGGCCCGAAAGTGGTTGAAGCCTGAAGATATGTATGATAATGCCGTCTCAGTCACAGTAACGTCCATCATGCATTTATAGTTATAGTGCTGTTTGTATTTGCTGTAATGCCTTGGGAGATCTTGGAATATCAATGAAAAAAAGGGACGTGAACGTCGAACTGAGAATCGACACCGATAGCGAAGTTGCAATGCATAACCTTGCGAAACCTACTAGTATTATGGCCTCATACATCGGCACAGTACACAGCCGGATGATATAGATATTATAGACATCTGGAGCCTGACTCAGGGCGATTTCGGAAGAACGTGAATCGATCAACGTTCAGCGCAGTGCATAAAAAAGAAATGAACCTCAAGCCAACTGAGACACGGAGACCGAGATATTAGTGCGAAACCTTGCGGCCTGATACATACGTGGCTACATCTAAGAAGTAGGCTTTGGACTAGTGATCTCGGAAAATCAAACAACCTCGAGCTCGGACCCTCGACTCGGAATTGAACCCTTGCTTTCATACGCCTGCCAATCACATTTAATTCCCAGGGGTCCAAGTCTAATTGGCAGCTAATAATCAGATATATACCCATCACACTTTAACCCTGACAGCAACCCAAGTACAGAGTAGGAGGGCGATCTCAAATAAAAATAAATATACCTACCTCCGTATCAAATGGAAATTTCAAGCGCGCGAGTCGAAACCTTGTTAAATGAATCTTGCATGGCATCCAATGGGGCTTGGTATACGTGCGCGGGAGTTTGGGATATTGGAGATTGGAGATGGCGTTCTGAAGTCTGGGATCTAGACCTGAGGGCTGGCTTAGTTTGATCTTCAGAGGGTGATGTCACTGTAATTTAAATGCAGGTGAGGTGAGGTGCGGTCGGCGATTCAGTGATCCTGTATGCGTGAGAGGAGAGGAGGCACAGTTGGTGCAATGCAACATTGAACCTCAACTCGGCGCTCAGATTCAGAACCAGTGGACCGCAATTGCAGCGATGTGCACATGCACATGCACATCAGATTGTGCGACATGGGGCCTATTTCCCACTTCTCGTTCCTATTTCCACAGCTGGCAGCCCGAAGCTAGAGTTGGCAGCAACTATATCATACCATAGCGACCGACGCCAAGAGTCGACTCAAGACCGGAACTCGACGGCGGAAAAAAAAAAATCGACGCCCTAAACATACCAGTACGGCACGAGCCAACAGTGTGGTAAATTGGGTCATATATCACCGCACATCCAGCTTGTCCAGGGAAAAGAATGCCCAGGAGGGCGCTGGGAATACAATTCGAAACGCGAGGTCAGGGAGAGACGCCAGCGATGCAGAAGAGACGAAAACGAAGACTAGGGCCAATCGGGAAATGAAGTCCGTGCGCGCGCCGCCAGTGGGAGTCGGGAGCTCAGATACCGCATTGCAAATATCATACATAAATAGTATGTGCTTATCGACGCTGTTGTTGCCATCACTGGATCGTGTTATAGGTGTCATTTATATCATTCTTGCACGTTTGAGGTGCTGGGATCGCCCCGCCCGGCTTCGAATTCGTGCGGGCGGGTCTGGCCTTTGGTTGTTGCGTGGGTTGAGCTATACATAGGTAATGGCATCATCATCCGAGTCTTCGAATTATTCTCTTGTTTGTGCCATTAATGTCGCATCACAGTGCCTTCGAGATGTTCGTATATTGAGAAGGGTCCGACGCACCTCGAGCAAAATGGGATAGTAAGAATCAGGACACAAAGTGAGTCAGGACCGTGATACCATCCAGCCTTATCCCTTACATAGTATCTCACAACAATCCGTGCTGACAATTAGAATCCAAGTTACCTGCTCACATTGAATATTCTTCACAACCTGGCAATCGACTCTGGGCTCCGGGAAGTCACAACGCCAAGAAGAATCAACTTACTGGCAGATCAAGGACTCGGATTCCGAGAAACGTTTCCAATTTTGGACTCGGCCACATCCATATCCTTGACTGAGCAAAGCCGCCAACCGGTGGGGCCATCTTGAATGGAGCGCAGCGCTCTGGCTTCGTAGATGTATAGTATATCTGCCAGCATCGCTCATGCACAATTAAACCCACGCTGTCGTAGTCTGAGAGTGCCCAGTGTATGAAATAAATGCTCAGAATGGTTTGGTTTATTTCTGATTGAGAAAATGAGAACGTACAGTATACAGTAGATCATGTTGCGGTTTGGAGCTGGTAGTGAATTGGGGAGACGCACGAGGAAGTTTGAAAAGAATAGTACGAACTTCGCATACCGTGGCTTTGCTGCTGCCGTGTGGGGCTGTGAGTGTCAGCGGTCCTCTGGATTCTGCACATAAATATTCTAGTAAATGCGGTGGCGGTATATATCCGAGTCTTTATGAGCATACGTGATCCATCCATGTGGCCTGCAATATATTGATCAATCCGAAAAAATAGGGATATCGCGGCCTGAGGCCTGAGGATGAGTAGTGCGCGCTCTGGTTAATTAACCATCGGGATATATTATTCGTTCTAGGTTGGTCATGTTACCCTATCCCTCCAGAAGAAGTCCAAGCCAAATTCAAGGTGACAGTCGCCGGTCTAAGTGAGTCGAGTGAGTACCTTTAGTAAGGGAGGAAACACGTACACGGTATTCGAGCTCATACTCAGTGGGCGATACCAGAGCTTCCATCACGTCAAGTAAACTTGAAAGGTCAGGTGCTTCGAGTGTTGATCTTAGGCTTCCCGTAAATCGTGTGTGCAACCTAGTAAAATAGACTCAGACTCGGAGTCCGGCAGGACATTTCGCTGCATCGTTGAATGTGGAGAAAAGAACGGTTCGAGGGGTTGGAAGTCTACAAGACAACTGCATGGTTTGTCAAAGTCAAGCACTGCCGCATTGGAGTGGCCCTTTGAATGTTTAGATTGGCAAGCATGTGCTCACCGCTCCTCCTCGAATTAATATTCGATTCCCGCTCCTCGATGAGTGCGACACGTGAGCCTGGACGCAACGGCGCACCTCCGCCCGCTGACACGACACACGACACGTCACGACCGTCACATCGCAACCTCGTCACCGCCACCGCGTCACGACGCCGACGCCCATCCGTTCCGTCATACCTAGCTACATACAGGCACAGTGACGGGTGCAGCGCATCCCGTGTAGGTACCTGTACCTCACACGATCACTGGCAGCGCATCCCGTGATCAATCCCGACAAGGGTCACCGCAATAAGCCATCCTCGCAAAAGCTTCCGAAAACAATAAAACAGCTCCATCTCCATAGCTATTAGCATGATAAAACGTAAGTACCTCCAATCGTGATTCACATCATCTGTCCATCATTTTCACTGAGATCGTGTTCAGGGCCGATTCAGAATCGGGATGGATGCTAACGTTATGTATTAAACGTCTCAGATGCGGATGGGGCTTGGAAGGGATGGATGAGGATGGATGGGATGGGGTGATGATGATGGAGTCCCACGCTCGCCGTTAACTTGAACTCTGCACACGACAAATTAATTGTAGGTAGGGTAAGCCTTCGTCGACTCCGAGCGAGCGAATCGGCGCTCGCGCTCAGCAACGGATTCAGAGTGTCGCGTCACAGTCTTTGATGATGGGATACAATACAATACGCGAGGTCGACGAGAATTGTACGTTCCACCTCCTATGTATACGGTACGTTACCGTCGTCTCTTCACACTGTCAAGGCAACGGAAACACAAAACACAAAACACAAACGCACCCAGTGGCCAGGATCCATCGCCCCGCCTAACACCCAAAATAAATATAACACATACACATGTCAGCTAAAAAAAAGTGTCGACGCGCTCGGCACCCGGTGCAACAGCAAGTGTCGCAGCCCTCACAACAACACCGGTGACACGCATGTACACACAGACGTGGCCGTGACACAAAAATCGGATCACGCAGGCCTGGATTCAGGTTGCAGCAAGCGTCAATTGACTGTGATCGGTGTTGCAATTGTCCCCCATTTGGGCGGAAGGCCATTCATGCATTGATATTTGACATAATTAATTCGCATACACGGGCGAAACACGCCTATGATAAAACACGCTGCAGTGAAAAATAAAGGAAAATCCAATACATGCGTACATGTGTAGTTATGTAACTGTGAAAGAGAAAATCTTCCCATCGCAGTGTAGCGTGCGCCGTGTGCACGCGAGGGTGGTCACGACTCGGATATCTACCCTCGTATACTTACGCGATTTTCTCCCTCCGTAATAACATACCTAGGCTTCCCTCTGCTAAGCACCTAATATTAATACGCTTCGCTCTGCACGCTGCAATCTTTACGCAAGTACCGGCAGTCTTCCTAATTAATTTACGGCCTAAGCGGATGATTAGCGGGACCGTGTGTGGTCGGCCTCGACGCATACACGTTTTCATTAAGATGTCTTTTCTTTTTTTTTTTTTTTTGGGGGGGGGGGGTGATGTGTGCACAGCCTTGGATACATGCATATGATTTTGATTTCGGTTTTTGGTGGCTCGCACGCGTGAATGCTCGGAGGGATTTCACACATGCAGTTGAACCAGAGTGTTCGGAAGCGACACGACGTCACACGAGTAAATTTAAAAAAGTTCAATCGTTCAACAACTGTAGGATAATTGGTGTATAGTACCTAATTGTATGGTGATTTTAAGTGTTGTACGTAGGAGTAAAGGGGGGAATGGGAATAGATAGATAGTGAGTGTGTGGTACAAATGGTTGTGGCACAGGTGTAACAATGATGAGCGGAGAAGACGAAGACGAAGTGTGATGAAGTGGGGCGAATGAGAAAGGGCGGGCGGGCAGGCGGGCGGACGGATGAAATGAAACGATATGTAATGAAACAGGAAACGGAGAAAGCAAGTGCAGCGTGCGAATTGGGTTTAAACTGTTACAAATGTGCGCGTTGGGCGCAGAATCGGAATCGGGCGCGGGCTCGGGCTCGCCGTGGTGAAAAGAATATTGAGCGAGCGTGTGGTGTGTGGGCATGTACAGCGGAATTGCAAGGAGAATGGGGTGTAAGATAGTGGAATGGGGAACTTCGGGCGTGTAGTGCGCAGTGTAGTACCAGTACCGTGTAGTGAGAGACATCTTCTAAGTATGTCGAGGCAGAGGTCGGGAGGGAGAAATGGTATCGCGTCGCATCGCTTCGTAGCGAGGACCGCGGGCGCAAGACAAGGCATTCAGGCTGCCTGAAAAGAAAAGAGAGAAGACGACGGCTGGCCGGCCACCAGGCCCACCACGACCGCATCATATAAAGGACCATTTGCCCGCAGTGGGCCAGACAGGCTCGCCGTCCACGTCCTCAAAGTCCATGAAATTCTTCGGCGGGCCCACGAACCAGCTCTCGATCGTCAGCCGTCTCGCGCGGCCCATCACCTTCTTCTCGTCGTCCCGCCTCCCGCCCGCCGGTGCCGACATCGGCACCGCAACGAGCTGCACCCTCACATCTCGCGCGCCCCTCACGGGGATCCCGCCCTCATCCTCGTCCTCGTCCGAATCAGAGTCGCCGTCGGAAAAGGGCATGAAGGACTTGGACGCGAGGATGGGCGCAGCGCTCGTTCCGCGTGTCGCGGCCCCGAGTAAGGGGCTGTAGGGCGGGGGCGAGAATGTGCGCGGGGTGAGGTCGTGTGCGCGGCCCTCGAGGCGGGCGAGCGCGTCTGTGCGTTTTGTGTGGCGGTAGTTGGTGGATACGGCGGAGGAGGCGGTGGTGGCGACGCTCGCCGGGCGGTGTTTGCGGAGGTGGGGTGTGAGGAGGTGGGAGTGCGAGGGGGAGGTGGGGGTGGGGGGAAGAGGGGGGCGTGTGGGTGCGCGGTGGGCGGGATTTGGGCGGGGAGGGGTGGTGAGGGGGCGGGGGCGTACGGGGGTGTGGGGGTGTGTGGTGTGTTTGTGTCGCGGGTGCGGAGACGGGGACGGGGACGGAGGGGAGGGTTGTTTTCGGGGCGGGTTTTGGCTGGGGGAGCGTGCGGGATTTGGAGGAGTGGGAGGAGAGCGACGATGAGGACGAGGCGTGTGGGTGGCAGTGGTGGTGGTGGTGGCGGGGGGTGTCGAGAGCGGGGAGCGCTGGGCGAGAACGTTTCGCGGGTTCGCTGTGCGTGGCTCAGGGCGATTAGAGATGCGAAAACGAAGCTGCATACCTTGGCGGAAGCGAACCGGGAAGAAAGACGAGGCAGAGGCCTGCGACGAGGGGGACGCCTGGGTGAATGCAGAGAAGAGGCTCTCTGACACGTCGCTCTCTGGGGACACGTCGGACACGTCGCTGTGGGCAGACGCGATTTCGCTGCGTGCATCGGCGGAGCGGACAGAGTCGGCAGCATCGAGGGAGAGGAACGAGCGGAACTGGGTGGTGCGTGCTGGGCGCGGGTGAGCAGGGAGCGGGGGCGAGTCGGAGACCTGGGGCAGCTGGAAGAAAAAAGTGCTGTAAGTCTTGGGAGGCATCGCGGTGGATGCTGGCAGGAGGAAACGCTGGAGGCACAGAGTGTGGCCAGCAGTATATATACATCCACGGATATCCGCCGCACACTCTCCCAAACAGGACAACACGAGGTCGGCTGCAGAACCGCGATTTTCGCCTATTCCGCATTGGGGCCCTATCCTGGATACAGGATACGCGAGCAGGATACCCGCAGATACCTTCGATCCGTCCCTGCACGTGACCGACAGGCTCCGCTCGTCCTCCATCACATACCCGTTCCTAGCCCTCTGTGTAGGAGTGATGTGGAGGCTCCGACGGAGGAGCGGTTGCCTTGCTCAATGCTACTTTTTTTTCAAATGGGCAGGCCCAGCGACGAGGCTGCGAGCCTCTGAATCTGCGACCCACGCAGCAACAGCCGCGCCCAGCGCAACGCTCCTTCCGAAAGCGCGCCTTATCGCGCCTTAACGCAGCTGTGTTTGGCCGGACGAGAGTCTGAGATCTTGCGTCCGGTGACTTGGCCGGCGCGTCGCACTGCAGCTCTGCGGCTTCCCACGGCCTTGCAGTCGGCGAGACCTGCTAACGACGTGCGTTTCGAGCTAACGACATGCAAACAGCTGCAGCCGCAGAGCCCGCATCAGCCCGCACCGGCCCCAGCGCCCAGCCCGCAGCCATGCACGAGTCGCGTTGGGACCGTCTTACGAGATTTCGAGTTACTCGCTGGCTACCTAGATACCCAGATAGCCTTTCATACCCTCGTAATTATGAGACCGCACTCGATCCACGATCGCACTCCTTGTACTTTGCCCTGAAACTCCTTCCTAAATGTCTCAGAGTCATTCGTGCACGGCTCCGGCGTCTGTCCTGCCACAATGGGATTGCCACTCTTCCGACCTTCCATCGCCATGCATGTGTAATCGTAATCCTGCGTTGAAACAGCCCTGATGATATGCAATTATTGATGGACGTGGATCTACGTGGATACCCGCCCCGCTGCACCACACCTGCCGCATCAGGTGCGTACCCCCGCCCACAACCGCACCCAATCCGTTGCTGCGTCCAATGCCGTGCTCCGCCTGCGTCGCTGCGTCCGACGTGCTCCACTCACAGTTGCCACTCCAGTCCACCCACCAATACATCCCCATGGGTTATACGCCTCCCGCCCTTGCGAACCCGTGATGGACGATCGTCAATAACGCACGATCATACATACCGTATAGTAGTAAACCTCAGAGATTAGATCCCAGTAACCCGGATCTCCGTTCCGACCCTCCCCCCGTGTCCGGCTAATTACCCGATTAGAGCACCCCGTTTCGTTTCGAATTCGCCGTCACATGTCTGTCGTCGCAACCCTCGCTGTCACCGCCTTTGCAACCATCCCTCTGTATCTGGCAAACAAGAAGACCCAGAGAAGAAGGACCTCGAGAGCTCGGGCTCCCCACTGCCCCTGGATACCAACGCCATCCTATTCGCCCCAACGATGCCACGACTGTTGTACACCTCTCCTGGCATGATTGCCTTTTCCGTGACACCGTGCCCAATCCCTCTTTAACCGCGGACGATGATTGGTTCCGTGCTTCCATGCCGCCCGAGAGAATTCGTCCATCCCCCATCTCAATGCGCAATCAATCCCCCATTAAGTCGCCGAATCGTACCAAGGTTGGTCTTGGACTAAACGTCTTGCACTCACCCTGCCATCCATCTGCGGAGTCCAGAAGTCTGATTTTGATCCTCTGTTCGACTTTGGCTATTCAAAACACAATACGGTAAATCGGTATGACACAGTCAATTGCATGACAGTAATACAAACCGGCATTCCGATCGGCCGCTACCTGGCCAGGTAACTTAGTAAGTTACGCATGACAGTACCTACCATCCAGACCGTAACTCAGTCCTCTCGACATTTCTGGCACGAACAAGAGGGAAGGAAGCTGGAAACCTAGCTAACCTAACCGGAACGCTTCTTCGAAGACGTACAGCCATATTCGTACAGGTTAAAACTCACGCCTTGACAGTTGCCAACCAAAAAAAACCCCAAACAGCGGCCCGCCCTGCCGGCGCGCGAATTCGAAGACGACGGGACGATCCCAGCACTTGAAATGTGCCAGCCAATCTAGATGGTAATGACACCTATGACACGGTACTGTGATGATGGTAGCAGGTACTGAATACGCATCCGTACGTATGATTTGCAATACCACATCTGAAGCCTGAGGTCCCAACTCCCAATAGCAACGCACGCACGCACACCCAAGCTTTATTTTTCCGATTGGTCCCACGAAGTCCTCGTCCTCCTCGTCCTCCTCTGCATCTCCAGCGTCTCTCCCTACCCCGCGTTTCGAACTGTATTCCCAGCGCTCCCTATAAGTATAGGCCTTCTTCCCCTCCCTGGACAGGTCTGGACGTACAGAGATACAAATGTCAATTTACCGCACCGTTGGCTCGTGGTTCGCGGGTGCTAGTATTCTTTTGGGCGTTGGTTCGCGGGTACTAGTGTTTTTTTGGGGCGAGAACTAGTATTTTTTGGGCGTTGATGTTGTTTTTTTTCCACGCCTTCGCAGGTCGGTCTCGATTCCAGTCTTGGCGTCGGTCGCTATGGCGTGGCATGGTATGGTAAGGTATGTACTATGAAATGATACGTATGGCTACTGCGAACTCCAACTCCGGGCTGCCAGTATGGAAACAGGAACAAGCAAGAAACGAGAAATAAGACCCCAGGCTCCGAATCGTGTCCACTCGGATCTAACGACGCGCATGTGCATCATACATCGGCCCAATTTCAGTCCACACCTTCTGATTCTCGTTCTCGTTCCCGTTCCCGTTCTGAGGGGGGCTGAGTTGAGGGGCAATGTTTCTTCTCTGTCACGGTGTTTGCCAGTGCCTCACGGACGGAAGATCGGCAGAAACCACCACACCACCGCACTGCCGCACCGCACTCATCTCACCTGCACCAGCAGCCTCCGAGTCTCCCTGATACTGGCTCAGACCAACACCCTAGGTCCAGACCCCACACTCCACACTCCAAAATCTAAAAATCCCAAGATCCAATACCCAATATCCCAGACACGCACACCGAGCGCCAACAGTGATTCGACGCTCACGAACTTGAAAGCAAGATCCACCGACACTTAAGGTTCATGTGATTTAATTTTGCACCAACGCGCGCGCGCTTCGAGGTCTCCTTGATTTTGATACGTAGAGTAAGGATAGATATGTAGGTGGGTGGGTAGGAGGTAGGTATAGGTAGGTAGATAGGTGTTAGGGAATGTATGCTATTTTTATTCTTGATCGCTGGATCGCCGCCCTGCTTTGGATATATCATGTGGTGAGCTGCTGCGGTCACGGTAATGGCACGGTAGAATACTAGTAACCGTGACGGAACATATCTGCCAATGATAATAATACTACCTAGTAGCTGCCGCTTTTGACTTGTAATTCAGACGCCCGGGGTATCATTGACAGTTTCAGTGTGATCAGATCAGCGTGAGGTCAAAGACTTTAGGCCTTTAGGAGGGAGGAGGAGGGGTTGGAGTTTTTGCCAAGGGTTTCATTCGAGGGTCCGAGCAGGTCCGAGCGTGGAGATTTGTCTTGATGTTTCGATTCCGAGGCCTGTCGTTAACTTGACACTAGTACTCTCTGAATGCTGCTTAGAGTGTTGATTCAAGGTGTGCCTAGAGACTCGGGTGTAGTACTAGCCTACTAGGTGGCCGTACGGTTGCAAGGCTTGAAAATTCGTAATGAATCTGCCGTAAATTGTGAGTGCTAGCATTTTTTTTTTTTGGGTGTTGGTTCGCAAGAGTTAGTATTTTTTGGGGGTGTTGGTTCACGAGAACTAGTATTTTTTGGGCGTTGATTTTTTTTTTTGCATCTTGGCGTCGGTCGCTATGGCGTGGTATGGTAAGGTAAGGTGTGAAATGTTATGGCTTGCGAACTCCAGCTCCGGGCCGCCAGTATGGAAATAGGAACGAGAAACGAGATATAGTTTGGAAATAGACCCCAGGCTTCGTGTCGTGTTGTTACGATCTACATAACGTGCATGTACGCAATTGCAGTCCATTGCTTCTGATTCTGGTTCTGAGAGCCGAGTTGAGGGCTAATGTTTCTCCTCTGTCACGGTGTTGAGCCCAAGACAGAGGATCGGCAGAAACCACCACACCACCGCACCACCGCTTCACCTGCATCTGCCAACAGCCTCCCTGATCCCAGTTAATTCAGACCAACACCCCAAGTCTAGACCGTCCCCAAAACTCCAAACTCGACACCACACTCCAAAAATCCAATATCCAAAAATCCAAAATCCCCAATATCCAATATCCCAGACACGCACAGTGCCAATAAGATGATTCGACGCTCACGAAGCCGACAAGGATTAATTTCGCACATGCGCGCGCGCTTCGAGGTCGGGTTCAAGTTCGGCGCAAGCCCTTGATTTGATACGTAGGGGTAGGTATATAGATGTTGGGGAGGGTATGCTATTTTTATTCTTGATCACTGGATCGCCCCCCCCTGCTCTGGACATATTCATATGGTGAGCTGCTGCCAGGAACGGTAATCATTCAATGGCACAGTACAGTACTAGTAACCGTGACGGAACATATTTGCCAGTAATGATAATGATGCTAGCAGCTGCCACTTTGACTTGGACGCCCGGGGTTTCAGTTTCAGATCAGCGTGACTCGAGGCCAAAGTAGGAGGGGGGAATGTTGGAGTTTTTGCCAAGGGTTTTAAGTTGCATTCGAGGGTCCGAGCAGGTCCGAGCGTGGAGATTTGTTTTGATGTTTCGATTCCGAGGTCGTTAACTTGACACTCTCCGAATGCTGCTTAGGCTGTTAATTCAAGGTGACTCGGATGTAGTAGGATGTAGTACTAGCCTACTGTACTAGGTAACCGTACCGTTGCAAGGCTTGAAAATTCGTGATGAAAACTGCCGTAAGTTTCGGTGTCTCAGCTGGGGGTTTTTTTTTTTGGGCGCCTGTGTCGTTGTGGTCCGAGATCGCCCTCCCTCCAGATTACATGTCGTCCTGCTATGTGGTGCCTCGAGACTCGGATATATGTGACCATAATGTGGCCGTACGTGTTGGGTTTCGCAGGGTTTCGACGCAGTATTGCATAATGCATAATGATGCCTCGAGCGCGATATATCGGTGTCTCAGCTCGACATTCCTGAATCAAACGTTCACTGTCATACTGCTGATATTCCGAGATCGCCCTCCCCTCTGAATCCGGACATCTATACCCTCCGTGTGCCTCGAGATACATCGCCCATGTCGAGTTTCAAATTTCATGCGCAAACATCGGTGTCTCAGCTCGGTGCGTACGTCCACTCGGTACTCCGCTTTGTCGTCTAATTGATATTCCGAAGATTCCCTGAGTCTGCCATTGCAAATGCAAAATCCTGTAACTAGTACCATGACCATAAGTGCACACTGGCGCTGTGACCGCGACTGGATTGAGACTGATACATACCTCCAGACTTCTGGATCGCTGAGCCCGAGTTCAACGCATGTCTCATCCCGGGTTCACCTGGACCAACATCATCATCATCATCACCACCATAATCGTAAATTGTGAAACCTCCCTAAACGTCGGAAGTACCTACCTAACTCATCTCACACTGCCGCCGGCGTCGACCTGTGTTTCACTGCCTAGTCCGAGTGACAGAACTTCAAGTTGGAGAGCTGTAACCTCCGAATCATGCCGGCCTGTCGCCGTCGTGATGTGTTATCATCATTAGCTTTCAACTGATTCAGAATGAAGTGACTCGTCGGATTCGGATTACAATTCGATATTCAATGACGGGAGGCACGGATTCAAACGAGACAATTAAAAGTGTTTAGCACGACGGTCCCCCGGGAGGTTGTTTTGATTGATCAATGGCCCGGTCAAGCCTCTAATAGACTCATACATACGTAGGAGGCCTTAAGATCAATTGATCGGTCTCGTGTCTCGGTGAATCATTGTTAATCGATTCGGACCATCGGTCGTGCCTAACGCCAGAACAATGTCCGTGATGCATGGCTCGAGGCCGAACAAGATAATCTAATCAGTACTATTCTCCCCTCGTTTACAGTTAAAAATACATACATGACGATAACCACGCTCACGTTTCACTGGCTGGATTTGTGACGATAAGCATTGTTATAATATGTCTTCAAGCTGATACATAGAGCCCGTGTCATGTACTACGTGGTCCTCGACCGCGCCGCAATCGAACCCGGTAAATGTTCATTATGGCTCTGCTTCCGTTTGTCTCTGGGTTTAATTTCTTTTTCGTTCTTACCCAGATATTGCAGCCCCACTGTAGCGTTCTGAGCTTTCATCAACCCATTTCTCCGAGTCCTTCCTGGCCTGCCCACCATTGGTCCACACTGCATACCTCCACCTTCTGATATCAATTTGAGAATGATGTGGGGTGTATTTGGGGTGTGAGTGATCGGACGACATGGGGTGTCCTACTCCCTCTACCACACCACGGTGGCCTCGGATAAGCGAAGAGCCGATGAACCTGAACCTTCATCGATCGTCACGGTTCACGAGACAAAATCAGTTTCTCTTCCATTTGGATGGTGACTATGCACATCGATGTGTACTGTACGCTGTATGGTGAGCCCGGGGGAACCTCCTTAAATGGGTTACTGCTGTGATTAATATCAATCCCAGGACCTTACACCCTCTCACGATGCAGACTCGGAGACCACTGAGGCACCAATTTCGGAAACGAACACCAAGAACAGATCACGCGACACAATCACAGCGTTATTAGTAAGTAAGGAATTATATAGCTATTTACAAATCCTTCGCTTTTTTATCAACCATGCTCACGTTTCGCTAACTAGATTCGTGACGGTAAGCATTGCCAGTTATAATAGCTCCACATTTTAAGCTGATACACAGAGTCCGTGTCACATACGTGGCTCTCGACCGCGCCGCGATCGAACCCGGTAGATGTTCATTATGGCTCTGCTCCCATTTGTCTCTGGGTTTTAATTTCATCTTCGTTCTTAGATATTGCAACGCCGCAAGGCGGTGTAAGTACCACGAATCTGAGCTTGAGCTTTCATCACCCCGTTTCTCCTTCCTGGTCTGCCCATGGTCCACACTGCATACCTCCAGCTTTTGATATCAATTCGAGAATGATGTGGGGTATATTTGGGGTGTGAGTGATCGGACGACATGGGGTGTCCTACTTCGCTCTATCACGACGGTTAAGCGAAGAGCCGATGAACCTGAACCTTCATCGATACAAAAGGTAAGCCCTCAGTTTCTCTTCCATTTGGATGATGACCATGCATATTGTACTGTACGCTGTATGGTGAGCCCGGGGTAACTTCCTTAAGTGGGTTACTGCTTACACCCTCTCACGATGCAGACTCGGACACCCCTGTGGCACGAAGTTCGGAAACGAACACCAATACAACAATAACAGATCACGCGACACAATCACAGCGTTATTAGTATGTTAGTAAGAATTGTATAGCTTTACGATTTTCACAGCTATTTACTTCGCTCTTTCATCATTTTGCAAGGTTAGTCATTATTTCCTTCTGTTTCACCGTTTGACATTCCGCTTCCTACTTACGCTATTCAATTTTGCAAGAGCGGATCTAACCTGAGACTTCCTTGAAAACCTCTAGCTGATACCAACTCCGAGTCTGCATTGGCAATCTTTGGACTTTTTAATTCCTCAACCACAATGACCGTTTCGATGTATTACTTTTGCAAAAAGAGTTTACATAAGGAGGTGCGTTGTTGAATATCACCTGATAATCATTTCAGCTAACATGGTGCAGATAGCATTACAACTTAAATGCTTTCGACATATATAACCTTCCGAGTCTCTGGATCGCAATGTGTTTTATCGAGAATGATACACCTCACGTTTGTTCGATACAATATCCCCTGATATTTGCGTTAATGTCACTTTTCAAAGGTGTTTCCGTGAAATTCTGCCGCAAGCGATGATGAACTAATCTCGAATGCAACCCAAAACCAAGTATGATGCAAACTGTACTGACGAAGACATGATTCATATTGTGCATCTCATACGCTGTCTCCTCTGCGATAGAGAACTTGAAGAACTGTTGAAGAGTGATGGTATTTGATTTTCTGACTCTCTGGGAATAAAAACCACTATCATTATTACCCAGCAAAAACCCCCAAGCATATGTAATAATTTTGACCCCACATTCTTTTTTACAGCACTAAGACAGGTATGGGTTGGCGCAAAGCCGAAGCGCCGTATGACCATTTAACTACTTATGTAGCGGGGCCAGCCGCTCTGGTTAAGATTCTCTATTGTAAGTCTATTATAATAGGAAGTATATACCAGACTTCCTCGTTCAACCAAGTAGCATGTGGCGTTAATTCAAAACACAGGGCTCGAGTCAAGTACATCTAGCCACAATTTAACCAACACAATCACAACTCGTTAGCATGTATCTCATTCTATCGAGAAGACGAGAGAAGTAGGCAGTGCAGCACCCGTTCATCCATTCACAGATGCGTTTGATTTATGTTCATGGGCTTCGAGGCTCTAACTTGGGAACTACACAGGCTGTCACGAGCATCTACTTTTGCCTCGTGATTGGGCTGAATGCACTAGGGGCTTTGCAGATCTAAAAGAACACATGAGAATCACGAGCCGGAAATGCAACGTGTCTGGAGGACGAGGTTTTCACCGGATGCTATTTGATGTCTAAAAGCACCGCACCTTGAACTCGCCACTTCGTTAAATATAAAAGAACAGTATTGTTCCTTGGACATCCCAGCAGATTCCTCCCTCTTTCAACATGGTCCATCTCACTGCTTTCGTCGTCATCGCCTCTTTTCTCACCGCTTTGGCCGTGCCCCACAGTAAGCGTACTGTAGCTAAAGTAGAAGCGGACATTTCTGCTATCAGTGCAGATATTGTGAGTGCCATATTTTCTATTGCATACTTGCTTGTTCATACCCTTTTTTTCCAGACGAAATTGAATAATGCGATCAATGCGTTCACAAGCGAGTCCTTGTCGGATGCTCTGGTACACTAGGATCTCGAGTTAATATTCTCATTTCATTCTCATATGAGTTCCATGGACAGGCAATCCATACACAGGTTATAACTCTTGAAGCTGCAATCAACACGGTTAGTGAGGCCGCAAAATGCTTATAATAATGAATTACACAAGAATTCTTGAATATAGGGCACAACCGACGTTCAGGTTTGGTTTCTTCAGAGCGCATTATTTCACAATGTGTCTTGATCTCATGCTTAGAGCACGGGTGCAGTCGACGAGGCAGATGCTACTACCATACTTAACGCTGTTGAAGCCATCCAGCCTACGATCATTGAAGCTCTCCACACCTTCATCACGAAAAAAACATTATTCGAAAACTTGCCTCTTGCAGGGGCCACAAACCTCATCAGATCAGACCTCAGCACTTTGAATACAAACACCTCCGTGAGGGATTTTAGAACTTTCTGACATAGTACCGGAGACTTACAGCTTGCATTAGGCTTTCGAGGATGCGCTTGTAGCTAAGGCTCCAGTGAGCATGACCTAACGCCTCACAGTTTGCATGCATTAACCAACACCTTTCGTATACCAGAAAGATCTCCAAGCGAATGCAACGGCCATTAAAACAGCCATTGACGCAGCCTTCTCTGCTGCGATCGCTGCTTATGCATAAATTATTTTGACATTTGTTGAGTGTTTGATACTGTATTGTATTTCGTATCTTGGAATAAATACGAGAAATGAACGTTTGGTACTGGCTCGGCTTTTGCATGCTTAGTAAGCCTTGGCTAACACTTTAGACTCGTGACCACCCTCAGGACCCCTGAGAATCCCTAGGTAGGGCATATCCTGGTCCGGGCGAAAATTTGGTATTTTGAACCCTAATCCCTGATCTGGTCCAGGCAGATTTGGGTCAAAATGGACCTAAGGCCTGAGCTAGATGTCCGGGTCTTTTAGGTCCAACCTTTATAGGTCGAAGGCCATGTCCGGGTATCCTGGCCATTATGGCAAGCACCTTCATCATCAAATCACTGGAACAACTGCTTCCCGGACTTGTGCTTACACTCCCATCAAATTCCATGATCAACCCCTTGAGTCTCCTTATGCTCGCCATCAAACTTTCTCGTGGCCCCCGTGGGCATACCACGGCCAGACCACAGTGGCATCCCCAAAAGGCGATTTCATGTGAAACCTACAAATGTGACGTAGGTCACCCATGTCTCCACCATAACCATCCCATCGCAGGCACAATGTACACTTAGTCGACACCGTCAGGGCCTCATGGAGTAGTCATGAACCACCCAACATCCATCATACATGTACGCATGCCCCCTGTGGCGTACCCTTGCTCACCCCATGGGCTCATCATATTCCTCCCCGATGTGCTTGCAGCTGCCCCATGGTTCCCCCACAGTCTCACCATCCTCCCCCTGAGGTCCATACATGGCGTCCCCTCAGTCGGTTCACCGTCCTCCCATGACCAACATCCAGCACCCCCAACCCTTCCCAGTCTGCATGGGGCCCCATGGTCACCCCAAGCTCTCCCGTGCCCTTATAAACTCAATGATTCATGGGATTGTCCGGATGCCAGCGATGTGTGGGCACCCCCCAGCATTCCATGAGATGTCCACAACTTCCCCACGACTACATCGAGATGACACAACGTCCCTCCCATGGCTGACGCACGACAGTCCCACGTCCCTCCCATGGTGGACGCACGCCAGTGTCACACCGCAACCTCATTGCCCCTGGATCGGTCGATCGCTGCATCACCCCTACTCCCTATTCAACCCCGCCCATTATTAATAACCCCACCTGGTGATCCGCAGCGGCCCCCCCTCGCCATCCACCGTGCTACCTCCCCCAACATAACCATACGTAGTTTCTCCTCCACACACCTCTCGAAATGCCCTGCCGTACTACTCACCTGCAATTTCCTCTCGGGTCCCCCCACCACACATGTATCCAGTCAGGCGCACTTGCCCCATCCCCCTCCTTCCTCCATCACCACCCCCCCAGGGGTACCTCCACCACCCGTGGCGCCGTGCTCGAGGACGACCCTGTGGTAGCGGTCGAGGTCGCCCCCCCCCTGCAGCTCCTCCTGCTCAGGGTTTTCCCCCCCCTCCGCATAATCCTCCCTCTCCCTCATCCTCCTCTGCCACCAGCTTGACACCCCCTCTCTCCCCCGGGCCCATACATCGAACCACTTCCCCTCCTGGCACATCCAACTCGGACTCAATGGCTGCCCCCACGCGACGCGCCCTGGCAGAAGACGCCGCCCCCCGCCGTGCCGCCTTCCAACTTGGTGTGTCTGTCCCCTCATCCAACTTTACCACCTCATCTCTCACCGAGCAATCCCCCACCCCTCCCCTCATCAGCCGCTCTTCACCCAACCCCCCCACCTTTCCCAGATGCTTTACTAGATCCAGAGTATCCTACCTCCGAAGACGAACCTGACATGCCCTCCCCCCCACCGCCCGCATTCCATCCCCCAGAACTCCCCCACGTGAGCCCCCCCACCCAATCCACTCACTGACCATTCACTCACCCCACCCCCATCTCAACTTTTAGCCCCCCCATCCCACCTCCATACCATCACCCCAGCCTCCCCCACCCCCTCGGACACCTCCACCCCAACGCTCAGCTACCCCTTCGGACATCTCACCTCGGGAACAGCGAGCCATGCGCGTATTTCAGGCCGCCCTACACCCCTTCGACTTGTCTCTCTCCCCACGGTCGCCGAACACCCGCCCAGCCCCCCTCACCATTTCCGCCCCTCATAGCCCAAATCTCCCCCCCCCCTTCCCAGACATATCAACACCATCACCCCCCCCCCTATAACTACACCCTCCCTGGTCACCCCCCCCTTCCTCAACTAACCACCCCCCCCTGGTCACCACTCCTCCCCCAACCCAATTCACCCTGCCCGCGCTCTCCAACACCTGTGGTAGATGCTCACCCGTTACTATCAAACCCCCACCACCAGCTCGTCATCTACATCGCCTCTTGTGAACACCCTCGGGCCCCGTGGACTGCACAATCCGCCCGCCTTCGCATTCCTTCCGCTCACATCCATCCTGCGTCCCCCCAACGATCTTCCCCAGTTGTGGAGATCCACCATGTTTTGTGGGCCATTGAGCATGACCCCGCTGCGTCTTTGATGGACCACCTCCTTGGCGATTACCGGTCATTACTGTCATTTGCATCTGTTATCAATCTGCGTGTTGACCAGCTTGAACCCTCAGTTACGAAACCATCGGAACTGTCGCATATGCTCGCACAGCTCACACCCACGTCCCTGGACTCACCAGTGAAGCAATCCTGCCTCACTTGGACCCTCTCACTCACCTCCAATCTGTTTGCATTGCACTATACTTAGAGCCCCAGAACGCCCAGGTATCTGATGATGGTGCCAGATACCTACCAACGTTTGAACCGTCCCCTCAGGCCCCAGACCCCCGCCCCCTCAAACATGCCTGCCGTGGCGTGCCCCCTTTGTCTCTCCCTGAGCACAGCGCCCTCGTCATGCTCTTGGTGTCCACGCGTCCAGAGGTCCAGACGGCCTTAGCCACCACTGTTCGTAAAGACGAGTATTCCCAGCTGGAGAACACAGTTGCGGCTTATTGCGCAGTCTCTCAGGGGCGCGCGGTGTCGGTTTACTTTCGGAAATGAATCCAAAAGACAGTGGGTAGCGGTGTCGTCGTTGCACGGCTACTTACACTGGTGTTCGGCTCAGTGCGCTTTGCTATCAGCAGCAACAAAAGTAGAACAAGGACGAAGATGATGACGTAGCAGTGATGATGATGATGACGTAATACATGACGTAAGTGTAGACGAGATACAACAGCAAATGTCACGTGATTGACAAAGCTGGCCTTGATGTAGACGTAGTAGTAGTAGACGTAGCAGTAGACTTAGACTTAGAC
>MU134353.1:47677-72093 GCA_015039355.1 Ramaria rubella
ACCACAGGAGGACACATGGGCCCATGGGGGCCCAAGGGTGATGGCCGCCTCGGGAGGGGTGGAGGTGGGTATGATGACTACATGGGTGAGGTGGACTCATCACCTTGGGGGAGACATAATGGTGTTATGGACGGGACGTGGGCTCATCATGGGAGTCCCATGGGCGCTAAGGTGAAAAGCTGTTCCATTGGTGGTCTTCTCCGTGTTCCGTTGTTTTGTGATATTTTGAAATGATGATGCTCGTCATAGGCCATGGCTTCAGTGGTTCAGCAGTATATCTGATCACTAATCCGTGCACACTAAACATATTGACAACTATGGTTCACTGTACAGTTTAAAGTCTCTTTTTTGTTGATTTGGCAACTTCCATCCACAGAATCTATTGCACCTCTGTCTACAGCCATGTGTGAATTGATCTTACTACAGACCTGACATGGGTTCCTGAACACTGGATGGGCCAAGGGAAGCATTACCAATCTTTGGAAAGGAAATCATAGATAAAGGTTAATATATGGTTTTTAATTGAAACAGCCCAAAATTAGGGCTCTGGGAGCCCTGGATATGCAATCCAGGCCAAAATTAACCTCTGAAAGGCCTCAGGCCATGGTCTGGGCAAAAGTTGGCCAAACACTGGAGGCCTGGTCCAGTCTGGGCAAAAAGACTCCAAAAGTCGATTTTTGTGTCTAGGCAAAAACATAGTAATTCTAGGATTTGGGGATCAGACCTCTATAGGGATTCTCAGGGGTCCTCCAGCCTCTCATGACTTTGTGGCAGGCTTATGTCATCAGAGAGACTGGGAGAACTGGTCCGGATTTACCATACAACCACATCCGGTGTCATCCGAGCCCCAGTGGTCGGTGACAATCGTGACAAAGCAGGCACGGCGTGCTGGCTGCAGGCTGCTTGTCGAGCACAACATCTTGCAGTCAAACAACATTCGCTCTGTTGTGCTTAGATCATGTAAGCCTGGAACGCAATCCATTGGGTGCGGTCATGTGATCGTGACTGTTATATTTTCGAACTCAATTTTATAAGTGCCTCAGTCACTGAACTTGTCCAGTTCGCTGAGGTATGTCATTCTAGTTACAACCTTAGCATACCCTAGAGACTGATTCATAGTAGCCTTTTCGTTTATTAGGTAGATACCATACTACTCAGTGAACTTGTCCAGTTCGCTGAGCCTTTTCGTTTATTAGAATCTATGCAATAACGCTACATGCTCAGCTTCAAGTTACTCTAGTCTTGGCAGATTTGAACTTAATAAACAGGGTCATGGCTGGAGATGACAATAAAACCTCTTTGAGCAATGGAGGCTACTTGATTACAAATACCTGCACCATCCTAGTTTCCCACACACATTCTCAACAGGCTGAAGACTTGAAAGCACAGGAATGCATGGTGTGACTTGTATATGCAGCCCTGTTTATTAAGTTTAAATCTGCCTATACTATGAGAGTAATTTGAAGCCAAGCGAATGTTGTTTGACTGTGAGACATTGTGCTCAACGAGCAGCCTAGGTTCGGTACAAGCTGTCTTCCCGGTTCAAAGTCCTTTCAACTCTGTAAACTCCGGTGCGCCATCTGAGAAGAGGCTTGGAGCAATATACATCGTTTCGAGGGTTAGGTCCAGGCCTTCCTCTCGTGGCCACGCTTGGTCCACAGCTCAGTGACAAACATAAAAGTTATACCTGATATGTATGGTAAGTGGTTCCCCTACTCAGAATTGACCACAAGCATCTGCTTGAAATATAATATAGCTCATGATGTGTGGGACTGCAGGGTGCTCTACCGAATGGATGATCATACTGCAGCCACAAACATTCACATAACACCCTACGATTCTAGGTACATCTTCTATGAAGATATCTGAGTGTTTTCTGCACCTAAAGCATCTGCTGAATATCTATGAACACGTAGTAGTACTATCAGCTCTTCACTACACTATGCTCTGATATATTTTTTCTGGAGCATTTTTCATAATTCTGAGTTGTCAGTTACATTATTATACATATATAGCATGGTAATATACAAAAAAATTGTAAGGAAATGATTTGACTGCCCCCAAACATCCCAATAACCTAATCCCCCTAGAGGTGCCGATTGCTCCAAGCCTCTCCCCTGGAGATGAAGCAGAGCTTCAAGGCTTGCGCCGAGCCTACAGTGCCAGTCACCACTTCTCATCAAAGTGCCTTGCAGGGTTTGATCCCGTTTCTTGCAGTTGTTATTCCCACCTTATTTTTTACTATAATAGTCCTATATTGTATATTGAGCATGCTTTAGGGTACACTAGGTTGGGTTGTCAATACTCAAGGGCTAAGGCTAAATCTAATTTTTTAAATCTGGCCTCCCAAAAAATTGAAACAAATAAGGTTTGGTGCCCTACAGGGCAGAAAAAAGTATGGGGACTTCAGGAGACTCTTTCTACATGTTTTTAGACTAGTTTGGGTCAGTATGAAGTCAATGGAAGCAGGGAATCCATCTGAACTGACTGCTGGTCAACCTCATTTTAAACTCCACCTAGTTTACTCATTTCACTGGCCCATTAACTAATTTCTCTGATGCATGATTTATTTACATTCTAAAGCTTGTCAGGTATTTCATTTTTATTTCAGTGCTTCTCACCTATCCGTAATTTGTAAAGATAGGGTAAAGCTGACTCTCCACATGCAATCCACATCATCCCTGCATCCAAACATTGTCTTCCAAAAGTGCTTGCCAGCCCTCCTGTTCTCCTTTGGCAAGTTCAGCTACAGTAGATAAATTGATCTCACTTTACTCATCGGAGTCATCAGATTCTTCACCAGCAACATATTCACTCCCAGATGACTCTGGAGTGCATGACCTCTTGCACCGAGTGCAGGCTGCTACTGCTCGCTTGTTCAATTGTGCCATCTTGAAGTCTTATGTAATGAATATTTGATCATGTGACATGAACCAAGATGTCTGACAAACAGTTCCCGCAGAACATTTTTCTTTCTCAAAAATCCTCAAAAATTTGAAACATTACATAAGCAAACCAAAATTTTGCGTATAGCCTTCTTTTCTCATTTCGCATCGATCCAGCTTAGGAAATGAAAGTCACAGGGCAAATTTGCGGCTGCTGCAAACTCCGCTAGGCTTGATGAGAAGTGGTGACCGGCACTGTACGAGCAGCCTGCGCAGGGCCAGCACGCCGGGCCTGCTTTGTCACGATCATCGCCGACCACTGGGGCTTGGACGACGCCGGATGTGGTCGTATGGTAAATCCGGACCAGTTCTCCCAGTCTCTCTGACGACGTAAGCCTGCCACAAAGTCACGAGAGGCTGGTCTAGCAACACTTAGCCAATCGCGCAATTATTTTGCCACAGAGGTTAGTATCTTCGTTGTCTTTTTGACGCTCTTCTCATTGGTGAGCATCATGACTGAACGATATAGGAATAACGCAGGCTGGCGCGGAGCTCTTTTGAGCCATGACGGCAAGATGATTGCCCGACGCTGTCAGCGTGATTTCTTCTATTGTGAGCTCTAGGTGAGCCATTACATCATATTGTTTACACATGCCTGCAGTATTGAATGGGAAGAATACCTCTCGATCAACCCCTATCAGCACTCGGGCCTCAGAGTCAATCAAATTCTGTTAAGGCCCACGACCGTGACCTGTTGGGCTTCCTTGACAGTATTGAGATATTCACATGCAGGGTCTAACCCAAATTACAGAACAAATTGGTGTTGATGGTCCTGAGCATAAAAGGTAGCTGCACATACTAGAAATCAAAGAAAAGCGCAACGGATCCGTATTTTTTTTGCGAACCTGAGCGTCGATCATGTGTGGTATATTTGCTCTCGTGCAACCTCCGAGCGCGCCAGTGTCCGTGTCTGAGATTCGGTGCGCATGCTCCCTCTTGCAGCATCGTGGGCCCGATCAGTCTGGATACGCTCTTCTTCACAATAAGACGATAGGATTTGGGCACAACCGGCTTTCAATTCAAGACCCAGGTGCTCCTCCACAACCCCTTCTCGACACACCCTCTGGTACGGCTTTAATTTTCAATGGAGAGGTATATCCCTTCTGCGTGCATAGGCCGTTTTACATTACTTATACTCAAAGCAACAGGTGTATGATCATCTTGAAATAGGCCATAATCTCACTACACATCACAACGCGACATTGTCCGATGCCACTGACACATCTGTGATCCTCGCGCTGTATCTTTTGTATGGGTCAACTTCTGAATTTTTTTCAAGACTTAATGGTGAATTCGCCTTCGTCATTTGGGATGCCAAACGTCAGCAAGTGGTCGCCGTTCGTGACCGTTTCGGAATCAAGCCCCTCTATTGGTATTATGACTCCGACCGACTCGTGTTTTCCAGCGAGATTAAAGCTATCCTGAGCCTTCAAAACATGAAGAGAAAGTTCAGTACCGGTTAGTGCGAAAATGTAATTTGATTTCTGTCACTCACAAATGCAGCAGAGTGGTTGGATCACCTTGAACCCACAATAGGTCATTCCCAGCACTTAACTTTCATAGAGGTGAGGGAATAATACATTGCAGTTGGATTGTTACTGAATGTTTTGATACCCCTAGGGTGTATACAACGTGCTTCCGGGCCAATATGCCACCATGGATATGACTTCGTCTGACTGGAAGAAGCCGCAGGTAACGTTTTCGATACTTCCCAACTGTTACAAACATTCACGATATGCAGTTTTCGACATATTGGACTCCGCTACCCCTTTTGCAGACTCCGGACACGCTTATTTCGTATGAGGATGCCAAGGCAGAGGTGAGGCGGTTGTTAACAGCAGCCGTGAAGCGAAGGCTCGTCGCGGACCGTGAGCTCTGCGTGTATCTCTCCGGAGGTGTTGACAGCACCGTCATTTGTGGGATCGTGCGTGAACTGGGGCATCCCTTGACCTGCATCACCATTGGATTTGACGATCACGTCGTATCTGAAGAAAGTAAGCTGTCATGTTGTCGTTTTCACGATTTATTCACAGGTTGTGTGGTTGCCCAGGTCTGGCAGCCAAAACAGCCCAACACTATTCCCTCCCTCACGAGTGTGTGTCATTCACCCTCGCTGACACAGCTAAGTACGCCGAAAGAACATTATATCACACAGAAATACCAGCTTTCAATCCACATGCCGTCGCTAAATTTCGACTGTCAGAATTCGCCCGGAAGAAAGAGTTTGTTGTTGCTCTCACGGGGGAAGGCTCTGATGAGCTCATGCTAGGATATGCTCCCTTCCGATCAGAGCTTCTTTTGGAATTACGTAGTAAAGGCGGCGCACTCGCTGAAAAAGCGGAAAAATTGAGATCGGATGTTTTCAACAAGGATGCAGTGACTGCAGCAGCTAGCCTGTGGCCTGATGAAATCCCCCGGTGAGTTTTCACCTGTTCTGTTTGTTTGTTTATTTTCAAGAGGTGTTCATCCACATTCAGGGTACGAGGGGTTCCCTGTTGGCAGGGATGGTTTCTCGTAAACATGACCTCCAAGTTCGACACATTCAAGTTAAGAACAGATGGTCATTCTCTTCCCAAGCGCTCCCTAGATGCTTATTGTCCTGCTGCTCCGGAAGGCCTCTCGGGTTTGAGGATATCACAGGTTGACTGGTTAGGGTGAGTCCATGGCATATCCAGTGATTTGAAGTGCACTTCTGGAATCTGAGTTACCTAGACGATTACACAATTATATCGTGAGCGTGTTAGTGTACATTTTTTATCACATTCGCTGACTACTATTGTCACACAGATCCCGTGTCTGGGCGAACGTGTTGAGATGGCGTCCTCCATCGAAGGCCGTCCACCAATGCTCGACAAGGCCTTCTCAGAATTTGTGCTGAGCCTCCCCCAGGAATATCTTCTAGACCCAGAGACCCTCCGCGAGAAGAAGGTGCTCTATGAGGCATTTGATGACTTGTTACCACCTCATATTCGTACTCGGACGAAACAACCATTTTTAACACCCCCCTGGGCCGACACTCTTCATGGGACACAAGAGGGTTTGGCACTCAAGGACAAATACCTCTCACGGTACGCATCGGTCCCTCCTCCCATGTTACTCACATGTGAATACAACCCTGTAGTGAGGCCCTTGAGCGTGTGGGCCTGTTTTCGGCTGAAAAGGTGCAAGGGTTACTTGCGGTGCTCAGAGGCTCAGATAAGTCTTCAGACAGTTTCCTTGGAACTGTGCTGTCCGTGCAAATTTTGCATGCTCTCTTTATTGAGAATGAGATTGTCGGTGATCCTCAATTCCCCATGGTGAACCGATCTATATTGTGACTGTAATACATACATACTAGTAATACGAGCTGGTAAGTTGTTACTGCAGACGCTTTAATTTCTAATGCAACATCATCGGAGCTTGAACAATATAACCAATGCTGACGTCACTTTTGATGTCGATGTCGAGCGAATACATACTACTTGAATCTACCGAAAGGTCACGACGGTGCTCCACCACCGATGGAATAAGTCATGGATTATAGCATTCGGATGGTATTTGAATATTTATTGTCAAAGCTTTCAAGCGGGCCATTGAATCAAGCCGTTGTTTCTTAGTTGCAGTACAATGACAGAGTAAGCACGTATACCCCGGGATGATTTACAAACAAGTGAGTAAATCCAGACTCCTACCCAGACACCCTTCGGCGTTATGGCGAGGACTTATGTTGGCAGACTCACGGCTATATATCTAATATGGGTGAGGCCATTGCGTCCGCTGCGCGAGACAGTGTGGCGACGCGCGGGATCCGGAAGATTTGCTAAGGCATCTAAATTCCACAGCGAGACATGATCCTATGTTGTCTCGTCGTCGACGACGCCTGCGAGCCTGTGGGCCGTGCGTTCAGGGTGAACGCGGCACCAGGCGACGACTGCATGGACCTCGCCGAAAAAATCATCGTCAAGGCCCCAATCGATCCCAAGCTTAGGGCATTCCACCTGTGGCTATGGAAGCCAAGCGATGAGTTGAAGCTGGCAGTGTCCCCTTTAGAAAGCCTCAACTCTAACCTCAAACAACTGCATCTGGACCGAGAGTCAGGCAAGGAGACCAACAACAAGGCGTTCTTGCCCTCTCCGTCCCAGAAGATCTCAAAGGTGTTCAACAAGGAATTAGAAGAGGACTGCGTGCACATCCTTGTGCAGCTCCCGGTAGAGACGATTCGGAGCAGAGGGGCTAACAAGCGTTTTCGTGGTAAGTGACACGCTGCAGGGCCGATAAGATCTAATTGTTGTAACAGACGAAGCATCTGACATTCTTAAACGCCTGAAAGCAAAGAAGGCGAGGGTGCCATTCCACCACTCAGTGACCTTTATGCTATACTTGACCGGCCACTTGACGAGACGGAGAAGATCGCTGTCTCTCACGATGTCTATGACGACTTAATCTCCCTCCTTTTTGAATGCGATGATATTTGCGAGGAAGAAGACGTGGCATTGCTATTCAAAAGGAGACGTGATCTCTCCGCTCATTCTAAGCCTCTATGCGGCTGTCTCCAGTCTCCTAGCGCCACTGGCACCGAGGACTCTTTCCATGGATCCTGGGATAAAAATATTAGAGATGTCATCCATCTTGGATCAAGGACATGGCATTCGTAACAGCAACAAAGACACGGAGACGAAAAACATGCGCCCTGGCTTCGGCTTCCTAGTCCAAAACGTGTGTGTTTTTAGGGGCGAGGAAAAGGGACCAGAGAATCCTGAAGATCCGAGAGCGGAGTTGGCTGATAAGCTCCCAGGGAATATATGCTTGGTACGTGGGATCTTGGAAAATGATTCGTGTGAGGTGTTCATACCAGCTCTAGGTTATTACTGCCGTGGGCTTGAGTTGACGCTGGTTGCAATCTGTCCGCCTTCGGAAGGGCGAGGCAAGCCTATCATTCTAGATTTAGCCTCTGCAAATTTGAGGATTCGTCGGGACCGCATCATAAATATACGGCGGCTGATCAATTTGTCGACCCTTCTCAAGCCTCTTTCAGATCTTGTGCAATCTGCATCTGGAGAATTTCAACCCATGGAGAGGTAAAGCTGTCATCGAGTTTCTAGTGGTCACTTAGATTGACTTGGCGCCTGTTAGGAACTTTTCAACCGTTGAGATAACTGGCCTCAAGGTGCTTGATTCGAGCTTCTGCATCATTGCAAGTGTAGGTCTTGACAATGCAGGAGGCCGTTATCGCATCGATGCGACATTGACATGTTCCCAACACCGATCACATCATACTCGCTAAGGGTAGGGCATTATACATTGCTCCTCGCGGCATCCCAGTTCCTCTAAAAATCCAGGTGGATCTGCGAGAGTATGTCATTTGTATTCTGGATGTGTTGGTCATAAGTGTTGTGAATTGGTTTGTCTGTTTGCTTAAAATCTGTTGAAAGGTGCTTCATGAGATCCCAATCTTTCACCGAGATATACGGTGGGCCAACATTATTCAAAGTGCCGAAAATCCTTGCAAATGGATTCTCATTGACTGGGAGGATGCAGCCACACGGCCGACAAAAGGTGACCCACGCTTCAGTACGTCAGAACACTCGCCACGCATTCGGGATGACAACCACGGCGCAGAGGTTGACATTTGGGGAGTTGGCCATCTGATCACTTCATCTACCGCAGCTGACCTCTCTAGCGAATGCAAAGCTCTGGGTAAGCGTGTGTGTGAGGAATATCACATACTGACCGCTCAAAAAGTTCTGGAACTTGTGAAGTTGGTGCCTTAGCTCACCAACAAGGGAGGGGTGGAGGTAACAAAAAAGAAGCTGCAAGTGAGTTGCTAAAGGAAGTATACCTGATCATAATGATAGTGAAATGAATGTGAATAAAATGATCAAGTAGATGTAATCCATCTGCGCCATCATCGATTAGTCAGCGTTCGCCGTAGGTCCGCGATTTATGTCTCCTCCCCTTTCCGAAGACCTTATCGCTATAGTTCTCGCAAGTCGTTCACCTGGCTGGTGCTTTGGACCTATTCTTTTTGGAATCGGTTTCATTCATTCGCGTTCGTCGATGCCCAAAACTATGGCTCCGTTGTGCATGGCAGCTACCTATGTTTTTTCTCTATCATTTCCCCTTTGCACCAGTTAGCTCTACGTTTTTGTAAAGGCCAAATAGTGTTAATGCTCTCAGTCATCTTTGGGATAAACGATGTCTATGATTACGTCAGTGACATCAAGAACCCTCGCAAGATTGCTTCTGGGCTTGAAGGTGGTATTTCTTTCTCCGGTTTACCACTCTTCTGTCCGACGGGCTGCATATATTTCGACGGTGCTCATCTTGCTCACCTCTCTTTCCACATTGCGATACCAAAATGCTATAGCAACATCTCTTCTAGTACTGCTCGGATGGCAATATTCTGCTCCGCCGTTACGACTACAGGAGATCCCGATCGTAGATTCATTCTCGAACGGCATGATTGTCTTTCTCGCTTGGCTTATAGGCCACAGTTTTGGCCATGGCAGATTCTCCAATGTTCCCGAGAAAGAAGTAATACTATCAATGTGCACTGCTGGTATACATGCTTTAGGTGCAGTGGTGGATGTCAACTCAGACATTGCCGCGGGACAAAAGACCATAGCAACCTTCTTTGGACAACGGTTTGCCGCGCTAGTCGGTGTTCTTACTTTGTAAGTTGATATGATAATGATCTTGCGTACCAGTGACTGAGGTACAAGGTCTCATGCAGCGTTGCTGCATTGTTGGTTGAAAAGGATCGTTCCGGTGTCTTTGTCATTTACCTGCGGGGTGGTGCTGTTATCATGCTTGCACCTTGTTTACACATAAAAGGGCTCATTACGCATTTCAAATCATCGAATATTGGACTGTCGGCATCGCCATACTCTGGTGCGGGTCTAAAGTCCTGCGTCGCCGCGATAATATCCCAAAAACGTCGTGACGACAGAGGGTGACTCTATGCCTTTTTCATTACCAATGAATCCGCGGCGTTATGGGCCTCTTGTAGAGCCGTGGAAGATGCAGGATATGGTGGAATAGCTCGATCTCTGCTGTCTGAGATGTGCCTGCGCCAGATCTCGAGACTAGAGCGGTCCTTGAAGATGAGGATGAAGGACTCGAAGCCCTTGCCCTGCATATCGATGGTGAGGCCGAACTCGCCGGCGACGTTGGTCTCTGACTTGCTTGATGTGGCGAAGGTAGATGCGGCCCTTGAGGCGGAGGGCGCCCGCGCTGGAGGGGTCGGCTGAGGAGAGGAACCGGCCGAGGTAGCGCTTTTTCTCCCCGATGACGCAGATGATAGCCTCTGTGAAGAGGTAGACGTAGAACTCGCGGACTACGGAGTCTCGACGGATGCTGAGGACGTCGAACATCTGGAAGTGGCCAAGGTCGGCGAGCGAGTTGCCCTTCCAATCGATGATACGGTTGCGGAGGTTCTCGGTGATGCTATTGAAGGGGGAATGGATGTTGGGCAGGGTAGGGGTGGCGTGTTCGGGGCGGGGGCTACTAGTAGGGGAGGGGCCGGGAGCACTGCTGAAGGTAGGCTCCATGACGGGGCCTGGATCGTTGGTGTCGAGAAACGTAGGTGTGGACAGAACAGTGGCCTCTGACTAGGAGGTGACACAGCATTTTGCCATGTGCAACCTGAGGTTTAAAATTTAATGCCTGAGCGCTGCGCGCCCAGCTACGACGAACATCGACAGACCACGTCTTCGACGGAGTTCACGGAGTTAACTGAGTCCGAACCGGGGAGGCGGCTTGGACCGAATCTACGTCCCCGCCGTCGACAAATCACGTGCTAAACGCGTGCTTAATGAACGAAGATGAACGCTTCGCGATGTGCAAAGCGAGTGCGAAGGAGGAGGCTATTGGATGAAACAAGAAGTGCGAAGGTGTGAGAGGTAGGGCGTCTGTAGAATAAAATGTGTATATGTGTGCACGAAAAAAACAAACAGATATAATAGGGGATATCACGGTGGGCCGTTTCGCTGCGGTTTCGATGCGGTTTCGACAGTCGTTTTGAAACACGGTAAATCCATGGAAAAATATGCAAAACAGTTTTTCACCGTGATATCCCCTTTTTCATGCGTGTTCAAACCTTTAGTTTAGATTATGTTTTTCTACCTACATGCTGGTGCCGTGAGTTCGGCATGACTACCCAAACTGGAGGGAGAACTCCATTGATGTCACATTTTACTTCCTTATGCCACGACAAACCGACCAACAGGTCCTCACCAATGATCTGCTCGAACTTTTTGTTATTCAAACACTTGCCGAAGGACAGGCGCAGCTCTTAAGACTTCTAGACGACTCAGACACATCGGATTCCGAAGATGAAGACCTTCCGCTACCTCAGCTGAGTGGGTTATATCTCACTCTTCTTGCAGAATTAAACGCTACGCGATATCTGCAGGAGAGAGTCCACATTCCCAAAGATGGTGGTCAGTTATGGCTCACCTTAACCTGCTACAAAACCGATCATCCCACTCTCTTTTGAAGTCTACTTCACATCTCACCTCGCACTTTCAACACACTGTTCTCCAAAATTAAACATCATCCTGTATTCCAAAACAACTCTGACAATCAGCAAATTCCTGTGGATCATCAGCTTGTGGTGGTTCTATATCGATTCGGTCACTTCAGAAATGCAGCAACTTTGCAAAAAGTGGGCCTATGGGCTGGGTTAGGATATGGGATGGTCAATAAGTGTACTCAGTGGGTGATGCAGGCAGTTTGTGATGAGAACTTCAGGAAGGTAGTGATGAGGTGGCCAAACGACAATCAGAAAGAAGATGCACGCAACTGGGTAGAAAGCCATTCGTGTCCTGGATGGCATGATGGCTGGCTCATGGCAGACGGGACACTGGTCCCATTGTTTGCATGACCTGGTTTTTATGGTAATAGCTGGTATGACCACAAGAGTAATTACTCTTTGAACGTTCAGGTATGTTTACTTATTATTTGACCCAGCACTTGCTGATTTTGGACTTTTAAGCTAATTTCCACACCTAACCTTCATATCATTGATTACGGTGTTGGACTGCCAGGCAGTCAACACAATGCGATGGCCTGGAAGCAAACACAGATCCCATTGGAGCATGAGACATTGTTAGGGAGAGACAAGTGGGTGTGGGCCAATACAGCTTACCCTTTGCAAACCTGGTGTCAAGCACCATATAAAAAGTATGTTATAATGATGTTATTTATTTCACAATGATGTATTTGCCATTTTGCCAACAGACCCGAGAAAGATATACCTGAAAATGTGAAGTATAATTACTATGTCTCCTGAGTACATGTGCGATCCGAGCATTGTGTAGGCTTTTTGAAGGGCCAATGGTCATCTTTATGCAGATTACACCTCCATATCAGCAACCCTTCACACATCCAATTTGCAGTAATCTGGGTGACTGCGTGCATCGTTCTACATAATCTTGCCATGCTGCAAGAAGCGGAAGAGGATGACGGAGGGGATGTAGAGTTAAGTGAGTTCTTTCGTGAGAGATTAGGTTTGACTGAAGAAGAACAGAGGATGTGTGAGGCTCGCAATCTGTGGGCTGACAAACATATAGCTAATGATGACCGTGTACGTGAGGTTGCACAAGATGGGCAGCTGATTCAAGGATGGCTGCAAAGGGAGAGGCTGAAGAACGTGCTCTTTGAGCACTTGGGGACATTAGAATGGCATGTGTATTATCTAGTTACTTTTAGTTTGGAAATGACATGTTAGTGAAAAAACCAAGATGGGTAGTGTCTGAGGAAGTAAGAGAAACATCAGGACCAAAGTCTGTGAGCAAATGAGAGTTAGGAGATGCTGTGGAACTTGTAGGGATGCTCCCACCCATGTTCATACCCACCCTCGATGTACGCTCCAAGCGTGCCATCTCATATTTGTGCTCAAGCTCCATTCATCATTCCATCATCTCCATCTCATGCTCCATCTCCATTTTATTGATGTGCACAGCTATATCTCCCTCCATTTTCTTGCATTCCTGGCACGCAACATTGTTGTTCTTGATGACCTCGCTGATAGCAGCATTCTGGGATGCTGCTAGCTCTGAGGCCTTTTCAATAAATGACTGACGGTTCTTCTTTGTGCCCATTTGGGATGGTGGGGGTCCTGTTGGCAAATGTCTGTGCTTAGTGAGCTTCTGGCCAGCTGGAAGTGCATCCATGTGCGGAGAACCGGGAACACCCTCTATTAATTCTTTGTCCCCAGAAGCATGTTCCCTATCACTTGGCCCATCATTCCAAGTTGCCGTTGGACCCTCAGAGCCTGTGGATCATTGAGGCATGAGGATGGAGAGGTCTAAGTCTGTTGCACTATTGGCTGATGCTTCCTGGTCGACTATTGGGGCTTTGAGAAGGACGCTGAGGTCTTTGCACCCTGGGAAGGCCTTTTGTATTTTCTCTAAAACATGTGAACACATACACATCAGTGAATAATTTGACAGTAAAACGCACCCCAAACATTTGAGATTGCTGAATTCTCCCAAATATCCTCTTCTCTATCCTCTTCAATCAGCCCATGCCCAGTCGAACCAAGTTCTTTCCAGCATTCAAAATACTTCTTCTTCAAACTATAAATCATGAATGTAAGACCATGAAAGTGACCAATAACCAAGCTCATGCATTTATTCGATTCTTGATGACATTCGCCAGGGTCTTCATATCAGTATCCACCCAGGTCCCAGAGGCATCCTCTTGCAACAGAATTCTTGCGATCTCACGGTGATGGTCTATTGTCTTCTTCCCACCACTGTTGATGGGCTCAACTGAGTTTGATGTGTCAAAATTAAATGCCTGCCGCCACACCCAGTTGTCACTGATCATATTAATAAGTGTAGATGTTAAATAGTGAAGGTCAGGGTTTGCCCATCTGTGGGTGCCAATTGTATCAGTTAAAAAAATAAATAAGTGAGCCTAAATTCTTACTTGACACTTGACAATGGCGGCACTACTGCTGCTCCTCTCTCCATCCTCTCCCTCAGAGCCTCCATTCTCCCAATCGTCTTTTTTGGGTGCCTTCTTCTTTTGTTTTTTTTTTTGTTTTGGAGCTTTGGATGGCCAAAGATGCATCACTTCCCAAACACTTGTCACCAACCATCTTTGTGTCAGACTTCTTTCTTGCCTTGGCCAATTTTACCTCTGCCACAGCAACATTGACTTCCAGTGATGGGATAGAGGTAGAACTTTTTTTTTGTCGCTTGGGACTAGCCATAATCATTGGAGTTTTAAAGTTCAAGAAGTAGTAGGCAAGACAAGACAGCTGTGCAGCTATCTGACTAAGTTCCAAATCATCATATGCAAAAATTCCCAAATCCGTCCGAGTAGCTAAGTTTCTTTAAGTGCCCGACGCCGTGATGCCGGGCAAGCACACGAAATCGAAACGGGTTGCGAAACGGTCCAAAAATCGAAACGCCTCTGGTTTTGATTTTTGGACCGTTTCGCAATTTTTGAAACCGCCATCAATTGACAAGCGGGTTTCCCTGAGAAAGGACCAAGCAAGAGGCGACCTTCTGATACAGCTTGTTCGTCGGGAGACATTGGGAACAATGATGCCTTTAAATAGAAACCTACAAGGTATTGAGAGTTATCCGAGAAAACAGTCGACAGGTCTCACCTGTCCAGTTCACGGCACGCTCATCCGGCCCGAAATGAGCAGGAAAAGAAAGAAATGAATGGTACAGCAATGAGGCAGCATTTGAGAGATTGGATATCTGAAGTAGAGCGAAAGGGGCAGTAATGAGAAGAGGAGGACTCTAAGATCATGCACCACGCATACCCAGTTCCATTGCCCTTCTAACAAAGATTGAAGCTGAGCAGATATGTGTTTATAGAAATCTTCTTTTGTATGGATAGTACTTGAAAATCCCTGTCAGGGATGTGTCGGCGTGTGGCATCTTCCACACCCTATTGTGGGCGTCAGTCACTGGCAGGACCTTCTATGACTGTGGTGGTGACAGCTGGGCTAGCAAACGAATGGTATTGCGATGCCAGCGCTCTTAGCGTGGTCCAGAAGCGGGCCGTGCTCAAGCCGGCGCAAGCATATGTACAAACAGATGAGGTGGGTAGATTAGGGGAAGTGGTAAGGGTGGGAAAAGGATGTGGGAAATGGATGATACGCAGGTGGGGAACAAGACTGTTACCTATCGAGCGGAATATGTGCCTCCACTCCATCCATTTCTCAAGTGGAGGCAGAGGATGTTACACTGTGCAAAATAAAGGAGAGGTGGTAGTGAAGAAATGGCGAGGAGAGCATGTACGACGTGATTTGTATCATAGACCTCGGACAAAGTGTGCTTTGGCCGCCTTGTTCGATTCATCTATGACTGTGGTCATGACGGCTGGGCTAGCAAACGAATGGTATTGCGATGCCAGCGCTCTTAGCATGGTCCAGAAGCGGGCCGTGCTCAAGCCACCTGAGGAGCGAGGTGAAGAGCCAGAGGGTCAGGAAGCTGAGCGTTGGGGATGGCCCAATGGAGGCGCGCGGAGAGGGAGAGGAGGCAATCCTTGTTTGGTTCGATGTAAAGCTTGTAAGCATCACTGCGCCAGCACCCTAGTTGTTGAAGTTCGAAGTCATTGAAACCAGCTGCTGCGGCTGATGAAGCCCCTCCTCTTCTGAAGCTATGGCCAGCGTAAAGTGAAGCATCGAAGCCAAGTGAAGATAGGTCATTTCACAGCCTCTTTAATAAGTTGGAGTGAAGGAGTGGGTTTCCGTCTTCACCAACGAACAGAGCAGATTTGGCAGTTCTGCGATCGACGAGAAAGAGCTGCTTGAGGCTGGAGACTGGGCATGTAACTGTATTAGGAGCTGCAGAGATATACAGGGAAACTCCTTTGCGGAAAGGGTCGGTTTTGGAGGAGGGAATTGAAAGGACAATGTGAGTGGGAGAGGCGAATGAAGGTTTGAAGTGTATGCAGTTGTGGGTCAGGTGGACTGTGGGGTCGAATGATTTAGTGGAATGGACTGTGAATTCACCGCAGCGTAGAAATGCTGCAATGGCGAGATGGATAGCTGCGGTGTAGTTTAGAAGGCCAGTTGCCGCGGGGGAAGGGTAGATAGAGACGAGGCGATGGAGGATGTTGAATGTGATGGGTAGCTTGGGTTTTCGGTCTTTTTCACCCATGTAGCACTTGATGCCGCGGACCATCCACTGCAGCAGGGGGGACTCGCAAGCTTCAAAGGGAAGGCCATTGTCAATGTGGGCAGAGCGGACATGGGTAATGTAAGCTTTGATTGTTTTTGGTTGGAGTGCACGTGAGCCAAGGAATGCCACCCATTCGAGAAGTGCGATACTGGTTGCAGGTAAGATTGAGCCGGAGAGGTGATGAAGGTGTGGGTTGTTGAGGACGAATTCAAAGATAGATTTCTGCTCTGTGTTGTAGGATGAGCGGGTGCTTGATGCAAGGCCATGCCAGAGCCAGAATGCAGTGAGGCATGAAAGGTGAGAGTGTGTTTGATACCAATGGTTGGCTGATGGGGTGAGGTGGGCTGTCGTTTGAGGAATGGGGAGAGTCAGAAAAGTGGGGTATATGAAAAACAAGAAGCATGGTCAGCAAGCGCATTTTCGGAAGAGGATAACCAAGAGGAAGAGTAAGAGAATTCGAGCTGTGCTGCTAGCATGACAATAAGGCGAAGGACTGTCATGACATGGGGAGACCTATTGGAATCATTTTCAATGGCGCAGACATCAACTTGATTGTCGACGTGGAAAATCACATGTTTGTGATACCATCGGTGGCCCCAATGAAGAATGGCTTGGAGGACCACGTAGATTTCTTTGAATTGGATATCGTGGTCTTGAAATCAATGTGGGACCCAACTAGAGAACCACTTGTCCTCGAAGATCCCACCAATGCCCTTTTTCCTGCTTGCATCAGTGAAGACATGGATGGCTTTATAAGAAGGGGCTATGAGCTGAATGCCATTCCATGCAGACATGTATGTATTCCACCAGCAGATTTCTGCAGCGGCATAGGCAGGGATGTGACGAATGGAGTATTGGGAGATGAAGGTTGTAGAGAAATTGAAGAGATGGCACAGGGATGCTCTCTGGAGTGTGGGATAACTTGTGAACAGAACTGTAGGAAGCTGATCAGTTGCTGAAGATCACGTAGTGAACAACGGCGTTTCTGGGCCCATTTGTTTGATAAATCGATAAGGTATGTGAGCTTGTCCTTGGGTAAGCAAGCTTCCATGGCTAATGTATTGAGCTCGAGACCCAAGTATTCTGTGCATGTAGATGGACGAAGGGTTTTTTCGTGTTGAAATGAGAGACCGAGGCTAGAGCCGAGAGCTTGTATCCAATCCACAGCTTGGTTGGCAAGGAGCAGGTGTGTGGATGGCTTGAAAATGGGAAGGAAGTCATCCAGATAGTGCTTAAGCTGGCCAGGGATATGGCGCTGGATAATCCAATGGAGTCCTTCTGCGAATAGGTTGAAGATGTAGGGTGCGAACTTGATGCTGAACATGAGAACAATGGCATGATAGAAGGAATTTTGCCAGTGGTATCCGAGACAGGGCCAGTCAAGGGGGTGGACAGGGATATGGTGAAATGCTTCCTTCAAGTCAAATTTTGCCAGCAGGGTGCCATGCCCATAGGAAGCAATGGTTTGAACTGCTTGTTCAAACACTTAATGCTGCTTTCTGAGTGCGGGATTCCATCATTAACAGAGGACCCTCGTGGCCATGATAGATGGTGAATCAGCCTGCGCTTCAGTGGCTTGCGTGGGCGTGTCGCGGAGCTGAGAGGGGAGCAGCGGAAGTGAGGCAGTGGGGGGGATGGGAAGGGGCCAAGGGCATGGCGGTTAGCGGTGAGTTTCTCTACTGTGTTGGAGGTAAAATTGGCAAACTCCTCGGCACTTTTGAGGTTTTTACAGGACTGGTCTAATGCAGGGCCAGAGAAGCCAATACTAGCACCGAATTCTATTATGTGGCATAAGGAATTGAAAAATGATTTATCAGGGTAGTCCTTGAGATAAAGGCGCCACATGTCAAGCTGCAAAGGGGATTCGACTCGTGAAAGTCCCATATCAGACGTGTTGCACTGCAGGTTGGTATTAGGTCGGGGAGGTAGTGGTGGCCCAGGTGGGAATATGTCCGCATGGGGTAAGACGAAGGGTTGAAAAATATGAGTGGTGCTATGAATATATATGTTGCAAAGAGTGGTATCCATCCTGTGGGCAAGGACGAGGGGGGGACGAAGGTAGCAGGGGCCCGCTCATCCTGCCGGCTTCCTATGCGGAAGCTTTGGTCTTTTCAGTGCATGCGGCTTGGCCATGATCTATGCTTAAGCAGTTCTTGCACTTGTGGATTCAGCCGTGTGTGCATGGAAGGGCATTTGCCTGACTGGCATGCGAAGCAAGTCTGCTTTGCGATAGTAGACGTGGAATTTGAGTGAGAGGCCGTGTGTAGCGAGGATTTCGCTGTACTAGGTCGTGGATTTCCATATAAGTAGAGCAAGGCGAGCTCCGTGTCCATGGCATGCCACTTGGAAAAATCGCCTTTGCACATTTCGGCAAGGCGGTGATTGTGGAATAGGAAGTGATATTGCAGTATGGCGGCCCATTCGTACTGCGTATACAACTGGTAGAGGATCCGCATGTATTCAGAGCAGCCAAAGACCACCTGGTGTATTGCAGGAATGTTCGCCGAAGATATGATGAAGAATTGTAAGATTTCGAAGTATACAGTGAGGGGATCGAAAAGGGAGCAAAAGGATGGGTAATCTTTTGGGAATGTGTCCCTTTCACATTGAGTGAACTCGCCTGAGTGAGAAATCTCAAAGGATTTGGGGCATGGCTTCTCTTTGATGGTTGCGTCCAACTTGAAAAGATGTCCAGGGCAAAATTCATGCTTTGCGATCGAAAGCCGCAGCGCAGGGTTGACATGGGGGAAGGAGTGGTCAAGGGACCTACCTGAAGCTGGGTTCAGGGATACAGGTGGTATGAAGGCAGCACCTTGAGGAAGGAGCTGGGGGTTAAAGAGTTGCAGCTGAGGGGGTTGCTGCGGTGGGGAATGGGATAGGGGATGGGGCGGCAATGTAAGAATGTAGATTCTTACAGTAGCATACATGCTACTAATTAAAGCATATAAGTCACCAGAGTGACTTATGGTTTGTATTATATAAGCCACCCACTAGGGGTGCTTGTAGATAGTGGACAACTATACAGTTGTCCACAAGTAATTAAATAAGCAGAATAACTTACTTGTAAACCACACCAGTTGCAGACACCAATAAACTATTGGCACAGTCTGTTTAGTGTGAATACTAAGTTTCTTACACTTATTTGACTGCCAACCAAGTTGGCAGCACTGTGATAAAATCTGAAAAAAGATCAACCGATCTTTTTACCCAAACTGACGAGTTTAACACTCACTGGAAGTTTCAGAAACAGTAAACAGACATTTACTGTTGATTCTTCTAAATCAATAGAAGAACACCACAGTGTGGATAATAGATCAGAGATCTATGACTTTGATAAGAACTCGAAGCTGAACATCTAGATCCGGAGAGGATCCAGATACGTCTGGAGCCACAGCCAAGGGCCCAGACAGGAGGAGCTTGCCCACAATGTGGACAGGCAAACAGGAACACTGACGAGGATATCTAGTCCTCATAGAACTACGATGCCCGTAGCTTCCGATTCTATGAGTCGAAAGTGAGTAGTGGTGGATCAAAGGAGATCCATGCTGGAGGAATCAGAAACAGACGAGATATCACCTGTTAAGAAAACTAAAAGAACTTCGACCAGGTTGAAGTTAAGATCATCTCTCAATGAGTCGAGAGAAGTGCTGATGAGCGACACAGACAATTTGCTGGGAGTGCGAATGTCCCAGCTGCCGCATGTTCAAGAACATCGCAGATCGTGAAGTTTGCCGCCCCAAACAGGGACAGGAGAGCATGGGTCAATATGCCGGGATGAAGAAACCCAGCAATACGAACATACATCCGGACATATTGCCCGGATGATTACGGCCCTCAAAGAGAGCCGTATACACGTAGATACTACATGTGAAGTGAGCCAATGAGCGGCTGAGGCAGCTCGTGCAGTGGATGACACCGTGAACCAACTCCAAACCTTAGGAGATGGTATGAAACTATTAATACAGTCCCTGGAGGAGGAGGTACAAGGACCTTTACATGGAAAGGCCCCCGAACATGGAAACAATCCCAATAGGGATTGTGAAGTCCACCGCAAAGCTGAGAAGGCTTGCAAGAAACGAGACAGACAGAGGATGCCACCTCTGTCTGGACCGAGCAACAGAAATGTTTCTTGTGAAGCTAGTGCTACCCTAGAACAGGATAGCATCAGTACGCGCGGGCATACTGAATAAGAGATGGATCATGAGCTAGAGGCTCGTGATAGAGAAAATATCCATGAAGGAATTCACAGATTGAAAAAAACGTACAATGAGGAAGAAGTGCTCAAGGCAGTGACCCAACAGTCACTGAGAGATGATGAAGTCTGATGCTGATAGTGTCAGTACCATGACTAGCACTCACATTACCATTGAACATGAGTTTGATCACTGGGATAGGATCGAAAATAAGGCGGTGCGATGGAAACACCATGCGCTAGAACAATTAGGGATATCCCTTGACTTTAGAGGCGAGGGATGCATCTGCATGGGAAAGGAAGTAATTCTGAACCATGCGAATGCCTGGGAAGAACAGCTGGACATTAAAAACCCGGCTGAACATAAGACTTGAATCGCGAGTCTTAAGCCCAATCTAGCAAGCCACAAACCGTGACTTGCAAGTGGCTCTTCATTATATGTGGAGCCACCAATGAGCTCACCAGATGGGAGGTGAGACAAAGGAAAATGGAAGGAAAACCAGAAAAACATTGACGTTGGTCCAATCGACCAATGTACTGACGAGATTGCCAAAGGAGGTACTGGCTCCAAGCAACCATTATTGACGGCTGAGGACTTTCCCAAACTCAGGGAAAGATGGGAGCTAGAGTATGCAGACCTCTTTGGAGGTGTGCCGTTAGAACTTCCTCCGTGGAGGGAGATTAACCACAAAATTAAGTTCATGGATGAAACCAAACAGTTTCATTATCAACTACTGAAGTGCCAGGAAGCACTTCGAAATGAACTGATCGACAAAGTCGACTGGTATACCACCGCTGGTTGGTGGGTAGCAGCGTCAGTACGTTCTGCAGCACCAGCGCTATGCATTCCCAAGAAAAACGGAAAGCTCAGAACAGCGATAGACTTACATCTACGCAATGACAACACAGTGAAGGACATTATGCCCTTCCCAGACCAGGATACGATTCGGCATGACATAGCTCGTGCTATGTATCGATCCAAGCTTGACATGTCCGACGCATACAAACAAATACGCGTAGTCGAAGAGGATGTTGACAAGACGGCCTTCGCAACTATATTCGGTACATTCAAAAGCCATGTTATACAGATTGGCGACTGTAATGCGCTGTCTACATTTCAACGTCTCATGACATTGATTTTTCGTAACCAAATTGGTCAATCAGTCCATGTATACTTGGACAATATATTTATCTATTCAAGCTCTATAGAAGAGCATGAAAAACACCTTCAACAGGTGTTTGATATTTTACGTGAGGCACATTTGTTTCTCAGCAGAAATTGATCCAAGATCAATTTGTATTCGCCTCGTATGGAGTGCCTTGGTCACAGAATAGATGACAAGGGCATACATGCCTATGTGGATAAAATGGAGAAGGTTCAAGGTTGGAGAAGACCTCAAACATTTAACGAAGTCCAACGATTTCTAGGACTCGTGCAGTATCTGGCACCATCTATGCCAGATGTGATGGCGTATACAACTCCCTTATCAGGAAGTGCATGCAATAATAGGACGTTTCAATGGACACCCTTGATGGATAAGTGCTTCGAATCCATCAAAGCACTAGCATGTAAGGCTCCGATTCTGAAGCCGATAAATCATGCTAGCTCAGAACCCATTTGGGTTGTGACCGATGGTTCCAAATCTGGAGTTGGGGTAGTTTACGGACAAGGTCCGGACTGGACAACTTGTCATCCAGCAGGATTTCTATCAAAGAAGTTCAGTCCCGTGCAACAGCGTTGCAAAACGCATGAGCACGAGATGATTGCTATCCTTGAAGCACTTATGAAGTGGGAGGATAAGCTGCTAGGTTGCCAGTTCACACTGGTGACGGATAACAAAGGTCTCAAATACTTCAAGACACAACAGCATCTGTCCAACAGACAGGTGCACTGGTGGGAATTTCTCTCCAGATTCAACTATACCACGGTACATGTACCAGGGGTGGAGAACAAAGTAGCCGACTGTCTGTTGCACTACTACGAGAATGACAAGCAGGGTGAACATCATCCAGCAGAAGAATATGTCGACGCAGATGCGTGGCTGGACCCAGAAGGAGAATTTCTCCCAACGGATAGATTCGTAGAAATACGAATGGCCGCAGCACGACGGTCACAACGATTACAAGATGCGACAGAGCAGCATGTCATAGACGCGCAGCAGATGAAGCAAGCAGGGGAAGAACCTCCCACACAAGTGGAAGGTGATGAGAAGGACAATGTACTAGCTACAATGTTGGGTGCAGACTCAGAGAGTCTACGCTCACATGTAGAACGTGAGTTTGACCTAAAACGAGCTGTAGCCAGTGGCTACGGAACAGATCCAATACTCAAGAAAGTGTTGGCAAATCCTGAGGCTCACCCTCGATTTGGGGTGAGAAACGGACTGGTTTGGACAAAGAACCAGTTCAAGAAAGATGTAGTGTGTCTTCCCCAGGAAGTTTTTTTTAAAGGGGAGGAGAATGGTCGAGATAATCATCGATCATGCACATAGAGTAGTTGGCCACTTTGGGCAATTCAAAACCGACAAGTACATCAGATGATCGTACTGGTGGTCGGGAATGGCAGCCAACATAGAGTCGTTCTGTGGATCCTGTGCAGCCTGTCAGGCTGCAAAGAAGGACAATAGATGACCAGCAGAGTTATTGCATACCCTGCCGATCCCTGATAGACCGTGGCAGTCTATTGGAATGAATTTTGTTGGTCCATTGCTGGAATCGAAGGGTCACAACTATTTACTGGTCGTGATTGACAGACTCACGTCCATGGTGCATCTAGTCCCAACTACAAAGAGAGTGACTTCATGACAAGTCACGTGGTTATACCTCAAAGAGGTAGTACGGTTGCATGGAGTACCTGACTCAATAATATCGGATCGCGACTCCAAATTCACCTTCATATTTTGGAGGGAATTGCAGTGTATAATGGGCACGAAAGCTGCTCATGTCCACAGCATTCCACCTGCAGATGGATGGAGCGACAGAATGAGAAAATCATTCTGTAGGGCAAATACTCCGCACGGTGACAAGCATGATACTCGACAGCGCCTACTACACTACAAAAGACGCTCACTGCACACGCGCCTATCATCATCAGCTTTCGCCAGACCATCATCTGTTGTGCTACCTCCAGTCCGCCAGACATATCATCTCCACACTCATTCTATTTTTCATCAATTCTATTTTCAATATGCCATCCAGCATTGCCGCCACCACGTCCCATGATTCATTTCAGATGACCGCCAAGCCAGACATACACGTTGGACCACGCGTTGAACTTCCTAGTCGACGTTCTCCCCTTGATGTTCATTTGTCCAGTCCCCTCCACAAGTCGCACATCGTCGGTACTATCCCCTATATGTCGAATCTCCTGAAGGCCCATACCGAATATTCCCCTCGTATCCTCCTTATCACATTCACGATTGCATATGGGTATTCGATCAAACCTTCCATGCTCCCTCCTATGTCATCGGTTTTGACCCAAACTTCGAACCAGTGAATGGTTGGCATCGTATCGTCCTCAGGAATAACTGGTACATCAAAGAGCACGGACCAGGAACAGAGATTTGCTACGGTTATGTGCCTAAGGACTTCGTCAAGAAGGGCTCATCTTTGTTCCCTCTCTGGAGGAAATTCGTATCCAAGTGTCGTGATTGGTTCACATGTTTTCTGAGTCGTCATCAAGTCACATGACTCACTTACTCATCTTCGGAGATATTTGACAAGCAACTGGAATCCTATTGGACGGCTATGACTCATTTTCATCACCTGACTCACTCGCTTCTTGGCTGTACTTTCTATTTTCCAATTGTTCCACATGGTCTATTGTCTGTGACTCACTTCTATTCTATTTCTGGCTTCTATTTCCAATTTTGCTGCCACATTTCCCTTCATTTCTTTGACCACCTGACTCATTTCTCCATTTATTACAAACCACCTTCCTATTTTGGTTTTCTGCCTCTTGCCGTTAGTCATTTCTCCTGTCTGCTGTCGACGACATCGTTGTATGGCATACTCGCATCGTTTGTTGTTTCTGCTCATGTATATAAGGGCCTGTTTCGCCTTAGTGTACCCCAATTCACCTCTATCAGTTGGATTCACTCATCTAAGTCTCAAGTCTAAGTCTTCTAAGTCTACTGCTACTACCGTCTA
>MU134353.1:72118-102034 GCA_015039355.1 Ramaria rubella
CTACGTCTACATCAAGGCCAGCTTTGTCAATCACGTGACATTTGCTGTTGTATCTCGTCTGCGCTTACGTCAGCGTATTACGTCATCATCTTCGTCACTGCTACGTCATCATCTTCGTCCTTGTTCTACCTTTGTTGCTGCTGATAGCAAAGCGCACTGAGCCGAACACCAGTGTAAGTAGCCGTGCAACGACGACACTGCTACCCACTGTCTTTTGGATCTATTTCCAAAAGTAAACTGACAACGGTAGTGCAGAGTAATCAGAAGGATTGGGCCGAGAAATGCCCAATGGTAGAGTTCGCACTGAACACCTCAGTCAGCGCAACCACAGGATATGCACTGTTCGAATTGAACAGTGGATACTTGCCCCGTATCGGGCAGGTGCTATCAGTGGATACTACATTTAGAGGAGTGTGGCAGTTCGCACAACAAGTGTTGTGGAACTTGATTGCTGCTCACGATGCAATCATCCCAAGCCAAGTACAGCAGACAGACACTGCTAATACCAGATGCCATCAAGGAATGACGTACGAAGTTGGACAGCTAGTATATCTGTCTACAAAGAACCTGTCCTTACCTAAAGGACGGGCAAAGAAATTGGTACCCAATTATATTGGGCCGTACTCATTTATAGAAGTGGACAATTCCAGTTCTACAGTGAAACTTGAGTTACCCCCAGAGCTCACGGCTTGGAGAATACTACCAAAGTTTCATGCAAGTCTAATTAGACCGCATATACCCAATGACAACGAAGGATTTCCTCGTCATGATGTAGATTATATGTACAACTTTGGGAAAGAAGATGAACCAGAATGGTTCGTAGATGAGATCCTGGCTCATCACTGGACTAGTAACTCCAAGCTGGAGTTACAAGTAAGATGGACATTGGGAGATGTCACCTGGGAACCACTCTCTGCATGCAGAGAGTTAGAAGCGCTAGATGCCTATCTAGAACTAAGGGGAGTTAGAAAGCCGCTAGAGCTTCCTAGGCATGCCTCATAAGGCATGAGAAAGATGACAAGGAGTCCTTAATAAAAAGGACTCGACACGAACATGATTCGTGTCGACGATTTGCATGACACAACAGCGTCACGTGAAATTAGTCACTTGACGCATTGGGTGCGCTCGCTCTGATTTTAAGTGATGATTTCATTGCCACTTCAAGGTTTTTTTGCCACCCACTACCACACTCGCACCAGTGTGAGTGTCACATGAACTATTATCCATGGACACCGAAGCGTCCCAAACGCACCACTCAGCAGAGGCACTACCTAGTGCCTCTGAGCAATTCGCGATGCTCCAAAAAGAGCAACGCTGGACTGTGCATGGCGTCAAGGACGCCATCACCATTGTCCACTGCGACTCCTGTCCAGAGTGCAACACGTATGCGCAGCATTTGCTGCAAGCCACAAAACTGTGGCTCATTGACCCCTGAATGCGTGACATTGAACGTGCATTAAAAGTGGCCTGGCCACCGTTGCTTGCCGAGATGGCGCGTCCTTTTGTTAAGGACGCAGTATCCTCCTATAAGGAGGATATACACAAGCTCAACTCAGATCTCGACACGCTATGCACCGCCCTTGATAAAGAGCGGCAAATTAATTGCGAAATGGTGGATAAAATATCCGCCATGAAGTCGGTGCAATCAGCACCGACTATAATTGATCTGACCTCATTGCCAGATTCGATGACGGACCCAGTGAGTCCGTCTACGACCACTACTGGAGCCTCACTGGGAGGACCCACCTGATCTGGTCGCAAGACTGCATCCAAACAGCAAACACTGGTGGTGCTGTACCCAGCGTTGCTGCATGCTCACATTGCCCCCACCATAGGCGACCTGCCTGCAACGCAGACAGGATTCTTACCCCACCCATTGGGCAAGGCACCACACCCCACTGCGGTGCACACCAGTTGTCGACCCACTGTGTGATTCGACACATGCCAGCTCAATGACCCAAAATTCGTTGAGCAGCTCACACTTGCGCACGCGACATTTGCCCTGTCGCGCAGCACCATGCAGCACACTATCATTAAGCATGCTGATCGCGAGCAGCAACTCGCTACTCGAATGCCAGCATTCGAGATCGCGCATGATATGCCTCCCAATCTTAGGGATGCGTTGCGCATGATCAAGTCCTCCCCAGAGGGAGTATCACCCGCCATTCGCAGGAACGGCGACAACACCCTCCAACTGGAGGATGTTGACGTATGGGTATGGCTTAAACTCATTAAGCCAAAGAAAGACAGCCTGGTCTTTCTTCAAAAGCTAACAGAGCTTTTCACCATCCGTGGCCAGTGGGCCGATCTTGCTGGCTCAAACTGGCGGCAAGATCTATCAGCGCTGCTGTCCACCAGCGTTGATAAGGCATTTGAGTGGAAACACCCCCACGAGAGTATGACTCTCGAGGAACTAGCCCAATGGCTAGGAAACCATGCGGGGGTAGATCCCGGTAGGGCTCACGTCAACATTGACCCCTACTTTTTCTGTAAGCAGAGCAAGGTCTGCTACAACGAGACCACGCAGAGGGTCCTCGACGCTCGCGAAGGCCGGACATTCACCGGCCTTCATATACCCATGACCCCTCACCCCCCAGGCTTCTGGGGAGCGCCGTCGACTTCGGACGATGATTTGTCCTTGGACGGACGTGGTGGAGGGCCACCCCGCTTGAAGGCACGTACGTACGTGCCGATGACGGAACCATCTGCCCCGTCTGCCACTGACCCAGCATCCACTACCACAGCAGATGATACTACTATGGAGGTCGACCCAGCCGACTCCTTGTACTACGACAACACCGTCGAAGTAGCCGTGCAGTCATCATCAACTGCGCCTGCACCTATATATGCTGATCCGCCATCAGCATAACGGTTCCCAAACCTGCCTGAGGTTTGGTCTGTGGGGAGGGTGTAAGAATGTAGATTCTTACAGTAGCATATATGCTACTAATTAAAGCATACAAGTCACCAGAGTGACTTATGGGTTGTATTATATGAGCCACCCATTAGGGGCACTTGTAGATAGTGGACAACTATACAGTTGTCCACAAGTAATTAGACAAGCAGAATAACTTACTTGTAAACCACACCAGTCACAGGCACCAATAAACTATTGGCACAGTCTGTTTAGTGTGAATACTAAGTTTCTTACAGGCAGAGGCTGCTGCTGAGGCTGGGACAGGGAAGGCTGTTGCTGAGGTTGGAGATAGTGATTGGAATTACTTCCTGTGAGCGAGTTGGTGAGGTTCTCACAGAATGTCAAGTTCACACTACTGTCCATTTATGCAAAGCCTCAATGATGCACGCACCCATCAAAACTGGTTTTCAAAACATATAAAGAGTGGTCATTCCTTCATACAGAGACTAAAACAAAACCCAGAAGCACCTACTCGTAGTCTCCACCATGCAGCTTCATCAAGTGTTCATCACCCTCATTGTGACCGCTGGCCTTGTCGCCAGCCGTACTCTCCCCGAAGCAGCAGCACAGCTCAATCGTCGTTGCGCATCAAACGGCAACGAGTGCTTTGTGCCCAATCCCGGAGCGTGTTGCTCAGGCGAGTGCATATGCGGCATCGAATGCACCCCCATCGCAGCTGGCTGGAGAAACCCCTGGTGTAAGTGCACACCTAGTCTGTTGCAACGGTGATAACGCTGAGACCATTCCATTTATCCAGGTTTGTGAATGATAATCAAGTGCATGTATAACCTTGAGATGATTAGGGTCGCATCTGCTAGAAATTGAAGGAGTCGGACTGCAACATCGTTATTATGTATATCCATGCGTATCATACTTGAAGTGGTATTAAGAGTTTGCACCGATTGCAGAATTGAGAACGTCCAAGCTGACCCCAAGGTGTAAATGAGGTTGAATCCAAGCGAGAAAGACAATCATGCCCTTCGAGAATGAATCTACAATCGGGATCTCCTTTAGTCGTAACGGCGGAGCAGAATATTGCCATCCAATCAATACTAGAAGAGATGTTGCTACAGCATTTTTGTATCGCAATGTGGAAAGAGAGATGAGCAAGATGAGCACTGTCGAAATATATGCAGCCCGTCGGACAGAAGAGTGGTAAACCAGAGAAAGAATACGACCTTCATGCCCAGAAGCAATCTTGCGAGGGTTCTTGATGTCACTATCGTAATGATAGACATCGTTTATCCCGAAGATGACTGAGAGCATTAACACCATTTGAATGGCCATTACAAAAACGTAGAACTCACTTGTGCAAAGGGGAAATGGGAGAGGAAAAAAAAAATATAGGTAGCTGCCATGCATAACAGAGCCATAGTTTTGGGTATCGACGAACGCGAATGAATGAAACCAATTCCAAAAAGAATAGGTCCAAAGCACCAGCCAGGTGGACGACTTGCGAGAACTATAGGCTACGATAAGTTCTTCGGAAAGGGAAGGAGACATGAATCGCGGACCCACGGCGAACGCTGACTAATCGATGACGGCGCAGATGGATGATCGAAAGCTACATCTACTTAATCATTTTATTCACATTCATTTCACCATCATTATGTTTACCAACTCACTGGCAGCAAGTTTTTTGTGACCTCCCCCTTGTTCATGAGCAAGGCACTAACTTCACAAGTCCCAGTACTTCTTGAGCAGTTAGTATGTGAGCCTTCTCACACACATGCTTACCCAGAGCTTTGAATTCGGCAGAGAGGTCAGCTGCGGTAGATGAAGTGATCAGATGGCCAACTCCCCAAATGTCAACCTCTGCGCCGTGGTTGTCATCCCGAATGCGTGGCGAGTGTTCTGACATACTGAAGTGTGGGTCACCTTTTGTTGGCGGTGTAGCTGCATCCTCCCAGTCAATGAGAATCCATTTGCGAGGATATTCGGCATTTTGAATAATGTTGGCCCACCGTATATCTCGGTGAAAGATTGGGATCTCATGAAGCACCTTTCAACAGATTTTAAGTAAGCTGAGAAACCAATTCACAACACTTACGACCAACGCATCCAGAATACAAATGACACAATCTCGCAGATCCACCTGGTTTTTGGGAGGAACTGGGATGCCGCGAGGAGCAAAGTATAATGCCCTACCCTTGGCGAGTATGATGTCATCAGTGTTGGGAACATGTCGATGTCGCAGCAATGCGTAAATAGCCTCAAGGTGCTTTATTCGAGCTTCTGCATCACTGCAAGTGTAGGTCTTGACAATGCAGGAGGCCGTTATCTCAACGGTTGAAAAGTTCCTAACAGGCGCCAAGTCAATCTAAGTGACCACTAGAGACTCGATGACAGCTTTACCTCTCCATGGGTTGAAATTCTCCAGATGCAGATTGCACAAGATCTGAAAGAGGCTTGAGAAGGGTCGACAAATTGATCAGCCGCCGTATATTTATGATGCGGTCCCGACGAATCCTCAAATTTGCAGAGGCTAAATCTAGAATGATAGGCTTGCCTCGCCCTTCCGAAGGCGGACAGATTGCAACCAGCGTCAACTCAAGCCCACGGCAGTAATAACCTAGAGCTGGTATGAACACCTCACACGAATCATTTTCCAAGATCCCACGTACCAAGCATATATTCCGCTGGGTTATAAACCCACATGAGCTTATCAGCCAACTCCGCTCTCGGATCTTCAGGATTCTCTGGTCCCTTTTCCTCGCCCCTAAAAACGCACACGTTTTGGACTAGGAAGCCGAAGTCAGGCCGCATTTTTTTCGTCTCCGTGTCTTTGTTGCTGTTACGAATGCTATGTCCTTGATCCAAGATGAGCTCGATGACATCTCTAATATTTTTATCCCAGAATCCATGGAAAGAGTCCTCGGTGCCAGTGGCGCTAGGGGACTGGACCACAGCCGCATAGAGGCTTAGAATGAGCGGAGAGATCACGTCGCCTTCAGTTCTTTTGAATAGCAATGCCACGTCATCTTCCTCGCAAATATCATCGCATTCGAAAAGGGGGGAGATTAAGTCGTCATAGACATCGTGAGAGACAGCGATCTTCTCCGTCTCGTCAAGTGGCCGGTCAAGTATAGCATAAAGGTCACTGAGTGGTGGAAGTGGCACCCTCGCCTTCTTTGCTTTCAGGCGTTTAAGAATGTCAGATGCTTCGTCTGTTACAACAATTAGATCTCATCGGCCCTGCAGCGTGTCACTTACCACGAAAACGCTTGTTAGCCCCTCTGCTCCGAATCGTCTCTACCGGGAGCTGCACAAGGATGTGCACGCAGTCCTCTTCTAATTCCTTGTTGAACACCTTTGAGATCTTCTGGGACGGAGAGGGCAAGAACGCCTTGTTGTTGGTCTCCTTGCCTGACTCTCGGTCCAGATGCAGTTGTTTAAGGTTAGAGTTGAGGCTTTCTAAAGGGGACACTGCCAGCTTGAACTCATCGCTTGGCTTCCATAGCCACATGTGGTTTGCCCTAAGCTTGCACACGCTGGGATCGATTGGGTCCTCGGCGATGATTTTTTTGGCGAGGTCGATGAAGTCGTCGTCTGGTGCTGCGTTCACCTCGAACACACGGCCCACAGGCTTGCAGGCATCGTCGACGAGGAGACAACATAGGATCATGACGCTCATGGCGAAGCTGTGGAATTGAGACGCCTTAGCAAATCTTCCGGATCCCGCGCGTGGCCACATTTCTGACTGTACTGTACTGCCGGTGTAGGAAAATACGTTGTCACGGCGAGAGGCGAAGGGGAGGCGAGGGAGGGGCGGTGAGGGAGCGAAAATGGGAGAGCCGACTATTTATGCGATTACAGTCGCATATATTATTACTACTCTATTATTCGTACGACACGAATCAGTTGTCGTTTGTTTGGTTGTGGAGCGAAACGGAGACACTCGGACGTCATACGGCCGTAGCCAAACTCTTGTGCAGTTTACTGTGATGCAATAGGGGTGATCAGAGTTAGGAGATTTGGTAGATTTGATGGGGGATTTGATGGTGGATTTGGGATGGGAGATTGTCAAATCCTGGAAAGTGCCTCTGTAGTAACATTTGGTGGATTTGGTGTTGATTTGATGCTGGATTTGCAAGTATTTCAAATGTAAAGAGTCATTCATTAGAAATGTCACAAGTATTCTATTATGATTTACTAGACACGTGTTAGTAAATTGGCTCCAAATTCTGTTCCCCATCTGGGGTATCAGAGTTGACTGGGCAGATTTGGACAATTTTCATCACTCTTGGTTGCTCAAATCCAACACCAAATCCCCCATCAAATCCACAAAATCGGCCAACTGTGATCACCCCTAATGGCACACATTTGAATGTTGAATTTGTTTCAAAGTTGACAGCACTCAAAGGGAGTTGCAATTCCAAATTTCTCATTCACGCAGATACAGTGGAACAGACTTAGAACGACAGGGAGTCTACCCCCAGTCTCTCCCCAGTGAAGATTGACACACTGCTAGTCACGTTGGATCCCAGTGAATCAATCTGTCCCATCCGGTCAGATATTGTTGCATAGATTGAATTAGATAACAGCTGTAAGATAAACATTCGAATCACTTTTGGGTAAACTGCACACCAAATCAGGATGCAGGCCCAGTGAAAAGTGCCTCTGCAGCCATTGGACACCAGCAGGTGATGAATGTGTAATCTGATACAAGGTTTCACCAGTGCTTCATTGGAAGAAACTTATTGTTCACATTAGACAGACTGTGCCAATATGTGTATTGGTGTCTGCAAGTTGTGTGGTTACAAGTAAAGTTATGCTTGCTTATCTAATTACCTGTGGACAACTGTATTGTTGTCCACTATCTACAGGTGCCCCTAGTGGGCGGCTTATATAATACAACCCATAAGCCACTCTGGTGACTTATATACTCTAATTAGTAGCATATATGCTACTGTAAGAATCTACATTCTTACATCCTCCCCACAGACCAAACCTCAGGAAGGTTTGGGAGATTTTATGCTGATGGGGGATCAGCATATATGGGTACAGGCACAGTCGATGACGACTGTGTGGCTACTTCGACAGTGTTGTCGTAGTAAATGGAGTCAGATTGATCAACTTCCATGGTGGTGTCATCCGCTGTAATAGTGGGTGCAGGCAGGGGAGCAGACAAGGTGGAAGGTTCCATTGTTGGCACATCCATACGTGCCTTTGAGCAGGGAGGCCCTCCACCACATCCGTCAAGTGATGAATTGTCGTCTGATGTCAACGGTTGTCCCCAAAAGCCTGGGGGACGAGGGGGCATGGGTATGTGAAGGCCAGTAAATGTCTGGCCTTCGCGAGTGTCGAGGACCCTCTGTGCGGTCTTGTTATAGCAGATTTTGCTCTGCTTACGCACGAAGTAGGGCTCAATATTGATGAGAGCCCTACCAGGATCTACACCCATGGATGTGCCTAGCCATTGCGCTAGCTCATCGAGAGACATACTCTCGTGAGGGCATTTCCATTCGAACGCCTTCTCGACACTGGTAGACAACAGCGTCAAGAGATCTTGCCGCCAGATTGAACTGGCAAGATTGGCCCACTGGCCACGGACTGTAAACAGGTCTGTTAACTTTTGTAGAAAGACCAGACTGTCTTTCTTTGGCTTAATTAACTTAAGCCATACCCATACATCAACATCCTCTAGACAGAGGGTGTTGTCTCCATTCCCGTGGATAGTGGGTGATACTCCCTCTGGGGAGTACTCTATCATGCGCAACACATCCCTGAGATTGGGAGGCATGTTATGCGCAATCTTGAATGCTGGTGTTTGAGTCGCTAATCGCTGCTCACGGTCAGCACACTTGATGATGGCATGCTGTGCAACAGGGCAAATGTTGCGCATGCAAGTGTAAGCTTCTCAACGAATCTTGGATCGTTGAGCTGGCAGGTGCCGAACCACTCTGTGGGTCAACGACTTGTTTTCACTGCTGTGGGATGCAGTGCTTTTCCCAAAGGGTGGGGTAGGAATCCCATCTGCATTGCAGGCAGGTCGCTGATGGCGGGAGCAATACGAGCATGCAGCGACACTGGGTAGGGCACCACCAGCGTTCTCTGTTTAGATGCAGTCTTGCGACTGGATTGAGTGGGTCCTACCAGTGAAGCACCAGTAGTTGGTGTAGACGGACTCACTGAGTCTGTCATCGAATCTGGCAGCGATGTCAGATCGATTATAGTCAGTGCTGATGGTGCCGACTTCATGGTGAATATTTTATCCACCATTTCGCAATTAATCTGCCTCTCCTTATCGAGGGCAGCATGAAGCATGTCGAGCTCTGAATTGAGCTCGCGTATGTCCTCCTTGTAGAAGGCTACCATGTCCTTAATAAAAGGATGCACCATTTCGGTGAGTAATGGTGGCCAGCCCACTTTTAATGCGTGTTCAATGTCACACATTCAAGGGTCAATAAGCTGCAGTTTTGTGGCTTGCAGCAAGTGCTGCGTATATGCATTGCACTCCTGGCAGGAGTCACAATGGATGATTGCGATGGCATCCTTGATGCCATGCACCATCCAGCTTTGCTCCTTTTGGAGCATAGCGAATTGTTCAGAGGCACTAGGGAGTGCCTCTGCTGAGTGAGGTATATGGGACACGTCAGTGTTCATGGTTAGTCTCACTGATACACTCACACTGGTGTGAGTGTGGGCGTGGATGGAAAAGAGCCTTTAAGTGGCGATAAAATCATTGCTTAAATTCAAAGCACGTGCACCCATAACGTCATGTGATAACTTCACGTGATGATGTTGCATTGCACGAATTGCCAACATGAACTATGTTGGTGTCAAGTCCTTTTATTAAGGACTCAACCATTCTCATTCTCATGCCTATGAGGCATGATTAGGAAGCTCTTGCAGCTTCCTAACTCCCCTTAGCTCTAGATAAGCATCTAGCGCTTCTAACTCTCTGCATGCAGAGAGTGGTTTCCAGGTGACATCTCCTAATGTCCACCTTACTTGGAACTCCAGATTGGGGTTACTAGTCCAGCAATGAGCCAGAATCTCATCTACAAACCATTCTGGTTCGTCCTCTTTTCCAAAGTCGTACATATAGTTTACGTCACTATGAGGAAATTGTTCATTGTCATTGGGTATATGCGGTCTGATTAGACTCGCATGAAAACTTTGGTAGTATCCTCCTAGCCGTGAGCTCCGGAGGTAACTCAAGTTTCACAGTAGAAATGGAATTGTCCACTTCTATCACTGGATATGGCCCAATATAATTGGGCACTAACTTCTTTGCCCATCCTTTAGGTAAGGACAGGTTCTTTGTAGACAGATATACTAGCTGTCCAACTTCATACGTTGTTCCTTGACAGCGTCTGATAATCGCAGTATCTGTCTGCTGTACTCGGATCACAATGATTGCATCGTGAGCATCAATCAGGTTCCACAATGCTTGTTGTGCGAACTGCCATACTCCTCTGAATGTAGTATCCACTGATAGTACCTGCCCGATACGGTGCAAGTATCCACTGTTCAATTCAAACAGTGCATATCCTGTGGTCACACTGACTGAGCTGTTCAGTGTGAACTCTACCATTGGGCATTTTTCAGCCCAATCCTTCTGATCACTCTGCACTACTGTGCAGAGTATTTGCCCTACAGAATGATTTGCTCATTCTGTCGCTCCATCCGTCGGCAGGTGGAATGCTGTGGACATGAGCAGCTTTGTGCCCATTATATGCTGCAATTCCCTCCAGAATATGGAGGTGAATTTGGAGTCACAATCTGATATGATCGACTCAGGTACTCCATGCAAGCGTACTATCTCTTTGAGGTATAACCACACGACTTGTCATGCAGTCACTCTCGTCGTAGTTGGCACTAAATGCACCATAGACGTGAGTCTGTCAATCATGACTAGTGAATAGTTGTGACCCTTCAATTCTGGCAATGGATCAAAAAAGTCCATTCCAATAGACCGCAATGGTCTATCAGGTATTGGCAGGGTATGTAATAACCCTGCTGGTCATCTATTGTCCTTCTTTGCAGCCTGACAGGCTGCACAGGATCCACAGAATGACTCTATGTCGGCTGCCATTCCTGACCACCAGTACGATCACCTGATGTACTTATCAGTTTTGAATTGCCCAAAGTGGCCAACTACTCTATGTGCATGATCGATAATTATCTCGACCATTCTCCTCCCCTTGGAAAAAGCTTTGCGGGAAAGACACACTATGTTTTTATCAAACTGGTTCTTTGTCAGAACCAGTCCGTTTCTCACCCCAAATTGAGGGTGAGCCTCAGGATTTTCCAATACTTTCTTGAGTATTGGATCTGTTCCATAGCCATTGGCTATGGCTCGTTTTAGGTCATACTCACGTTCTACACGTGAACATAGACTCTCTGAGTCTGCACCCGATGCTGTAACTAGTACATCATCCTTCTCATTACCTTCCACCTGTGTGGAAGGTTCTTCCCCTGCTTGTTTCATCTGCTGCGCGTCTATGACATGCTGCTCTGTTGCATCTTGTAAATGTTGTGACCGTCGCACTGCGGCCATTTGTATTTCTACGAATCTACCCATTGGGAGAAATTCTCCTTCTGGGTCTAGCCACGCATCCGTGTCGACATATTCTTCTGCTGGGTGACTTTCACCCTGCTTGTCATTCTCGTAGTAGCGCGACAGACAGTCGGCCACCTTGCTCTCCACCCCCGGGACATGTACTGTGGTATAGTTGAATCTGGAGAGAAATTCCCACCAGCGCACCTGTCTGTCTGACAGATGCTGTTGTGTCTCAAAGTATTCGAGACCTTTGTTATCTGTCACCAGTGTGCACTGGTGACCTAGCAGCTTATCCTCCCACTTCATAAGTGCTTCAAGGATAGCAAAAGGATAGCAATCGTCTCATGCTCATGCATTTTGTAACGCTGTTGCACAGGACTGAATTTCTTTGAGAGAAATCCTGCTGGACAACAAGTTGTCCAGTCCGGACCTTGTCCGTAAACTGCTCTGCCTCCAGACTTGGAACTGTCGGTCACAACCCAAATGGGTTCTGTACTAGCGTGATTTATAGGCTTCAAAATTGGAGCCTTACATGCTAGTGCTTTGATGGATTCAAAACACTTATCCATCAAAGGCGTCCATTGAAACATCCTATTGTTGCACGCACTTCCTGATAAGGGAGTTGTATACACCATAAACTCTGGTATATATGGTGCCAGATACTGCACGAGTCCCAGAAATCGTTGGACATCGTTAAATGTTCGAGGTCTTCTCCAACCTCGCACCTTCTCCATTTTATCCACATCAGCATGTATGCCCTTGTCATCTATTATGTGACCAAGGCATTCCATGCGAGGTGAATACAAATCAATCTTGGATCGATTTCCGCTGAGGAACAAATGTGCCTTGTGGGACATATCAAACACCTTTCGAAGGTGTTTTTCATGCTCTTCTATAGAGCTTGAATAAATGAATATATCGTCCAAGTATACGTGGACTGATTGACCAATTTGGTTACGAAAAATCAATGTCATGAGACGTTGAAATGTAGACAGCGTGTTACAGTTGCCAATCTGCATAACCCAGCTTTCGAATGTACCGAATATGGTCACGAAAGCCGTCTTGTCGACGTCCTCCTCGACTATGCGTATTTGTTTGTACACGTCGGACATGTCAAGCTTGGATCAATATGCGGCACGAGCTACGTCATGCCGGATTGTATCCTGGTCTGGGAAGGGCATAATGTCCTTCACCGTGTTGTCATTGCGTAGACATAGGTCTACCGCTGTTCTGAGCTTTCCATTTCTCTTCGGAATGCATAGTGCTGGCGCTGCAGAACGTACAGATGCTGATACCCACCAACCAGCGGTGGTATACCGGTCGACTTTGTCAACCAGTTCATTTTGAAGTGCTTCTGGGCACTTCGGTAACCGATAATGAAACTGTTTGGTTTCATCTACGAACTTAATTTCGTGGTTGATCTCCCTCCAAGGAGGAAGTTCTAAAGGCACACCTCCAAAGAGGTCTGCGTACTCTAGCTCCCATCTTTCCCTTAGTTTGGGAAAGTCATCTGCTGTCAATAACAGTTGCTTGGTGCCAGTACATCCTATGGTAATCCTGTCGGTATGTTGGTTGAGTAAACCAATGTCAATGTTTCTTTGGTTTTCTTTCCATTTTCCCTCATCTCACCTCCCATCTGGCGAGCTCGTCAATGGCTCTACATGCAACGAAGAGCCATTCACAAGTCATGGTTTATGGCTCACCAGTTTGGGCTTAAGACTTGCAATTTGAGTCTTGCGTTCAGCCGGGTTTTTATAGTCCAGCTGCTCTTCCCAAGCATTCGTGTGGTTCGGAATTACTTCTTTTCCCATACGGATGCATCCCTCGTCTCTAAAGTCGAGGGATATCCCTAATTTACACAGGAATGGTGTTCCTAGCATTGCGTTGTAATAGTCTATGTTCACTATATCGAAGTATTCCTCGATATTATGCTCACCAAAGTGGATGTTGGTGTGCATTCCATAGTTGATGGTCAACTTACTGCTGACACATGCTAGCTGTAGACCAATTGGAGGTTCGAGTTGAACGTCTTAATGCCTACAGCATGTATGAAATCTGGAGAGAGCATAACTCCCTCACACCCGCTGTCTAGTAGACAGTGGGCTCTGACTCCACCAATCTCCCAATACCCGGAGATTGTTTGGTTGTCTATATGCGCCCGTTTGGGGCATGTCTTATACCGCGGTCTGAACCGATGATCATAGACAGGCTCAATGGTCCTGTTTACGACTCCTGTGTGGATGCGGAAGTCATTGTTTCGACTTAAACCACCACTGATTGTGGTAGTTGGTGTCTGCGCCACATATATGCACCGCCTTTCTTCATACGATCCTCCTAGCAGACGTACTCCGTTTGCTTGATCTGAGCTTTGCATTCTCATATCGTCGTCATCATCCCATTGATAAGGCGTGAGATCCAACTGGTAATCAGCGACTAGTTTTCCAATTTCGTTCTCATGGTCATCCTGGATGTCCATTTGCTCATCTAGTTCGCCACTTTGTGGCTCCTCCTCCCCTTCTTGAGCACTCAGGGAGTGCTCAACCACTTCTTCCAGCCATGCACCTGCTATGCGCAGTTTATTCTTCCACTGTGGGCAATTTGGCTTGATATGCCCAACCTGTCCACACTCGTAGCATGTCATCTCTGTGCTACATCCTTGACCCCCTGAACCTCCAGAAGGTTTTTGGGAAGGACAAGAAGCGACAGGAGCTCCAGCTCCAGCTCTCTGCGTAGCCTGTACCCCTGTTTGGGGTATGCTCAGCCTCGTTTCCACTTGAGGTCAAGCATTTGGCAGACAATATATCATCTGCTTTGCGGTAGAACAGATTCCTGTATTGGGAGCTCGAGACGAGCTTGGTACAGCCTGATTTCAACTAGTTGTTGAAGTTGGCTTTGCCTGCGGCGTGTGAGCGCCGCTAGGCTCCATCTTATGAGACCTGATGTCATATTGAGATGCATCCTCTACAGCCTTTGTGGCTTCATATAACTCAGTTATTGAACTGAATTCTGTTGTGTACCCTAATTTTAAGACTTTATGACACAGCACTTCTCGAAGTGCTGCTACGAACTGTTTGCAGATTGTATACTCATCCGGTGGATGTATCATCCACACTGCATACTTCGTAATATTGTTCAGTAATTCCTGAACGGTTCTGGTCTCTTGCACAATTGTGTCGAACTTATTTGACGCATGCCTGTGTGTGAGTGCATGAAGGAACCGCTGCTGTAACCCAGCGATTGCACTTTCCAGGGTCCAGTCGATTACGACTTGATCATGATGCTTGATATTTTGAGTGTACCACTCCAATGCCTTGCCCTTGAGGTGAGTGCCTAAATAGTTTAATTGGAGTTCTGTGCTGGACAGTCCCAATAGACTATTCATGCCTAGCCATCTCCCTGAGATAAAGTTCTCAAATTCTTCGAGATCTGCTTTCCCAGCATATTCTGCTGGGTGAGGTAGTTTTACTCTAGCTTTGGCAAGCATGGATTTGTCTGGCTTGCTGCCCTTGTGTTTCTCAAGGGCAGCTCGCACCATCTTTGCGACTCCATCTACATACGTAGGTGGATTTCCTCCTACCTCCTGGATCCTCTGTTCAGGATCCATGAATGCTAGTGATACCACACGTGGTATCACTTGTATCTGCCTGTGTGGCTGGGGGACGTGAGTATTCACATCCTGCTGCACTGGTGGATCGACAATGTCTTCATCAATCTGATACAACGGTTGACATTTGTTGGTTGTTAAAAATGCATCCCTCAGTCTATGACTGCTACTGAGGACAGATTGAGCCACTCTCGCTGACTCAATCAGTTTATCAAAGGCCTCACCTTTGATCCTGGCAGTATATGCCTCTTTGACTAGTTTATCCGCATGTTTAGCACGGAGTTCTAGCGCACAGTGCTTCCATCATGCTGCCTTATGTTTGATCCTATCCCAGTGATCGAACTCACGTTCAAGACTAACGTGATTGCTAGTCATGGTACTGACACTATTGGTGTCAGACTTCATCATCTCCTGCAGTGACTGTTGGGTCACTGCTTTGAGCACTTCTTGCTCATCATAAGTTTTTTTTGATCTGCAAATTCCTTTGTGGATACTTTCTCTATCACGAGCCTCTAGCTCGCGATCCATCTCCTCCTCAGTACGCCAGTGCATACTGATGCTGTCTTGTTCTATCATGGCACTAGGTTCTCGAGGACCACTTCTAGTGCTCGGACCAGATGGAGGTGGCATCCTCTGTCTGTCTCACTTCCTGCGAGCCTTCTCTGCTTTGCAGTCAACTTCACGATCCCTATTGGGATTGTTGCCATGCTTGGGGGCCTTTCCTCCCAAAGGTCCTTGTATTTCCTCCTCCAGGGACTGTATTAACAGTTCCATACCATCTCCTAGTGTTTGGAGTTGGTTTGCGGTGTCGTCCGCTGCACGAGCTGCCTCAGCCGCTCGTTGGCTCACTTCACGCATAGTGTCTATGTGTTTACAGCTCTCTTTGAGAGCCGTAATCATCTGAGCAATGTGTCCGGTTGTACGTTCATATCGCCAGGTTTCTTCATCCTGGCACGCCAACCCTTTCTCTATCGTCCCTGTTTGGCATGGTGAACTTCGCGATCTGCGATGTTCTTGGACATGTGAGAGCTGTGACATTCGCACCCCCAGCAAATTGTCCATGTCGCTAGTTGGCAGCTCTCTTGACTCATCAAGAGACGATCGTAACTTCGACCTAGTCGAAATTCTTTTAGTTTTCTTAACAGACAATATATCATCCATTTCTGATTCCTCCGGTGCGGATCTTCTTAGATCCGCCAATACTCACTTTCGACTCCTAGAGTCGGAAGCTACAGGCATTGTAGTGATACAAGGACTAGCTATCCTCGTCAGTGTTCCCGTTCGCCTGTCCACATTGTGGGCAGGCTCAACTCTCCTGTCTGGGCCCTCAGCTGTGGCTCCAGACATATCTTGATCCTCTCCGTGTAAGGGGAACTCCACGCTTACTACAGTGGAGTTCCTACTCTATGGTCCGGTAGACTCCTGGGGAGTGCGTACCCGGTACTACATCCTTCTTATCTCCTTATCATCATCTGTCCCCGACCTGTCATGGACACATGACAGACCTGACACTCTATCTTTAGTTATCTTTCAGCAGGTTATCTCGAGTATCTCCAATTGGTAGATAGTGCTGTGCATATTGATTGATTGATAGCCTTCAGATATGTTTCCTATCTAGATGCCCCTGCATTCCATATGTCTATATAAGCAGTAGATAGCTCATGTATATTCGCTATCCTTGTTATACACTTGGGTTAGAGGCATTCGTCTTACTGTCCCTTGATGTCCCCTTACACTCTGGATCTAGACGTTCAGCTTTGAGTTCTTATTGAAGTCATAGATCTATGATCTATCAGCCACACTGTGGCATTCTTCTATTGATTTAGAAGAATAAACAGTAAACAGATGTTTACTGTTTCCAAGAATTCCGGCGAGTGTTAAACTCGTTGGTTTTGGTAAAAAGATCGGTTTGATCTTTTTTTTATCACAGTGCTGCCAAGAGTTTTGGCAGTCAAAAATGTGTAAGAAACTTATTGTTCACACTAGACAGACTGTGCCAATATGTGTGTCTGCGAGTTGTGTGGTTACAAGTAAAGTTATGCTTGCTTATCTAATTACCTGCGGACAACTGTATAGTTGTCCACTATCTACAGGCGCCCTTAGTGGGTGGATTATATAATACAACTCATAAGCCACTCTGGTGACTTATATACTCTAATTAGTAGCATATATGCTACTGTAAGAATCTACATTCTTACATTTGTGCCATCTCATCCTTACTTGATTGAATGTTTTACAATGCAAAAATATGTCAAATTAGCAGTTCTTTGTATACAATGTTCACAGTAGAAGTGTCGTATTTAGGTAAGTGAATACAGCTATTGACATGATGTTTTGTCCTCGACAATGCGGTGTAAAGTTGTCTGTGAGTGAATACAGGGTGTGCTAAGTTGACAGCAATTCAATTCCAGGTAAGTCCTTGGCAGCTATTGAAAGTCATAGTGTATGCAGGTGCCCTAGGAAATTGTCTTCTGAGTAAGTTATGGTGGCTATATGGTAAATTCCAAGAAAAAGTTATGCACAGGATAAGGGTTGTTTCGTTATCCAGAACGGTGATGTTTCCTTCATTGTGGATAACTTGACCTGAAATTAAATGAGAGCCAACATTAGTTATAAAAAGACAACTGTTCTTTACCAAGCCATGGTCTAATGAGAAGTTTCTCAGAAGTCTATATAAACCTCCAACTTTTACCATAAGAGAATGTGGTGGAAAGCTAGGAGCATTATGGTTCACGATGAAGTCCAATATATTGTGCAGAGTGTTTAGACCAGAATTGTCAATTTCTTTTAGAGTGTCCACCACCATGTATCTTTTAGAAGGAACATTAAGACGGTGTATGATAGTCGCATTGTATGAATCGAGCTGTGCATTCATAGGTGCGAGAATTGAGCGCAAAAAACATTCCAAGGGATCAGAAATAATGTGATCAGGAAAGATGAAATCGATGAGTTCATTGGTTTCATAGCATATGTTGAAGGTGGATAAGTCAACACGATCCAAAGTTCCATTGCCTATGTTGTCAACCATTTTGGTCAGGATCTTTGGCATTACAAATTGGAGTTATAAACTGTCTAATTTGAAAAAGATGCCAAAGAGGAGACAATTTTATAGATGCATCAATAATTTGAGTCTTTGTTCCCCCAGGAATGACAGGGCAAGTTTGTCTGAAATCCCCCAATAAACCCATTCTTTTACCCCCAAACAGTTTATCATTATTATTGATCCACTGGAATGTTTCATCTACGCATGCAAGCACGGCTTTGTTCGCCACCAGTGCTTCGTCCCAAATAAAGAGAGTACATCATTGTAAAAGTTCTGATCTTGAGTTGTTGAATTCTAAAGGTGAGTGTAAACCTTCATTATTTTCAACAATGGGATTCTTGAAAGAGATGAGAATGTAAAGGTTAGAAGAATCTTAATTCAGTGAAAAGTAGCAAATTTTATATTTACTTTGCACACAGAATGCGTCGTTCTTCCACCTGGATACAACTGAGCTGCATACCTGGCAGTCACAGTTGGCAGGATAATCTTTCCAGCACTGCAATAAAAGTCACATATGGTTTTCATTAGGTAGGTTTTTCCTCTTCCCACAGGACCATCAATGAAGAGACATAATGGTTTGTCATTTTCAACTGCAGTCTATAATAATCTGAACATTTCATATTGTTTGTCGTTCAAATTGGCTATACACAATCAAGCCCAATCTTGAAGGAAATCTTTGTCAGTGGACCATTTCCCGAGTTCATGTAAAACTTCATTGTTGAACACAGATGGTAAAGGTAAACCATAGTCCATAAGTGTTTTGCCATGTTTGTCCAAACAATCACTAATGGCTTGTAGAGTTAAGTTAGTCCCAACTTGTTGATTTCCATTGGATAAAGTGAAATTGCACAAGAAATATAATTTGAATGTTGTCCATATGTGTAAAGGTTGTAGACAGCATTCATTTGTAAGTAATTGAAAAAATAGTAGGTGCATTTGTTTTTGGTGTCTGTAGGGTCAAAACAGCTTCAGCAAGGGCAGCTTCATCTTCATTGTGATCAGCGAACATTGAACAATCCCATTTGAGTAGCTGCTGCTTGAAATGTTGAACAATCAATTCCATTGAAGTTTTTGAGATCTGGAAAAGAAGATGCAGGTCAATGTAAAAGTATTGCCCTAATGTAGTATCTTTCCCCCTCCATGGGTCCTACAGGTGGCAACCATGTGAGGTGGGGTTTTAAAGGATTCCTCTGTATAACATGCATTGGTCGTTCACCTTTTTCATTAGATCATTCCAAAAGTGACAATTATCGTTCATGTGATCAGCTGAAAATTTTTGGAGATAAAATAAATGAAAATATTCAAGATAGGTAAGCAACTGAAAGGAACATTGTACACCATTATCCATAAAATTGCTGATTGGTCTTGCAAAATACTGGTCAAGTTTGGACATTGAACTTGAATTGTTGTCTTTATGAGAGTATTGGCGATGACATGAGCAGTCAGAAATATGGACAGGAAGAGCCGTGATCGCAGGATCTTTGAATGTCAAATGATAGCCTAGGATTCTCCAGACAGCTTCCCTGGCTGACAAATACCTTGCATCCCAAAAATCATTGATTTCATTAATATATGTGCTGTCATCTTCTTTTATTCTTACTTGTACTTTGTCAGGTCCTTATAGAAATTAATAAAACAATGTTAATGCAGTTACAGTTATATCAAGGATTAGAAATATACCTTTGTGTAAGTACTTGAATATATATTGAAACAATTGAGATGAATTCGCTACCTCTATATTAATGTGACAGTCATATGCTTCCAACAGAGGAAGACAGTGAGGTATGACCAGACAATCACATTTGTTTTGACGTCGATAATGGGTGCAGCCTTCGATGTCAATTGTTGTATCATTCTGAAGGGGTTGAGGATATTTAAACCTGCAACAATGAATACCATTACGTTCATATTGACAATACATGGAGGGAGGTTAATGTGGAGCAGGATGCCTGTGAATCATATGTTTTTTAACTAAATTTTTACTGCATTCATCACTTGGAATTTCAGCAGATATGATATGGTCAATGTCATTGGAGGTGACACAATCTCATTCAAATTTGATGAGGATGTGACAATGCAGTACACCCCTTTTTGAAATTCAATGCTGTACAGAATATAAAGTCGTCGACCTGCATTCAGAAACATTGAAGAAATTTTTTTCAGGAAGTGTGTTAGGCAATGTTTGAAGGCCTGGCATACAACAACAGGTGCATCTCTAAATGTTTGATTCAGCAACAATTGAGAAGTTATTTCTGGCCATTCCATGTTGCATGTCATTGTGGCATATAATGTGGGGGGACCATATGTAGATGGAAGTGCAAGAACATCTGCTATCTGTTCAGCAGCCCATTTTTGAGATCCAAGAAATGAGGAAGGTAAATAAATATTGTTATGATCTTCAATGGGTTCACCCATCAATCAACAGTCTTCTTCCCTTAGTCTCTTTTGATTTGATGCAATGTAATTGAGTTGGCATTTGAGATTCCTGGTAAACATATCTACAGTGTATTCAGCAGCCAACCTTCTGAATAGTTTGAAGCAAGGTTCCCATAATAATCGAGCTCAATAATGCCAAATTTGTCTCATGGTGAGATCCAAATCAGAGGTACCTTCTTCATTCAAACTATCATTGGAAACACCCCAGCTGAGAGTACTGCATGGAAATAGGAGTGGATAAGCCAGAGGTTCATTCCCACATATGACTCACTACATGAATCTGTTGGTTTTTATGTGAATTTCCCCTGCTGATGATCATTGTTCAACTTCAAATTTGAGACTTGGATGTGTTTGCATATGAAATAATGGCGGCAATCTAGACAAATGTTAGGAAACACAAAAATAGTAAATAGTAGAAGACTTACTTCATTCAAAACTTCACTCTCATTCAAAATCACTGTTGCATGTTGAAGTCCTGACGAATATACCAAAGATAACTGTTGCAGTTTTGTGGCAAAAGGATTCACTCTCAACATCACCATCTTCATAGCTTCAACCCATTCCCTCAGAAATACATCTACCCACCATTGATCTGGAGCAAAAGAGTGCATGAACCCATCATATAATAACCGTCTAACAGCTGAATTGCAATGATCAGAGCAAATTCAATGGAATAATTTTCCTTCAACTGCGAAGAAGCCAGGAGGTCCTTTAAACTTTGGAAATCGAGCAGTGGATTCCAGTGCAGCAAAGGAAAAGATGAGATTGAATACAGAGAGTTGTGATAGATTGGGATGATGGATGAAAATGCTGAATTCAAAAGGTAAAGGCGGCAACAGTGCCATGTCCTTTAATCAAGCTCCCTGTAAACCACAACAGAAGCCAGGCTGTTCACCAGTTAATAGTAAAAGGTGACAGTCAGGACATTCATGGATGACACCACCTGTGAGGGGACGTCAATGGACTGTAAGATGAATACCTCTAACCCAAGTGTATAACAAGGATAGCGAATATACATGAGCTATCTACTGCTTATATAGACGCATGAAATTCAGGGGCATCTAGATAGGAAACATATCTAATGGCTATTGACCAATCGATAAGCGCAGCACTATCTACCAATCAGAGATACTCGAGATAACCAACCAAATGATAACCAAAGATAGAGTGTCAGATCTATCACGTGTCTGTGATAGGTTGGGGATGGACTAAGATAAGGAGATAAGAAGGATGTAGTACTGGGTATGCACTCCCCAGGAGTCTACCAGACTGTAGAGTAGGAAATCTGCTGTAGTAAGCATGGAGTTCCCCTTACACCACCCCATTGAGCACCCCATTCAGGCTTCAATTTTGAAAGTGGAGCAATTTCCCAGTTTGAGGTCATGAAGAAATAACATAAAGAAAAATAGACGCGTAGTTTAGAGGAAATTATGAGTATGTACGTACAATACATAACTCAATGTCTTGCAAAGCTCAAAATATTACATCATGATCATCCTCCACAAACATCTCCAGATTGTCATCGAATTCCAAATGTAGTAATATCAAAAGCACAGCAATATGTTGTACACAGGAGAAATCACTTGGTGTCAGGTGACTAGCGTTGCTGCGGTCCGGTTGGTCGCATACACCCTGTAAAAAGATTGCCATGAATCTCAGCTTCCAGTGGAAAAAGAAACCATGGAAATCGGTTTAGAAATGGATGAGATATGAGTCAAAGAATGTTGACACCAAATTTCAGACAATTTGGACCAATGTAGCCCTGGCAAATTGCAATGGTCTTGGTCATTTTTGATGGTTATTTACACCCCTCCGAAAAAAGAAGAGGGGTGTAAATAACCATCAAAAATGACCAAGACCATTGCAATTTGCCAGGGCTACATTGGTCCAAATTGTCTGAAATTTGGTGTCAACATTCTTTGACTCATATCTCATCCATTTCTAAACCAATTTCCATGGTTTCTTTTTCCACTGGAAGCTGAGATTCATGGCAATCTTTTTACAGGGGTGTATGCGACCAACCGTACCGCAGCAACACTACAGGTGACTGGTTGAACGGACCATGTACATTGACAGATAATCCACAACAAGTACTATGCTGTTCATGCCACCGTAGATAATTTCGTATGTATTCAATTATTTCTTGAGGACCTGGAATAATACAAATCTATAATATACAGATGGAAATCAAACACACACACAAATGTGATCACCCATAAAAATGGAAAACATACAGTATTGATTTCACATCCCTGAATTTCAATGAGTTCGAGTACATGTTGAATGTTGATATTAACAGACAGTGCAGACATGTTGATATTGTCATCAAAGCTAATCATTTTGTATATAATACATATGAGTACTGAGACACGTTGATGAAAAGTTTCACCCTTTTTTATTCAAACAGAACCAAATAACCCTTTTTCTTACAAACCTGTCATTTCTATACGAAATCAGTAATGTCCAAATACAATGCAAAAGTGAGTGGATTGTACATTTTTTCTTTTTGTGAGATTTGTTGCCAACATCTTCATTATGAACAATAGGTTCCATGATCCCCTCTAAAGGAGACAAAGTTTTTTTGGAAGATGAAGTTTCACAGTATGGATATGGTACATCAGATTCCTTGCAGATGGAGTCAGAAGGTTTTCTTTGAGAGGATGACATGGATTCCATCAACATGTTGGAAGCAGATGCAGTTGAGCCGGGGGAAAGGGCAATCAGATACTTTCTTTTTTACTACTCTTCTCTGAAGGATGGATGCTCAATGGTATGTTCGTTCCTGGTCCAATGTTAAGAGTGATGAATTGTGACTCGACAATGATATTTCCATCCTTGGAGATATCTTTTACAACACTGAAAATTTAGATGATAGAATTAGTGTTGGGATTAGGAATCTTATTCCATCACCCTGAAGTTCCGTCCAAAAGAGTGCTGAATAGAAAGTATAAAAAGAACAATGTATAAAGTATTTAAAGAAAACTTACCATAATTGAAAATGTCTACTTTTATCTCGAATATAATTGGAAATGGCAAGGGTGAATATCCTCAATGAACCATCCTTCCATTGTTTGGCATTGTTAAGTATGGTTCCAATACCCCACATTTTTACAGTAGTGTTGTCGATGATGGATGCCTCATATTTATCATCATTGTTGGGATCCCCAGGGTATGGAACCATCAAAACAGTGTTTGTCAAAAATTTTCCTTGAGATGGAGCAAAAATCCTTCTGAAAAGATTGACGATGGTGCAGTCACATAGGGGATTTTTGTTGTGTGGACTATACATCCCAATCTCAGCAAGGGGAAGAGCACCTGACAATTTACATTGTAATGTCATCTAATAAAATACATAATATTGCAGTCCAGTCATTGCTCTGACCCCTCCTGAGAGTGCAAAATTACCTGATACAAACACTGTCAACATGAAAGAAAATGAGGAGTGAACAGTCACTGGAAACAAATTAAGGTGTCCTGAGTTGGGGAATGCTGGGAACATCCTATGGAAAGCTATCATGTTAACATCATGTATGGACTTGTAACATGTTAATATGACCCAGATATGTTTCAAATCCAGATATCCAGGGAAAAATTAAAATATTCATAGCTTGTATTCCATATTATCACAGGATGCTTTGTGCATGCACTGGAAAATGCCATATTGTGAACACATTCTGTGCTAATATGGAAGAACATTTTAATTTTTCCATGTATGCCTGGCTTTGAAACATATCTGGGCCATATTACAGTGCTTTTGAGTACAGGCAGAGCTTGAATTTGCTTCTGCAACATGCACTGCAGAAAGAATGAGCTGTAGCTTGTGAACCGTTGAAAATTCATATCTACCATGTACTATAAATTATCTACCATACCATATATAAATCTTCTTTTATTACACATGATTTATTTTTCATAAAATCCAGCCTATAGGTGCCATTTCACTCCCAAATGGCTTCCCCTTGGGCTGAAACTCTCTCAGATTAAACATATATATAGATACATGTTATATAGAAATAATAGGGATTTATAATGCACTGGTCCTGGAGGGGAGAGCCTCTGCATATACTCAGGGCTCACCTAGGTTCCCAGCCTTGTACAAGACATAATTTCATGGTGTAAGTATTGGTATACATTATAATTTATGTAAAAATTACTATATATTCATTTAAGCCATGACAGAGCTCTGTGTGTGGCATTCTAAGGGTGAAGAGCTCACTGTGACCAATGTGTGATCGTCACATGACACTCACCAGAGGTTCCACGCTACTAGACCATCATTTGAGATGGCTCGCTTTAAAGTTGCAGATATTGCACATGATCTCAATATGTCACAATGTGTCATCGAACGTATCCTCCACTTGTGGCACAGTACTGGTGAAGTTCTACCTCAGGATCCTGGAAGAAAGGGAAGAAGGAAGAAAATCATGACCCAAGATGAAATGAAGGCACATATCTGTTTGTATCTTCGCATTGTAGGACAGCCACACTGATTGGAGCCATCTAGTTTCTTATCCAACTCATGGCACATTTCCCAGACATGTATCTTGATGAGATACAGAGTATTCTTCAGCACTCACATGGGATTGTTGTTGGACTTAGCACCATATGGGATACACTCACAGAACTTGGACTCACATGGAAAAGGGTGTGCTATCAAATGATTCAGTGTGTTTCTGCTTATCAAGCAAGACCGTAGCTATTTAAAGTCACTGCAGAACACAATGAATGTTTGTGGGACCTCTATCAGTTCCATATTGGCCTTGAGAGTCCTAACCACATTGTTTTTGTTGATGAGAGTCATATTGACTGCAGAACAATGTACTGAATCAATGGGTGGGCCCCAAAGGGAAAAAAGGTGTCAATGAAAGCAAGATTTGTGTGGGGAACTGGGTACATCAATGTATCACTTTCCAATGACTTTGCACTGATTTTTCTGTTGACAGCTACTCTCTTCTGCCAGCCCTATGTAGTGAGGGCATTATTTATTCAGCGGTCTGTGAAGGTGCCTATAACAGAGAGTCATACCAATGTTTCATCCAAAACCTCATGTTGTACATGAACCCTTGGCTGGAGCCCCGCAGTGTCCTTGTCATGGATAACTGCAGAATCCACCTTGGACCCAAAATAGCTGCAATATGTGCAGAGTGGTGAGTTCTCTTTTTTTCATTCATTTCCTGGCTAATCTCTGCTACAGCAGTGTTCGCTTGTATTACTTGCCTCCATACTTGCCAGATCTATGTAAATTCTATCAAGGAATCATTTTCATACCTAAAGGCCTATCCTCGTCACTGTCGATCCACCTTCCACTATGCTGTTATGATTCCCTATAACGTAGCATTAGCGGAGTTTGGAATCATTCACATGCCAGCGAGTATTATGTAATAGCTGTTAAAGCAACTTGCTCATTTGCTCCCAAAGTTCTTAGAAGCTAGGAATATTGGTAAACAACGAATCAGGTCGTGTGCTCCAGTACTGCAAATTTTCAAGATTTTCCCATTTTCCTAGATGGCAGCTCAGTTTTCACATGAATAGAAACTTCAGTCTCATGGTCCGTTTTGTTGTCTCATGGCTTCACTCTCAGCTAAAAATTTGTTACCTCTCAGCTACACCACATGGCACCACTCCAGATTTCCTTATTAGGACCTGCTTAGGGCTGTCCAAGAGTCTACCCACAGATCACCTGGACTCAGATCCATGGGTATTGCATCCAGGTGATCCGAACCCATGGATCCGAACCCACAAGTTTCGGACTACTCGTGGGTTAATCCGTGGGTATATATTATTCATTTTCAGCAGATGTAGCTAGCTATGTATTGACCTTAATTTTTACAATTTATTTCGTGTTTTTATCTAATTTATTGGGACCTGTAGAGGCCCCACAATTTTTGATGCACCAGCAGCTGGGGCTTATATAGCTCCGCTGTTTGTTGTGCTTTGTGAGTCACGTACTCACAAAGCACAACAAACATACGTGACTCACAAAGCACAACAAACAGCGGAGCTATATAAGCCCCAGCTGCTGGTGCATCAAAAATTGTGGGGCCTCTACAGGTCCCAATAAATTAGATAAAAACACGAAATAAATTGTAAAAATTAAGGTCAATATGTAGCTACCTATGCCCACTGAAAAGGTAAGCCACGGATCCCAAATACACGTGGGTTTTGTGCAAAATCCCATAATCCATACCCAGATCTGTGTGGGTATTGCCCATTGGGTACCCAATACCCATGGGATCCTTACCCACGAGTTTTCCCACGGATCAACCCACAGGTACCTGTGGGTTGATCTGGACTTGTGGACAGCCTTAGACCTGCTTGTGATAGTTATTAGAAACCACCTGTCTTTTAGTGTCATAATTATCTCAGAGGTCTCACTGTATATTTATTTTGTGTGTTCATTTGTTACAGTAATGTGTATTTAACATTCTGATTTACACCCTCTCACATACCCAGATATTCCAGTGAAAAAATGAGTCTCACAGCTACACAATGTTTCTTTATTAAACCAAAACTTTTCTCATAATTACTGTACTTTGACAATTGGTACACATGTTTGTATGCTCTTTACTATGTCGGATACAGGTTTAATAGGTGACAAAGATATAACTTGCAGTCACGGCACTCAATTCATTCACTGCATTCAACACTGCCTGTGCTACCAAAACTGTGATGACTTGGAGATGTCCAAAACATTGATATTGCGTAGGCAGTTAGTTTCGTTGCGATATACAATGTCATAGTAGTTGAAAGACTTCAGAGACGACTCATCAATGACAGCATGGCATGGTGGCAGTACAATACCAATAGTGACAGCATGGCAGCAAGTGGTGCCAAGAGCAAGAGCGTGGCGACAACAATGGAGACATAGCCTAGAGGGAATGGGTGTTGGGGCGATGCTGGACAGTGGAAACAAAGGGCAAAAGGTCAGCATTGGTCATCTGAAATGAGAGAATGATGTGACTTACCTTTGAATCTAGTCGACTTATATTCAGTGCGCACTGAATACAAGCATGATGTAGATGCAAACCTGTGCATTAGACGGTGAAGCTCCTTGAAACATGGCTTCTGTATCGAATCAATGAGTCTGGTGTTAAAAATGGATGAGGGTGTAACTTATGGTTGGAAGTGTATGGTGAGTGATGAACAGTAGTATAAAATTGCTTGACTCACATGCAAACACAAGGTGGCAGACTTCATCAGCCAATGGAGGTTGTGAGTCTTCAAGACTGGTAGAAACAATGTAAAAGTCAAAGTGTAGGACTCCACCTTTTCAGGGATTGATTCAACATCTAAAGATGAACCAAAATGCCAGACGAGAATGTCAGCACCTCACAACATCAATAAAAAGTCAAGTATACACCACATTCATCTAGATCATAAGACTCCACCCTCTGCAAGAATACTGCAATCCACAATAACATAGCCGGCCATCTATGCCCCATCTCGATTCTAAATTCCATCCAGAATGTACGTCCTGTCTCGACAGCGTTCAAAAACACCTCACAAATGTCCTGGAGTAGCTATGTAGGCATGAGAGGGACATGTTGACCATGGATGCAGCATGACAGGCCGAGGATGGGTGTATATTGTTGGTTGGTGTGAGGAGTTCCAAAGAAGCTAGGTTAGAGTTACACGTAAATAAACATGCATAGAAAGACAAGCATGAAGTGACTTATGAAATGCCAATGTACTGGCAGGTTTAGGTATGGAGACAGAGGTGGGAAGGAGATGAAATCAAAGAACTGCGGGACACTATACAGGAGTCAAGGTAAGTACATAGTAACCAATGGATAGTCGAATGAAAAGGGACTTACGTTAGATCTCTAGCCCTGGTATGGTTGGATGTGGTAGACACCGTCGCTCCGTGACCATTGGGATCAGACGGTCCCATAGCACAAAATTGAGGGTTGAATCTTGAGCACTGAGCTAGGGTTCGCCTATGGTAGCACAAAATTTTGAGAAAAGGTCAGTAGAAACCAGGACGAAAGACGATATAATAATTAAAAATTGGACTTATGCCGATGCAAGATCTGACAATGTGGAGATACTGTAAAGATGGCCACACTCCATACAGGGAACGATTGGAGAATGAGAAGGCACCAGAGACGTGCACACAAACTAAACCACGAGCACAAAGGTATGTAAAGCTAAAGCTCCAAATGAAGGCATAAGACTCACCAGCAATTTCCAACTACAGCATGAGATCTCTTGGTGCAAGTCTGCAAGATGCATGCACTGTGGCAATCTACAAATTGAAAAAGTCAGTATGCACAGAAACACAATGGATGAACCTATGTATCGCCATGGACTTGTATGTCAATATCTCTCGCCACTGCAAACACACCATCATCGGCTCATCACACCATTCTCCAAACACATGCCATGGACACTGAGCACAGGCAAGTAGTGGTTGTGTCTTGAAGGTACATACCACTGCTATCACGTCAGCAGACACGCTGACACTGACCAGGCCACTACGACTCTCAACACCTAACATGCACATCCATACACATTGGATGGCATTGGTGATGAAGGTTGAGCCTAGGGCACAGGTATGTGATCACGACGTTGCACAATTTAGCACTAACATTTCGCGATGTTCAGTTCAGAACCATCCTGCCTGACTCAATTCCAACTCAACTGACAAGCTAAGTGCAATAACTACATATCCCTTGAAAGTGTATGTTGCCTCGCAAAAACCTTGACTAAAGGTGCATATTCAATACATTCAAAGTATAAAAACCTACTTACATTGTCCCCTAAGCCTAAATGAAGCCTCAATTTTAAGTGTTTGTGCCACCAGTGGGCCAGAATCTTACATTGAAGGCCTCTTCAATGATTCGCCAGAAAATTAGCTTGAACCCTTGCCAGCTGGCAAACAATTCTGATCAAAAGTAAGTCCACATGAGCCTGTAAAGTGTCCAATGAATGCTTACAGGAATAGCTAGATTCACACAAACAAAATGGCAGCTGTGATCTACTACACAAATTGACAGAAAATGGCTGAGTCACTCATTTCGACTACTGCATGCTGTACAACTACACTTACACAACAATTCTAGTGTTCATTCCTAATCCAAATGACAAGCTCAATTCAGGAGGACTACATGGCAGTTTGCTTCAGGTATGATGTATTAGCTGGACATCGTGTACAGCTAATATGTCACTTGGCTGACTGAGTCGCCATCTTGTCGGTACCCAATGATGTAGTTAGTGGACATGGCGTCTGCTTACTATGTCACTTGTCTGGGAATGATTTCCTGATTTGTTGTTAAGCACCCTCCATGTCAGTATAGATGTGTAAGAGGGTCATTCACATGTATTGAGGTTGCAAACAAGCAGACTAAATGTACATTATCTCCATCACACATCAGAATTAATAGCTTTACATCTATTTTAATGTTTAC
>MU134353.1:108785-160285 GCA_015039355.1 Ramaria rubella
TACACATCATGTCTAGTTGCACTCTATATCATCATTGTTGATTTATACTTGTAAAACATTGTTGTAGGGCTTCTATATTCTAACATATCTGATCTGAGATGATATGTATCTCTTATATACATTTGTCCAAAAAATCCTGAATGTACATAACAGATATTTAAATACAACATAAACATAGAACTTCTAATAATTCTACTTCATTCGGAATGTCTATCTATATTCAGAAACATAGCTTTTAAATGTGTTGGTTATAATACATCATAAATTAAATGCACATTTGGATAAAGTTATGAACAACCTTCTGACCCCGAATGACCCTCTAAGTGATCTGTAGAATTTATTGCTGAGGTCAATTACAAGCAAACCAATGCATTGTCATGATTGCTAATACCAGTGAACTCAGATAAGGGAAGGTAGACTCAGTGCACTTGTGTGCTGAACACTAATGGTTATATGTACACATGCTAAGTATCTATGTTGATATTAGCTTTGAGAGTATAACATTCTGAAGCTCTTAGCTGATCATATATGATTTTTTTTTTGGTATTGAGGCTCTTGTCAAGCTGCCAGATTCATCAGAACACTGCAGGTGAGCATTGTTCAGTACTTACTTGTCCTGCGTAGCTTTCTAACTCTGTATTTGATTTCTTGAAGATTTTTCTTTGAGTAGTATCATACCACACCGACAGCACATGTCAGGCAAGTATGGACTAGACATACAAAGGCCCAATGACCAAATCCAGTCAGTCAGGCCTTTGTGTACCCTCTCACAACATACATCGACATCAAACCATCTAGTTAATTAGTTTGTCCTTGGTTCACATACATGTGTATAAATTTATTCACCTTTTTACAAAGACATTGGGTGCTGGGAATGTTGATGCTGGAGTAGGTAGGACTTGGTGACATTTTGAAAGTTGATGATATAATCAATTCATGTGATTATTGTGACTGATATCCACCAAAGAGTTTCTGTCACTTATGTAATCATGGACATGTGAGCAACTGTTGTTGCATTGTGAGTAGCATTATTTGTTGTTCAATATTTAAACTACTAGAAAAGTTGATATTGCTAATATTGTAAAATTACCAATAAAATAGAGTACAACTGATGGGTATAATCGATCATGGTGCATGCCATTTTACTGCTAGGATAATGAACAATATCTTGGGCTGTTAGCATTACAATGGAATAGAAACAAGGGCCATGAGTAACTATGAAGGCAATATGAACACACTCATGGACTGTTAAAAACAGAAGGTCATGTATATTGATATACAGCAAGCCATCAGAGGCATCAAATTATTGGAAACATACATTGAAACTACATATATACAGTGAGTAAGTGGAGATTAATCTGGGGAATCGTACCTGCCATGTGCAAGCATTGGCCCACACCCAGCTAGTTGACTCAAAAAACAGTGCATTGATTCTCTTATTTCTCCATACTGCACTTTCATCCATTACCCCAGAACTCACTCAGGGGTGGATGTCTGATTCTGGTTATTTGTAAGTTGTGTAGTGTGCTTTTACAATAGTGTACCATTGCTGTGTTATGTAGTGCCAATGTTACTTATTATGTTGTACATGGTGTTTTTATATTTGATCCAAATTAGCCTACTCATGCAAAAAAGAAATGCTCAGCATGATTTTGAGTATTAGCAATGATAACATTTGATTTTTTGTTTCAAACGAAAAATCTTGCTAAGACTGTCTACTCATTCAAGCCTGCATCTCATCGTCTTCTTTGGCTGACCCCTGTGAATGTTCACCACAAAACCATATTTTTCCCCCACAATTTCCAGTTGTCCAACCAAAAAAATAGATATACCATCTTGAGATTGTATCCGCTCTTCAGATTGTCATAGGTGATCCATGCAATGCTGGAAATCGGCACCTGAAGTGAATCTTCGTTCTTGAAGCTTTTGCGCAAAATGTTCTACCTTGTGTAGGTCAAGTCCTTCATCTCGAGTTCCCAGAGTCACTCCTCAATAGTGGGAACAGGAACATCAGCATGTGGCTCCAATCTGAGCTGAATGTTAGGGCTCGATGTTAGGGACTGGATTGGACATAGGTCGGATTTGGTTGGAGCTCTCCTTGATTGAAATTGGGAAGTCACGATATTCGGAAATGTGTGGAATATCAGATGAGTCAGAAATCGGAGATCCGAAGCTGAACTACATGGGTGTTGGCTTCAACTTATGGGTTGCGCCCTCTTGGATTTCTAGTGCCTGAGTATTTCAGACTTGAAGACTGGATGGAGTTCATAAGTCGTGACTTATCGGAGATGAGTGGAAGATTTCAGATATTCAGGAATTGGAATAATCATTATGGAAGGAGGATAGAGGTAGCAATAAATGAATATTGAGTAAGGATTTAGCTTTACGGAAAAGCAAGTATAATCAAAGAACGGATTTTGGGATGTTGGAAATGTTGGGGTCGGAATAATTTGGGACGTCGATATAATGATCAAAGGTGTAAGGAGTTTTGGCGTGATGAAGTGTAATAAAAGATATAGTGATATAGAAGTTTTGACAAGATATATCAAGTATAACGAGATAACGGGTTTTAATGAGATATACAAGCTAAAGAAAGCTTGAACAAAGAAAAGCATATTTAAAGAATTATGCGGAATTCTGGAAATCGGAAACGAAGAGATAAGAGTGCGTGATATGGAGTTCCAGAATTGGAGTGAGTACAGAAATCGAGATAGAATGTATGGGGATAAGATCAAGATGGATCATGACTAAGAATGATAAATGGGGGTATCAGAATTTTAAATAGGGCTGTCCAGGAGTCTACCCATGGATCACCCAGACTCGTATCCGTGGGTATTTTCTTCAAACCCTATACTCGGATCCACATGGGTATTGCATCTGGGTGATCCAAACCCATGGATCCAAACCCATGAGTTTCGGACTACTCGTGGGTTGATCCGTGGGTATATATTATTCGTTTTCAGCAGACGTAGCTAGCTATGTATTAACCCTAATTTTTACAATTTATTTCGTGTTTTTATTTAATTTATTGGGGCCTCTACAGGCCCCAATAAATTAGATAAAAATATAAAATAAATTTTCGAAATTAAGGTTAACACATAGCTAGCTACGCCCACTGAAATTGTAAGCCACAGATCCCAAATACCTGTGGGATTTAGGCAGAATCCCATAATCCATACCCAGATCTGTGTGGGTATTGCCCATTGGGTACCCAATACCCATGGGATCCTGACCCATGAGTTTTCCCACGGATCAACCCACAGGTACCTGTGGGTTGATTTGGACTTGTGGACAGCCTTAATCAGAAATAGGCGGGAAAAGGCTTATTGGGATACAGAAAAAGTTGGAATAATGGAAGCCGGATCTGGGATCTAACAGTATCTCCCTTTTATGGCCGAGCCCTCGAAGGCTGATTATGTCATTGAATGCTGTGGGAAGTTTGGGCATCAGTTATCTGTAAAGGCTGAGATCACAATTGAGTATAAATAGGGAAAGACCAGTGATGAAGCACAAAAACACTTTTGACTCCCAACCACTACCACTACCAAAAAAATGTCATCACGCTCACAGTCTCCTCTCCCCACGTCCATCATCTAAATCAGCTCTGACAAGGGGATTGTCGCAGAGATGGAAGAGATGGATCGGAAGAGGCAGATTTTTCAGGAGAAACTGCATAAAGAGGCAAAGGCAAAGTGGGAGAGACGGGAGAAGGACACAGTGGAAAGGCGAGAGGAGGCATGGAAGCAGAAGCAAGAGGATGACCAGAAGAGAAAGGAAAAGGAGGATCAAGATCAGAAAAGGCAGGAAGATGCCGATTGGAAAAAACAGCAGGAAGACATGGAGTGGCGGAAAAATGAGTCCACACAGAGTGTCTGGGAGGATTTGAGGCAGGAGGAAGCCGAGATGAGGAAGATGTTGGTAGGTCAATCGGATTTTGTCGGAATAATCAGGTTTTCTGGCGGAGAGATTGGATATAGCTGAACAAGGGCGATTGAATTTGGAATACCACAGGGAAGCCTGGGCCCTCATTGGGATCCAGAAATGGGCAGAAGCGGCAGATGGTTGACCTTGAATGGTCAGATCCGGAAGATTTCGACGACCACTGTGTCGGTTGTCGGATGCAGGGGTACCAGTGCATTGAGGAGGATTGGAAGAGCGGAAAATCACGAAAAAGGGCATGCGTGCAGTGCAGACAGGACTGCAAGAAGTACACCAAGCCAGGCAATCCAACTTTTGCGGCGGAAATGGCAGGAAAGACATCATTGCCAGCATGGTATAGAGGTCGGAAAATGCAGAGGCCAGACTGGGGCCTGCGACAAAGTGGCAGAGGTTGGAGCGGATCATCGAAGGATTGTCAGGGAGCTTTGACAATCAGAATGCCAGGACATTGGCGGGAAAAGGCAAAGGGAAGGAACACATGCTGGAAGTCAGTCAGGCGGAAGAAGGGTCAGAGGAGGAGGGGTTTGCTGCAGAAATCCGAGGTCTTCGGAAGTCCATGCACAACCTCGGAAAGTGGTTGAAGTACACTGTGGAAGGCATGGCAAGTCTCAATGACTTGTTGAAGACATTGCATCAGTTCACTGAAATTGACTGGAAGTTCTGGAAGATACAATGGGAGACATACAATGGGAGGTTTGTGCAACAACCAGAGCTCAAATCAGAAGCTGAAGTGGGAGATGTGGTGGGAGAAAGACCTGTGGAGGTGGAACCAGAGGGGTTGGAGAACATGTTGGAGAAGGGGAAAGAAAAGGCGAAGGAGATGGGAGGAGACAGAATGGACGTAGACGTTGTTCTGGAGGTGCCAGAGAAGGAGGTTCTGAAAGAGGTGGAAATTGCCAAGGAACCAGAGGTGGAAAATGGTGAGAAAACGGCAAATCTGGAAAGTGTGGATTTGGAAAAAGAAGCCAAGGAGGGATCGGGAAAGTGGGAGGGCCTGAGCCAGAGGCCAATGTACAGGAAGATGAAACAATGCAGTAAATAGGGATCGGAAAAGATTGGAAAGTGAAAGTAATATAGAAAGTTGGAAAAGTTTGGAGAAAAGTAGTATAGTTAGTGTAAGAAAAATCAAAGTGGTTTAAAATCAGAAAAATGAAATGATTGGAAAAAACAGAGAAAAGTGGTGAAGTCAAGGATGTTTAAGGATATCAGAAATTGGAATAAATCGGAGTTGGAGTGAAATCAGGTGACCAGACTCGGGATTGGGATTGGGCTTGGTAAAAGTCATAAGGAAGGTATCAGGATGTGAAGATCATAGATGTTGAAGGGGTTTTGGGATTGCGGGATGTAAATAGAAGTGTTGTTAAGAACAAGATTTGAATAGAAGAGTTGAATTGAAAAGTGTTGTCAGAAGTGCCGGTGAAAGGTTGAAAGTATTGAGTCGGAAAAAGTTGGAGTGAAGGATGGATGATTGGGAAAGATTGTTGTCAACATAGTGGCTACTCCCCCTTCAAGGTAGACGTCCCATTGTCTACTTTAAAATGTTGGGAAGGAGAATACAAGGAGCCAGAGTATCAGAGAGCTGAAGGATTCCTTGAGGGAACGTGTTTGGGATTTCTTGGAAATTTCTCGATAACGTGGTCTTGATGTTGTCCAGTTGAAATTGTTGTAATCACAGATTACCAGAGTCAGAGGAAGTCAGAATGTTAGAACATGGAAAGGAAGGAAGGATGAAATAAGTTGGAATTTTTGGAATGTTTGGAGAAGGATTTTCAAAAGATAAGGTGAGTCGAAGTTGGAAACAATGAAGTTTTGAAAGAAAAAATGTTGTCCCAGTCATATTGTTGGTTTCTGATGAAAAATTTGTTGTGGAAATCCAAAAATGGTCACTAAATAGGGTCTTGGAACAAAGGTAAGAACAGAAACAAGGAGAGTATGGAAGAAGAAAGGTGTCAGAAAAAGCTAGGAATCGGGATGTTTGGCAGAATTTGAAGGTTTTTGTTGGAAATATTGGTAGGATGCTTGATATTTGGCCTGGAATTTTTTTGAAAACGAGATGGACTTCATCCTAAATGACTTGAAAGGTCAGAATGTGTTGGAAAATGTGGATTGGAAGATGTAAGGATGGTGCATTCATGGATACAAGGGGTTTAACAACACCATTCGAGGAAAATCGTTGCAGACTCCAAAGGTGGTTTGCTGGTTACTGTCCCATAACGTGGAATCTGCATTAGTGACTAGACTTAGAATTGGGGTGACTGAGTCATATATTGAGGAGTCAGATTCGGAAATGTCTGGAAGTCGGAGGTCAGAAAACTGAATCTTCAGGAGACCGAAGGAGTTCTTTGAAGGAGATTCGTAGTTTGGAGATTTGGAAATCGTCCTGGAGTGTTTTTGAGGAAGTACGGACATACTGTGCGAAAAGCATCGGGTGAAAACCTATAGCTAGAACCTCATTAATGTTCTCAAGGTGGGTCTGGCTTAACTAGATGTAAGGAAAATGAATTTCCCATAGTGAGATTCTCTCCCTCTGTTAAGATGTAATCTTTTTGGAGTGCATAGCAGAATATTGATGATCGCTCATCGGAAATCAGAAGAATTGATGTAACGGATTTTCCTATTGGAAAGGTGCCAAGTTGTTTTGCAAGCTGAGGATTCATCAAGTGTTGACATTGGATGTTGTGGCGAGTCGGAGGATGTCGCAGTGAGCAGGATTGTCAGAGATTTGGAAAAACACACAGGTTTCCAGGAGACATGTCATAGAATTGAATCTTCTTGTTGAGGAGTGCAGAACTAGGTACTACCCAATGCCTTGTCAATCAATGGATTGTAGTGGGTGGGTTAGTGGTGTTCCCAGCACATTGGAACAATTAGAAACAAGTGGCATCATATGCAATGTAACGACGACCAGGATTTTTTGCTGGACAGAAAATGTGATTGGCGTGAATAGCCTTCTGGATGGTGCGACATAAGATGTTGTTGGTGACAGAGAACGGAGACCTGCAGAAGGCAGGAATTTGAAGGATGATGTTTAGACGTAATGATTGGTTGAAACGTTCGGAAGAGATGACTTTCAGAGATTTTCAGGATTTTTGAAGTTGAGGTCAGAGATGGTTGTAAAGGATTTGGCGGTATTGTCAGAAGGTAGGATTGAGGGATGTTTTCGGAAAGTGTCTGTGGTGATCTCAGTAAGGCACGAATGAAGATATGAACATGGAATTGTGCTCGAGAATTCTTGAGCTGTCATTTTCAGGAATTCGGAAGGGCCTCCAGGAGGTCCTTGATGTCAGAAGCACTTAGTGTGACAAGTGTAGCTCGGGATTTTGTTTTCCTGGCAAAGGATGATGACCTCAGGCAAGTCTTTACTTTATGACCAGATCTTCCACAGTAGAGGCATAACTTTTGGTCAATATGTCGTTGTTTCTCCTGTGGTGTTAGTTTGCCATCTTGTCCAAGGATGTCAGAAAGCTTCGGTGTCGGCAAAATTGGGGTTTGGTTGGAAGTTGTTGCCATTGGTTGTGAGTCATTGGAAAGAAGAATTGAGGTCGCATTGTTGATATCATTCGGGATTTGCTCAGGTTTGAAGTCCTTGTCTATGAGGCATTTGTCAAAGTTGCTGGAATACTTGTGAACACTTGATGGGTCAATGATATTGTTGGTGACATCATGTTCGGGTGTTTGGATTCAGGTGTCAGAAGACATTGTAGAAATCAAGAGTGGTAGCTTGTATATACTGTTAGGGACTGGATCGGACATTGGTCAGATTTGGTTGGAGCTCTCCTTGACCAAAATTGGGAAGTCATGATATTTGGAAATGTGTGGAATATCAGATGAGTCAGAAATTGGGGATCCGAAGCTGAACTACACAGGTGTTGGCTTCAACTTATGGGTTGCGCTCTCTTGGATTTCTAGTGCTGGTATTTCGGACTTGAAGACCAGACAGGATTATCAGAGTTCCAATGGTCAGGTCTATTTGGACAAGATCAGTGACAATTAATAAGTTGTGACTTATCAGAGATGAGTGGAAGATTTTGGATATTCGGGAATTGGAATAATCAATACAGAAGGAGGATAGAGGTAGCGATAAATGAATATTGAGTAAGGATGTAGCTTTACGGAAATGCAAGTGTAATCAAAGAACAGATTTTGGGATGTCAGAAATGTTGGGGTCGGAATAATTCAGGATGTCGATATAATGATCAAAGGTGTAAGGACTTTTTATACAGATAGAGTTTTGGTGTGATGAAGTGTAATAAAAGATATAGTGATATAGAAGGTTTGACAAGATATATCAAGTATAATGAGATAATGGGTTTTAACAAGATATACAAGCTAAAGAAAGCTTGAACGAAGAAAAGTGTGTTTAAAGAATTATGTGGAATTCCGGAAATTGGAAACGAAGAGATAAGGGTGCGTGATATGGAGTTCTGGAATTGGGGGGAGTACAGAAATCGAGATAGAACATATGGGGATAAAATAGAGATAGATCGTGACTAAGAATGATAAATGGGGGTATTAAAAATAGGTGGAAAAAGGCTTATTGGGATATGTATGGAAAACGTCGGAATAACGGAAGCCAGATCTGGGATCTAACAACTCCAGACAGGAGACGCAATGGACGATAGCTATGGTGTCCTTGATGCCATGCACCATCCAGCTCTGCTCAATTGCTCAGAGGCACTAGGTAGTGCCTCTGCAGGGTGGTGGGGATGGGATGCTTCAGTGTCCATGTGGAAATCACTAGTACACTCACACTGGTGTGGGTGTTGTAGTGGGTGGCAAAGAGCCTTAAAGCAGCGATAAAATCGTCACTTAATTTTAAGGTGAGCACACCCATCACATCACATGATCAATTCACGTGATGGCATTGCATTGCATGAATCGCTGGCACGAACTATGTTTGTGTCAAGTCCTTTTATTAAAGGACTCACTCCTTGTCATTATCATGCCGACAAGGCATGATTAGGAAGCTCATGTGGCTTCCTAACTCCTCTCAACTTTAGATAAGCATCTAGTGCTTCTAACTCTCTGCAGACAGAGAGTGGCTCCCAGGTGACACCTCCTAATGTCCACCATACTTGTAACTCCAACTTGGAGTCACTAGTCCAGCAATGAGCAATGATCTCATCCACAAACCAATCTGGTTTGTTTTCCTTCCCAAAGTTGTAAATATAATTTACGTTGCAACGAGGGGATCATTCATCATCATTGGGTATATGTGGTCTGATTAGACTCGCATGAAACTTTGGAAATATCCTCTGAGCTGTGAGCTCTGGAGGTAACTCAAGTTTCACATTGGAGGTGGAGTTGTCCACCTCTTCAATTTGATATGGCCCAATATAATTGGGTACTAGTTTCTTTGCCTGTCCTTTAGGTAAGGATAGGTTCTTCATAGACAGATATACTAGCTGTCCAACCTCATACATCGTTCCCTGACGGCATCTGATATTCGCAGTGTCTGTCTGCTGTACTTGACTTGCAATGATTGCATCGTGAGCATCAATCAGGTTCCACAATGCTTGTTGTGCGAACTGCCGTACTCCTCTAAAGGTAGTATCCACTGATAGTACCTGCCCAATACGGGGCAAGTATCCACCATTCAATTTGAATGGTGCATATCCTGTGGTCGTGCTGACTGAACTGTTCAGTGTGAATTCTACCATTGGGCATTTCTCGGCCCAATCCTTCTGATCACTCTGCACTACAATGCAGAGTATTTGCCCCACAGAACAATTTGCTTGTTCTGTTGCTCCATCTGTCTGCAGGTGGAATGCTGTGGACATGAGCAGTTTTGTGCCCATTATACACTGCAATTCCCTGCAAAATATGGAGGTGAATTTGGAGGCGTGATCCGAGACGATCAACTCAGGTATTCCATGCAAGCGTACTATCTCTTTGAGGTATAACCACACGACTTGTCGTGCAGTCACTCTCATTGTAGTTGGCACTAAATGCACCATAGACGTGAGTCTGTCAATCATGACTAATAAATAGTTGTGACCCTTTGATTCTGGCAAGGGAACAACGAAGTCCATTCCAATAGACTGCCATGGTCTATCAGGTATTGGCAGGGTATGCAACAACCCTGCTGGTCATCTATTATCCTTCTTTGCAGCCTGACAGGCTGCACAGGATCCACAAAATGACTCTATGTCAGTTGCTATTCCTGACCACCAGTACAATCGCCTGATGTACTTGTCGGTTTTGAATTTGCCCAAAATGGTCAACTACTCTATGTGCATGATTGAAAATTATCTTAACCATTCTCCTCCCCTTGGACAAAACTTCCCAGGGAAGACACACAATGTCTTCATTGAACTGGTTCTTTGTCCAAACTAGTCCGTTTCTCACCCTGAATCTGGGGTGAGCTTCAGGATTTGCCAATACTTTCTTGAGTATTGGATCTGTTCCATAGCCATTGGCTACAGCTCATTTTAGTTCAAACTCATGTTCTACGTGTGAACATAGACTCTCTGAGTCTGCACCAGATGCTGTAGCTAGTACATTGTCCTCCTCATTACCTTCCACCTGTGTGGGAGGTACTTCCCCTGCTTGCTTCATCTGCTGCGTGTTTGTGACACGCTGCTCTGTTGTATCTTGTAATCGCTGTGACCGTCACACTGCGGCCATTCGTATTTCTATGAATCAATCTTTTGGGAGGAACTCTCCTTCTGGATCTAGCCATGCATCTGCATTGATGTATTCTTCCACTGGGTGGCTTTCACCCTGATTAGCATTCCTGTAGTAGCGTGACAGACAAACAGCTACCTTGTTCTCCACCCCCAGTACATGTAATGTGGTCTAATTGAATCTGGAGAGAAACTCCCACCAGTGCACCTGTCTGTCAGACAGATGCTGTTGTGTCTTGAAGTATTCGAGACCTTTGTTATCCATCACCAGTGTGAACTGGCAACCTAGAAGCTTATCCTCCCACTTCATGAGTGCTTCTAGCATAGCAATTGTCTCGTGCTCATGCGTTTTGTAACACTGTTGCACAGGACTGAATGTCTTTGAAAGAAATCCTGGTGGACGACAAGTCGTCCAGTCCGGACCTTGTCCGTAAACTGCTCTGACTCCAGACTTGAAGCCATCCATTACAACCCAAATGGGTTCTGAACTAGCATGATTTATAGGCTTCAAGATTGGAGCCTTACACGCTAGTGCTTTGATGGATTCAAAACACTTATCCATCCAGGGTGTCCATTGAAACATCCTGTTGTTTTGTGAACTCCCTGATAAGGGAGTTGTATACACCATCAAATCTGGCATATATGGTGCCAGATATTGAACAAGTCCTAGAAATCTTTGGACATCGTTAAATGTTTGAGGTCTTCTCCAACCTTGAACCTTCTCCATCTTGTCCACATCTGCATGGATGCCTTTGTCATCTATGATATGACCAAGGCACTCCATATGAGGCAAATACAAATCGATCTTAGATTGATTTCCACTGAGGAACAAATGTCCCTCGTGTGATATTTCAAACACCTTTCGAAGGTGTTTTTCATGCTCTTCAACAGAGCTCAAATAGATGAATATATCATCCAAGTATACGTGGACTGATCGACCAATCTGGTTACGAAAGATCAACATCATGAGACATTGAAACATAGATGGTGTGTTGCAATTGCCAATCTGCATAACCTGGCTCTTGAACCTGCTGAATATTGTCATGAAGGCCGTCTTATTGACATCCTCCTCAACTACACGTATTTGTTCATACATGTCGGACATATCAAGTTGGACCGGTATGCAGCACATGCTACGTTGTTCCAGATTGTATCCTGATCTGGGAAGGATGTAATGTCCTTCACTGTATTGTCATTGCGTAGATGTAGGTCTATTGCTGTTCTGAGCTTTCTGTTTTTCTTTGGAATGGATAGTGCTGGCACTGCAGAACATACTGATGCTGATACCCACCAACCAGCAGTGGTATACCAGTCAACTTTGGCGATCAGTTCATTTTGAAGTGCCTCAGGACACTTCGGTAACCAATAATGAAACTGTTTAGTTTCATCCACAAACGCAAATTTCGTGGTTGATCTCCCTCCAAGGAGGAAGTTCTAAAGGCACACCTCCAAAGAGGTCTGCGAGCTCTAGCTCCAATCTTGCCCTCAGTTTGGGAAAGTCATCAGCCGTTAATAATGGTTGATTGGTCAGTAATTCTGTTGGTACGTTGGTCGAGTAGACCAACATCAATGTTTTGTTGCTATTCTTTCTGTTCTCCCTTGTCTCACCTCCCATCTGGGGAGCTCATTGATGGCTCCACTTGCAAAGAGGAGCCATTTGCGAGTCACAGAGTGTGGCTTGCAAGTTTGGGTTTAAGACTATCCCTAACTTACGTAGGAATGGTGTTCCCAGTATTGCGTCATAGTAATCTACATTCACTATATTGAAGTATTCCTCGATATGATGCTCACTAAAGTGTATATTGGTGTGCGCTCCATAGTTGATGGTCGACTTACTGCCGACACATGCTAGCTGTAGACCAATAGGACATTCAAGTTCAAACATCTTGATGCCTATGGCACGTATGAAGTCTGGAGAGAGCATTACTCCCTCACACCTGCTGTCTAAGAGACATTGGGCTCTGACTCCACCAATCTCCCAATATTTGGAGATTTTCTGATTGTCTGTATGCGCCCATTTGGGGCGTGTCTTATCATGCAGTATGAACCGATGATCGTGGATAGGCTCAATGGTCCTATCTATGACTCCCGTGTGGGTATGGAAATCGTTGTTTTGATTTGAACCACCACTAAGTGGTAGTTGGTTTTTGCACCGCATATATGTGCCGCCTTTCCTCACATGATCCTCCTAGCGGACGTACTCTGTCTGCTCGATATGAGCTTTGTATTCTCGTATCATTGTCATCATCCCATTGATAGGGCCTGATTTCCGACTGATAATCAGTGACCAGTTCACCAATTTCGCTCTCATGGTCGTCCTGGACATCCATTCGCTTGTCTAATTTGCCACTTTGTGGCTCCTCCTCCCCTTCTTGAGCACTTCCTGAGTGCTGAACCACTTCCTCTAACTGTGCACCTGCTACACGCAGTTTGTTCTTCCACTGTGGGCAATTGGGCTTGATATGCCCAACTTGTCCACACTCATAGCACGTTAGCTCTGTGCTACATCCTTGACCTCCTGTACCTCCAGGAGGTTTCTGTGGAGGGCAAGAAGCGGTGGGAGCTCCTGTTCCAGCTCTCTGCATAGCTTGTACCCCTGTTTGGGGTACACTTGGCCTCATCTCTGCTTGAGATCGAGCATTAGGCGGACAATATGTCATCTGCTTCGCTGTAGGACGGCTCCCTGTATTGGGAGCTCGAGACAAACTTGGCACAGCCTGACTTCAACTATTGGTCGAAGTGGGCTTTGCCTGCGGCACGTGAGTGCCGCTGGACTCCGTCTTATGCAACCCGATGTCATATTGAGACACACCCTCTACAGCATTTGTGGCTTCTTCATACAATTCAGTTATTGAACTGAATTCTGTCGTGTAGCCTAGTTTTAGGACTTTATGACGCATTGCTTCTCAAAGCACTGCTACGAACCGTTTGCAGATCATATACTTATTGGGCAGATGAATCATCCGTGCTGCGTACTTCGTAATATCATTCAGTAATTCCTGAATGGTTCTAGTCCCTTGCACAGTTGTGTCGAACTTGTTCGACGCATGTCTATGCGTGAGTGCATGTAGAAATCGCTGTTGCAACCCAGCAATTGCACTCTCGAGGGTCCAGTCAATTACGACTCAATCATGAAGCTCAATATTTTGAGCATACCACTCCAATGCCTCACCTTTGAGGCAGGTGCCCAAATAGTTCAATTGGAGTTCTGTGCTGGATGGCCCCAGTAGGCTATTCATTCCTAGCCATCTCAGGATTGCTGAGACGAAGTTCTCGAATTCTTCGAGATCTGCTTTCCCAGCATATTCTGCTGGGTGAGGTAATTTTACTCTGGCTTTAGCAAGCATGGATTTATCTGGCTCGCTGTCCTTGTGTTTCTCAAGGGCAGCTTGCACCATATTTGCGACTCTATCTACATAAGTAGACAAATTTCCTCCTACCTCCTAACCCTCTGTTCAGGATCCATAACTGCTAGTGATACCACACGCGGTATTGCTTGTATCTGCCTGTGCAGGCAGGGGACATGATTACTCATGGCCTGCTGCACTGGTGGATCAATGATGTCTTTATCGATCTGATACAACAGTCAATGTTTATCGGCCGTAAAAAAAAAAAGCATCCCTCAGTCTATGACTGCTGCTGAGGATGGATCAAGCCACTCTCGCTGACTCAATCAGCTTGTTGAAGGCATCGCCTTCAACTCTGGAAATATATGCCTCAACTAGGTTATCCACGTGTTTAGACCCAAGTTCTAGCACACGGTATTTCCATTGTGCTGCCTTATTTTTGATCCTATCCCAGTGATCGAACTCACGTTCAATGGTAACATGAGTGCTAGTCGTGGTACTGACACTATCAGTGTCAGACTTCATCATTTCTCGCAGTGACTGTTGAGTCACTGCCTTGAGCACTTCTTGCTCATTGTATGTTCTTTTCGATCTGTGAATTCCTCCACGGATGTTTTCTCTATTGCAAGCCTCTAGCTCACAACCCATCTCTTCTTCAGTACACTGGCATGTACTGATGCTATCCCGTTCTAGGGCAGCACTAGCTTCACGAGGGACATTTCTGTTGCTTGGTCCAGATGGAGGTGGCATCCTCTGTCTGTCTCGTTTCTTGCAAGCCTTTTCAGCCTCGCGGTCGACTCCATGCTCCCTATTGGGATTGTTTCCACATTCAGGGGCCTTTCCACATAAAGGTCCTTGTACTTTTTCCTCCAGGGACTGTATTAGCAGTTCCATACCATCTCCTAAGGTTTGGAGTTGGTTTGCGGTGTTGTCCGCTGCACGAGCTGCCTCGACTGTTCATTTGCTCACTTCACATGTAGTATCTACAGCTCTCTTTGAGGGCTGTAATCATCTGGGCAATGTGTCTGGTTGTATGCTCATATTGCCGGGTTTCTTCATCCCAGCATGCTGACCCATGCTCTATCATCCCTGTTTGGGATGGCGAACTTTGTGATCTGCGATGTTCTTGATAAGGCATGACACAAACAAATCCACGGATAACCTGTATCCATTCCCACAGGTATTTCAAATCCTGAGGGCCATACCTGCACTCGCACGCCTATCTGCAGCACGGCTACCCACATCCGGGTCGCAAGTACCTGTGGTTTCACACTGTCAGTCAAATATTGAAAAAAAAAAAAAACAATTAAAAAAATTGTATTGTATTATACTCTGTGATATCTATGACATCTTTCAGTCCCTTATTTTCCTTATTCTCTCATGTTTTCTTTTCTTTAAATCCTCGAATAATCTCTGCCTTGGGAAACAGGCCCTCAATCCTGATAACACAACACAGTCAGATTTAAAAATCCTGGAGAACAAAAAGACTTACCTGTGTTTCCACAGGAGATGACTTGAAGTTGTCCAGGACCATGCATGGTAGGAAAGATGTGTTCGGCTGTGAGGAATGCTTTGATGGCTGTGAGGAATGCTTTGATGGCTGTGAGGAATGCTTTGATGGCTGTGAGGAGTGCTTTGATGGCTGTGAGGAGTGCTTTGATGGCTGTGTAGCAGCCGTGACGGCTTGGCCAACATTGTCGGATAAGGTAGGTTGAACTGAGGGGAGGGTGTTGTGCATGCAGGTCTGTACATTTATCAGCGGCTTGAGCAGGGGTCACTGGCATAAACAGTCAGCGCCAATGTTCAATGTTGGAAGGTGAGATGTACTCACTCATCGCGAAACCCTTTGACCAACTGTCAGGGACAATGTCAATGGAAGCCACTCACATAAGGGTGCAGTGATGAAGCTGGATAGCTGGCAGGATTGGGGTCGATGGCTGGTGATTGCTGCAGCCTTGGATGAGCACTGTGGCGGATTGTCACACAGCAGCCTCGCTCACCTCTGTCCCCAGTCCACACTCATTCGCTAGAGTGCCACTTCCATGGTAAGTCAAAGCTTGAAAGCGTGCAGGCATGCACCTGGTGGCCGCGATGGCGGCTGATCTTGGGCAGTGCCATTGAAGACCAAGGCCTTGAGGTGCGCAATGCACGTCAGTCGACGCGTAGTGCCCTAGGTCATGTTGTAGTAGGTGCAGAGGGCACAGCTCTGACCCGAAAGCCATGGTACCTGAGCATTCAAAAAGGAACTTGTGTACCTGTAGAGACCGTGATCGTTCACGCCATCCAACGTGTGTGGAGGTGCATGTTGGTGGTATGCAGAGGGGTAGGAGCCTAGTGTGTGTGTGAGCAGACACAGGTGCAGCATTATCAAAGGCACAGACATACCTGGCACGCCTTGAAGCAGAAAGCCACAACCGATCCCTTCCCTGCCCTGGCCTGCCCAGTAGCCACGGCCTGAAGGGGATGCAAATGGAGACTGATGGGCACGATGATCCCTGGGTCTTGTGCTTGCAGTGGTGCTGTTTGGATGTGGGAGAAAGAACCATGTAACCAATGTGTCGTTCCAGTTGGGGAAATAAGTGTAAAAATCAGGCAGTGGACCTGCAGAGTGATTCCCATTAAATAATTAAATACACAGATACTCAGAGGTTTACCTGTGAGATCCAGAGTCCATACCTGAATCCGTCACTTATCTGTGGGAAACAAGTATCCACTGCAGATAAAATATCCGCAGGTTTTCCCATGGGTAAACCTGCGAAAAACCTGCAGGTTATTCGCACTTGTGTCATGCCTTAGTTCTTGAACATGCAGGAGCTGAGACATGCGCACTCCTGGCAAATTGTCTGTGTCACTTGTTGGCACTTCTCTCGACTCAATCGTAACTTCGACCTGGTCAAAGTTCTTTTAGTTTTCTTAATGGGCAATATCTCATCCATTTCTGATTCCTCTGGTGTGGATCTCATTAGATCTGCCGATACTCGCTTTCGACTCATTGAGTCAGAAGCTACGGGTGTCGTAGTTCTACGAGGACTAGATATCCTCATTGATGTTCCCGTTTGCCTGTCCACGTTGTGGGCAGGCTTGACTCTCCTGTCTGGACCCTTTGCTGTGGCTCCAGACATATCTGGATCCTCTCCAGATCTACCTGTTCAGCTTCAAGTTCTTATCAAGGTCATAGATCTCTGATCTATCAGAGATCTATCAGCCACTCTGTGGCATTCTTCTATTGATTTAGAAGAATCAACAGTAAACATCTGTCTACTGTTTCTGAGAATTCCGGCAAGTGTTAAACTCATTGGTTTGGGTAAAAAGATCAGTTGATCTTTTTTGGGTTTTATCGCAGTGCTGTCAATTTAATTGAAAGTCAAAAAAGTGTAAGAAACTTGCTGTTCACACTGTGCAGACTGAGCCAATATATAGTATTGGTATCTGAGATTGTGTGGTTACAGGTAAAAGTATTCTGGTTGGCTAAGTACTTGTGGACAACTGTATAGTTGTCCACTATCTACAAGCACCCCTAGTGGGCAGCTTATATAATACAACCCATAAGTCACTCTGGTGGCTTATATACCTTAGGTAGTAGCATATATGCTACTATAAGAATATACATTCTTACATCATGAAAGTGAGTAATTAGTACATGTCTACGAAGCAACCAGCGTGCTTAGAATCTTACCAGAATGGTGAAATAGTCCATGATTGTTGGCACAAGGATGCTTGGTTGATCCCCTTGGACTCGTCCAAACACCAACAATGGCTCCTTGGGGTTATCCATTGGCAACACAAATGGTTATGGTACGTTGATGGACAGCCACTTCGATCACAAAACCTTTGTGACCAGGGCGATAGCTGGGTATGGACAGTACATCTTCCATTGTTTACATGATCGTTCCCAAACAGTGAAAACTACTTAGCATTTATCTCAGTTTATTGGACTTTCAAGCATGTTTGGTGGCATCAAAGTTGATCTACAAGCATGGGTGTCCTGTAGTGCAACCATTTGGAAATCACATCATTTTCATTTTTGATATTGTTCTCTTCAGTAGGAAGACTGGCAGACACACAACTTTGACAGCACTTTGTGGATGTTTGCAGATATTGAGGCATGGTACTTAGGCAAGCACCACACCAACCACACAATGGACATGAAAGGGTATCAATTGGTTGTTTGTCATGCTATTATGAGCCTTCCACAGCAAACTTCAAACATGGGTCCATCACATTAAATAGGAAGATCAGTACTTCTATTGTGCAGGGAATGGATTGAAAATGGAAGAGGTTTGATAGTTTTTGAAGGTATAAATGATTGAAATGTTTAATGAAAAGTAAAAGATAACTCAGGGGTTTTGAATATGATTATGGATTCCACTTGGTAGCGAGGTACTGTGTTATCCCAAGGTACAAAGGAAACTGGACATGTCTTCATATTGTTATGGGTGGACACAGTTCACTTGTGAATTACAGTGAAAGGAAATGAAGATTTAATGGTAGTATGGATGTATCCCTTGGAATCGACTTTAGAAGGGGAGTTCCTCTTCAAGCATCCCTCGACAGGTTCCTCATGTAGAAAATGTTACAGACTGTTTTGTTGGTTGGTGACTCTGTAATATGTTGCTGCTTAAATAGTGCTTGCAGACTGTGCCAGATAACCTGGCATAGTGGCCTTTTAGCCCAGTTAAAAACAAGTACTTTACTGTGAGAATTTACTGCCTTTCACAGAAAACTTCATCCTGCTTGGTATCTAAACCATACCTCAGGGTTCTTTATTCATATCCATACTGAGGTTTTATCCCTCATTACCCGACTGATTCAAATGGTAAGCTCCCTTTGTAGTTTCCTGAAATAGATCCCTCAGAAGTGTGAGTGATTCTTAATTGATTTCCTCCCAGTCCCAAGCAACGAGTTGTGTTTCTTGTGTACATCCCCGAATGTTTGCCATGTATTTTCTCCTTAGCTCTATATCCAGTTCCTCTGGGTCCCAAGGTTCCTTCATAAACATTTGGTCCATTTATATTAGATCAGAAGTGATGGGGATACTTAGCTCATGACCTCGGGTTGACAGGTATCTGCCGAAACTGTTTCGTGAGCTAACCAAAAATCACCCTGTTCAGCATGATACACGATGAGAGCAGTCAGAGCATTGGGTGGCCCATGCTTGCAATAATGCCAGACAGATTCTGATTTTTCCAGGAAAAGATCTTCACATTGAGCAACAAAATGTACATCAGTGCTAGTGTTAATTACAACAAATATTGATGCATTGTGTAATAATTGCAATGTCTATAGTGATTGTTCCATTCAATATCAACACAAAATTGAGGTGCTAAAAAACTCACAACACACAATGGTTGTTTTCACAGTCTACTATTGCAACTTCTCTTTAGAAAACCCCTTGACGTTCCCTGAACCGCTCAGATGTTCACTACAATGGCTTACCAAAAACATCCTGCTGCACCGATTGTGATTGGAACCAAACTAAGAATGGAAAACAATGGTGTCAGTTTACTTTCAGAAATGGATCCAAAAGACAGTGGGTAGCAGTGTCGTCATTGCACGGCTACTAACACTGGTGTTCGGCTCAGTGCGCTTTGCTATCAGCAGCAACAAAGGTAGAACAAAGACGAGGATGATGACATGTCAGTGATGACGACGATGATGTAATACAATGACGACGACGATGATGTAATACAATGATGTAAGCGTAGACGAGATACAACAGCAAGTGTCACATGATTGACAAAGCTGGCCTTGACGTAGATGTAGAAGTAGTAGACCTAGTAGTGGATTTAGGCTTAGACTTAGACAAGTGAATCCAACTGAAAGAGGTGAATTGGGGTACACTAACGTGAAACAGGCCTTATATACATGAGCAGAACAACAAACGATGCAAGTATGCCATACAATGATGTTGTCAACAGCAGACAGGAAAAATGACTAACAGTGAGGGGCAGAATACCAAAACAGGAAGGTGGTTTGTAATAGAATGGAAAAATGAGTCAGGTGGTCAAAGAAATGAATAGAAATGTGGCAGCGAATTGGAAATAGAAGCCAGAAATAGAAGAGAAGTGAGTCACAGACAATAGACCATGTGGAACAATTGGAAATAGAAGTACAGCCAAGAAGCAAGTGAGTCATGTGGGGAAAATGAGTCATAGCTGTCCAATAGGATTCCAGTTGCTTGTCAAATATCTCCGAGGATGAGTAAGAGTGTTACTTGACTTGAAGATGATTCAGAAACATGTGAACCAATCACGACACTTGGATACGAATCTCCTCTAGAGAGAGAACAAAGATGAGTCTTGCTTGATGAAGTCCTTAGGCACATAACCATGCAAATCTCTGTTTCTGGTCCAAACTCTTTGATATCCCAGTAGTTTCTCAGTACGATATGATGCCAACCATTTACTGGTTTATATTTTGGGTTGAAACCAATGATGTGGAAGGGAGCGTGGAAGACAGGGTCGAATACCCATATGCAGTTGTGAACGCGATAAGGAGGATATGAGGGGACTATTTGGTATGGGCCTTCAGGAGATTCAACGTATAGAGGATAGTACCAATGATGTGTGACATGTGGAGGAGGATTGGATAAATGATCATCAAGGGGAGGACATCAACTAGGAAGTTCGATGCGTGGTCCAACGTGTATGTCTGGCTTGGCGGTCATCTGAAACAAATCATGGGATGTGGTGGCGGCAATGCTGGATGGCATATCGAAAATAGAATTGATGAATGTAGAATGAATGTGGAGATGATGAATCTGGCAGACTGGAGGTAGCACAGCAGATGATGGTCTGGCGAAAGCTGATGAAGATAGGTGTGTGTGCCATGAGCATCTTTTGTAGTGTAGTAGGTGCTGTTGAGTATCATGCTTGTCACTGGCACAATGGGAACTATGCACAATGCAACCGTGAAGAACTCATTGCATTCTTTGCAATGTGATATGTCCTTGCAACCAGATGCATCTGAATTGCACAACGACATTGGAAACAATGACAATGACAATGATTCTGTTTCCTGCAATGGATCCCACAAGCTGCCTGAAGATGCTCCAATCATCACACCAGATGCAGATTTTCCTGATGAGGACTATATTGCACCATCCATTGTGGCACTTCAATGTATGTTAGACTTTTGCGTATCATCATTATATCAATGACTCTTTCTCTAGCTATCATGAATAGACTTATATTCAATTTCGCACACAATTTGAAGGTGCATTATCGTGACTTGCTTGTCACGTTGGGTTGAGGCATGTTATGGGGTGCATTCAAACTGGAATATTTTCCAAAGAATGAAAAAAGATGAAATTAACCAACTATGTAAGTAGCTGGGTTTCTGTCCCGTTAGGTTTAACAGTGTTGCACAGGCACTGACATTAGCCCCTCTCTCTCAAAAGCAGACAGGATGTGGGAATGTAGTGACAAGGCCTTGCGCCTCTATCACGACATAGCAGACGAAGTAGGTGGTGAGGATATTTTAAGTGAAACTCTTCATGAGTGGGCTGCTGCCAATCCAAAAGACATTCACCATCATCAACACGTATGCAACAGCAATTTGGGAAAGATCATTGCAGACGCAACGAACTCTGGCCTTGAAGCAGTGAGTCTTACATCATATAATGTCTCCTCCGCTGACATTGGGAATCACTGTAGATCAGAACTGCAGGTTGCATCAGAGACATTGCTTGCATTGTCCTTGCATGGTCAACCAATCCCACAGCTGACCCTCAAACAACTGCTATCATAGGAACCAGTGATAGCCAGGTTGATCAAGCACTGAGTGAGATAGGTTGGAGTGAGCCCCGCTACATTTCAGCTACATTTCAAACCCACCAATGGTTCGTTTTGAGTGGTCACATGTCCCACTTACTATATACTGACATCATTTCTTGACAATTAGACTACAAGCACAGAAACAGTACATGCGTAAGCTGACTGCTATTATCAAAAATGTTACCAAGTGTCAGATCCCAGATCCGACTTGTGTTATTCCGACGTTTCATGTATTCTGATAAGCCTTTTCCACTTATTTCCAACATGTCCCCATTTATTATTCTGAGTCACGATTCTATTTTGATATTATCCCCATAGGATTCCCGTGTTTGCTCTGATTTCAGAACTCCGTATCACGCACCCTTATCTTCCATTCCCGATTTCAGAATCCCGTATGTCTTAAATATGTTGATCAAGCTTCTTTAGCTTGTAAATCGTGTTGTTTCACTACCTTTCGTATCACTATCTTTCATATCACCTTCTATCTCTTATATCGTATATCTTATACCCCTTTCACATATCTCGCATCCTTCATATCTCGTTACCTCAACTTGTTATTCCAATATAACTCATAACACCCTGATATATCCTGCCCATCCTCTATCACTCAACCTTTATTACACTTTGTTGCTCCAAACTTCTACCTGCAATAAGGCCTTCCAACCTTATTCGGAATTCCAATCATTCCAATCATTCCGATTATTCTGACCCTACCTCATCTGACATTCCAAACCCCCCTTGATTACACTCGCTTTCCAGTAAAGCTAACCCTTACTCTATATTGATTTATCGTTACCCTACCCCATCTGCATTGACTATTCCACTCCCAAATATCCGAAGCGCCCACTCATCTCCGATAAGTCTCAATGCATCATTGGCACTGACCTTCCAAATAGACCCGACCAATCAGAACCCCGATAACACTCCGGTCTTCAGTCCAAAATACCAGGGCACTAGAAATCCAAGAGGGCACAACCCATAAGTTGAAGCCAACGCCCGTGTAGATCAGTCTTCAAATCTCCAACTTCCAAGTCATCCAGTATTCCGCGCATTTCCGAATATTGCGACTACCGATCTCAGTCAAGGAGAGTTCTGACCAAATCCAACCCCGATGTCGAATCCAGCAATTTCTAACATCCCAATGTCGAATCCGGCACGTGTCCCTAACTGTATTTACAAGCTGACACTCTTGATTTCTATAATGTCTTCCGACACCTGAATTCAAACACTTGATTTTGATGACACTGACAGATCTACTGAAAATGTCGTCAACCTATCAAACGTTCACGAGTACCCCAGTTTTTTCAACAAGTGCCTCATAAATGAAGACTTCAAACCTGACCCAATCCCAAGCGGCATCAACAATGCAACTTCCAACCATCCTTGTGATGATGACTCACAATACACAGCAGCAATTTCCAACCAAACCCTGACTTTGCCAACACCGAAACTTTCCGACATCCTCGGAGAAGATGGCAAGTTAATACTACAGGAGAGACAACAATGCATCAATCACCAGTTATGCCTCTACTGTGGGAGCCCTGGTCATAAGGTGAAAGAATGCCCGAGGTCATCATCCTTCACCAGGAAAGCAAAATCCCAAACCACAACTGTCATGATAAGTGATTCCAACATCAAGGTCCCTTTAGAGGACCTTCCGAATCCCCAAAACTGACAGCTCAAAGACTCTCGAGCACGAATCCACGTTCACATCTTATTTGTGCCTTACTGAGAACATCACAGATGCTTTCCAAAAACACCCTTCATACTTCCAACAATTCTGCCTAAACTCCAAAAATCACCCTTCCGAACAGTTTCGACTGATCATTACATTGAAACACTGTCCCTTCGGATTCCCGCTTTCTGCTGGTCTCCATCCTTCCGTCACCAACAACATTATGTCACAACACCCAGTAGGCGATCTGCACCAATCATGTCCTCCCGTTGAGCGAAAAATCCGGTTGCTATTACATTGTGTATAACGACACTTGCTTCTAATTGTTCCAATGTGCTGGGAACACCACTAACCCACCCACTACAATCCATTGATTGACAGGGTATTGGGTAGTACCTAGTTCCGCACTCCTCAACAAGAAGATTCAATTCTATGACATGTCTTTAGGAAACCTGCAATCTGCATTTTTCCGAATCTCCAAAAATCCGACTTCACTGCGGCATCCCCCGACCCACCATAACGTCCAACGTCAATGCTTGTTGAAACCTCAACTTGCAATGACGATGTGGAAACTTCGGCGCATTTCCAATAGGAAAATCCGTTACATCGATTCTTCTAATTCCCGACAAGCAATCATCCATATTCTGCTACGTACTCCAACAAGATCACATCTATCGGAGGGAGAGAATCTCACTTTGGGAAATCATTTTCCTTACATCCAGTTATGCCAGAACCACCTCGAGAACATTAATGAGACTCTAGCTATAGGATTTCATCTGATACACCCCGCACAGTATGTCCGTACTTCCTCGAGAACACCCCAGGACGACCTCCAAGTCCGAACACCGAATCTTCCTCAAAGACATCCTTCCACATCCAAGATGTAGTTTTCCAACCTCTGACTTCCAGACTTCTGAATCCGACGTTTTCAAGATACAACGCAGTTACTCCGACTCTAAGTCTAGTCATCAATACTGATTTCCACGTTATGGGACAATAACCGACAAACCGCCTTCGGAATCAATAACAATCTCCTTTGAAAGGTGCTGTTAAACCCCTCGTATCCATGAATGCACTATCCGTACATCCTCCGACTCACATTTCCAATTCCGACCCTTCAACCATTAGAACAATATTCCAGGCTGAATATCAAGTACCTTGCCAATGTTTCCGAACACAACCCACAACTCCACCAAAACATTCCAATTCCTACCTTTCTGACACCCTTTTCTTCCCTACACATATTTCTTACTCTGTTTCCCCTGCAAACACTTCTCTGAATATCCCGAAACTTACGATTCACTCCTCTTGTTCTCCTTCAAGTCCAAACTTCCGATATTCTCTAAATTCTGAGGAAATCCATGATTACAATGATTTCAGCCAGACAACATCAAGACCACTATCGAGAAATGTTCCAAGAAGACACCATTCATCTCCTTAGAAAAGCCAATACGTTCCTGATGAATCCTTCGGTCCTCTGACACTCCAACTCCTTTACCTACCTTCCGATGCCTGAGGTAGACAATGGGACATCTACCTTAAAGGGGGGAGTAGCCACTATGTTGACAACTTATCTGTTCCAATCCCCCACTTTGACTCCGATCTTTTCCAACAATTTCCAACCCAACGCTTCAATTTTTTCGCTCCTACTAAGTTTCTATTTACATCCTGCAATTCCGGAACTCCTTCGACATCTATGACCATTCACATCCCAATATTCTGACCCTCTCAACTTCTTCATGATTCGTACAAGTCCAATCCCAATCCCAAGTCAATCCTGACATTTGTCCGATTCCGACTTATCCCAATTTCTCCGACACCCTTGAACCTCACACATCCTTGATTCACTGTTTCTCGTCTTTCCAAGTTTTCCGTTTTCCCGATCATTCCCATTTGATCTGATCATTTCTGTTGTTCCAAGCTTTCCATTTTTCCGATCATTTCTTTTTTTCCGATCTTAAACCAACAAAACAAACAACTCCATTGTCTAAAACCTTCTACATTACTTCACCAAAATTCCTCCGATTTATTTATATTACTTTTTCCCCTTCCAACTCCTATTCACTGCATCGTTTCCTCTTCCAGCCCATTGACCTCCGGGTCAAGCCCTGCCATTTTCCCCAATTCCGAATCCGCATCTCCTGGATTCACCGCCTCCTGGCCAACTTCCACCTCCGGTTCCTGACCAACTTCCGCCTCCTCCAGAACCTCCTCCTCTGGAACCTCCTTTTCCGGTATCTCCGGGACGACATCGACATCCATCCCGACGTCGTCTGCTTCCTTCGCCTTCCCTTTCCCCTTATCCAATGCCTTCTCCAATTCTGGTTGCAGCCCAATGTTTCCGCCCTCATTCTCCGACCCAGCTTCCGAGCCCAACTCCAGTTGCAGCACCAATGCCCCATGGTACGTCTCCCACCGCTTCTTCCGGAATTTGAACTCGATTTCCACGATCCTGTGCGACTTCTTCAACGATTCGTTGAAGGTCACCATCCCCTCCACGTTGTAGCGGAGCCACTTTGTGAGGGAATGGATTGTCTTTCGGAGCCCACAGACTTTCGCCACATGCCCCGCATCCTCTGCGTCGTCCTCCATCACCTGCTCCTTTCCTTTACCTTTCCCCAACAACGCCACCCCGTCCCAATCTGCGACCGCTTCTTCCTGATGCCTTTTCGTCACTGGTCCTGGTCTGGCCTCCGTGTTCTCCACCTGAACCCGCCTGGATGCTGGTAACAACAACTTCCCTGCCATCTCCACCATGACATCTGCGTCGCCTGGCCTCGTGCATTTCTTCCGATTGTTCTGACATTGAATGCAGGCCCACTTCCGCAATTTTCCGGTTCTCCGCTCCTCGTCAACGCACTCCAGCCCCCGCGTCTGACAGAGCACACACCTATCGTCGAAGTCATCGGCCTCCGACCACACATTCTCAAGACGCCATTTGTGGCCGCCGACAAATTCCAAGCCACCTTTTGGATTCCAGTCGACCTTCTGTTCTCAGTCGACCTTCTCCAGCTAGTCTGATATTTCTGTCAATCCATCAATCAGGAGAAGACTTCCGACTTACCGAAACAAGTTTCAGTCAGGCCTCCTCCCGCCTCAACTCCTCCCATACTGCCCGCGTTGACTCAGCTTTCTGCTGATCCGCCTCCTCCTTCCGCTTCCTCCTTCACCTTCACCTTCTGATCCCGTTCTTCCTGCTCCTTCCGCTCCCGTTCCTCCTTCTCCTTCCGCTCCCGCTCCCGCTGTTCTGCCGCCTCCCTCTCCTGCTTCTCCCGCTTCACCTTTGCCCTTTTCTGCATCTTGGCCTCCAATTCTGCCCTTTGCTGCTCGTACTCCCTCACTTCAGCGGTGAGCTCTTCGCCAGAGCTGATTTCAATGATGGAGTGGGTGGGCGACAACGACTTGGAATGCGATGGCATTTTTTTCTTGGGTGGTGGTGGTAGGGGATCAAAAAGTGATTTGCATTTTCACAAAGTGTTCCTCCTATATATATGTCCGATCCAAGATCTCAGCCTTTACGGATAACCGACACCCAAAAACTTCCCACGGTATTCAATAGTGTAATCAGCCTCAAGGGCTTGGCCATAAAAGGGAGATACTGTTAGATCCCAGATCCAACTCATGTTATTCCAACATTTCATGTATTCCAATAAGCCTTTTCCACTTATTTCCGACATGTCCCCATTTATTATTCTTAGTCACAATTCTATTTTGATATTGTCCCTGTACGTCTTATCTTGATTCCTGTGTTCACTCTGACTTCGGAACTCCATATCACGCACCCTTATCTTCCATTCCCGATTTCGGAATCCTGTATGTCTTAAATATGTTTTCTCTTGATCAAGCTTCTTTAGCTTGTAAATCATGTTGTTTCACTACCTTTCGTATCACTATCTTTCATATCACCTTCTATCTCTTATATAGTATATCTTATACCCCTTTCACATATCTCACATCCTTCATATCTCGTTACCTCAACTTGTTATTCCAATATAACTCGTAACACCCTGATATATCCTGCCCATCCTCCATCACTCAACCTTTATTACACTTTGTTGCTCCAAACTTCTACCTGCAATAAGGCCTTCCAACCTTATTCCAATCATTCCAATCATTCCGATTATTCTGACCCTACCTCATCTGACATTCCAAACCCCCCTCGATTACACTCACTTTCCAGTAAAGCTAACCCTTACTCGATATTGATTTATCGTTACCCCTACCCCATCTGCATTGACTATTCCACTCCTGAATATCCAAAGCCCCCGCTCATCTCCGATAAGTCTCAACGCATCATTGGCACTGACCTTCCAAATAGACCCGACCAATCGGAACCCTGATAACACTCCGGTCTTCAGTCTGAAATACCAGGGCACTAGAAATCCAAGAGGGCGCAACCCATAAGTTGAAGCCAACGCCCATGTAGATCAGTATTTGGATCTCTGACTTCCGAGTCATCCAGTATTCCACGCATTTCCGAATATTGCGACTTCCGATCTCGGTCAAGGAGAGTTCCAACCAAATCCGACCCCGACGTCGAATCCGGCAATTCCTCACATCCCGACGTTGAATCCGGCACACATCCCTAACAAATCTATCATGTTTACTACTCACTACCTATCAGATGGTCTCATGTTGGAGTACCAGAGTTACATTGCCACTAACATCCACTCCACAATGTCCACTCCACAACTTCTCCATCTATCAACTTTGAAGGTTCCATTCAACACGATGTGGCCTGACGTTATCCTCAACCTCTTCGAAGCCTCCAAACTCGATATCAGAGATGCATGTTGCAACCCAGATAGGGCTCCAGAGCATGCTTATTATGACACCCTCCTCAATCACCTTTTTCCTGGCTGTGAATGGTTTTCTGTCACTCCCCAACACCTGGACGACTCCCAAACTTGACACTCTATCGATTTTGTCCTCATTTATGTTGTCAAGAAGTGCAGCATGCCAGTCCTGCTTATTGAGATCGAGCCTAGTTGGCACTGATTCTACAATGGCTATCGTTTGGTGGCAGACATTCAAATGCATGAACACTATCATATCTTGAAGGATGTGATGGATGTCCTTAGGCTGTATGAGATCAACACATTGGGCAAGCGAATCACTCTGTACAAATACGACAGAGCAACAGGTCTTCTCACTCCTGAACTATGTGTAGTTGACCTGAAAAATGACATGAGCCTGGTAATCCCATCCAATTGTTATGACCTTGAGACTTAGCAATGAGGGCGAAGCAGTGCCCCCCAAAATTGTGAAGGATGTGAAACAGATGTGTGCACATGATGTCTCAGTAAGTGATGTATTTACCTAGGTGGGATCACAATCTAACAAATCTACAGCTTCTACCGAGCCTTCCAAGGAACATTTAAGAAGAGTGGTGGTATGATATATGTTCAATCATATTGTACCAGTACTGGAGCCAACCAAATGTGTCAAGACATCACCAAAATTTCTCTTTGTCTAGTCTTTGTGTGTTTGTTCATGGGATACAAAATACAAGCCATTGCTTCTGTTTTTTGATCTTAGTTTGTGGGTTACAAAAGTTTGTACAATCTGCAGTACTAATGAAACTATATAATGTCTATCAGAAATATGAACTGTGTTAAATAGTTTGTCCAAAGATATTGTCATCATCCGAAGCAGGCTCCTCCTGGGGAACTTGACTGGAAAAGATATTGCAGTCTTGATGTACTACCTGCAATGGCATCCATTGCATGAGACAACTAGTAAGGGGTTCCATGACTTCGTTGGAGAGATTGTGTGTCAACATCGAGGCTTTAAACCTCTCAGAACTCAAAAGAGAGGTCAGGTGAAGGGTTTCTTGGTCTTCAAGGAAATTGATGAGACCATGAAGAAATAAATGCATACCAAGTGTTGTGCATGATGATGGATCTTGCGCTGCAAGTCCTTCCAACTCAATGGTGTCTGCAAGGATTGCATCAAATGAGTCCCAAAAGGGCGCCTGCTTCAACTGATCACAGAGCTTTTGCCACTTGGCAAGAGCACACTTGTAGTATAGCTCACACTTCTCCTGAGGAAAACCCTGCTCCCATTGTAGTTCGATCTTCATCATGATGAAAGACACCCAGATGACAATGTCACAGCAACAGTGCCAATCCTCAAGAGGACCAATGGTGTTTGCACAATCAACATCACCAGGGGGTGGGATGGATGCAATGGCTACAGGGGGACCGCTAGCCAGGGCTTCTGCATTTGCGACCATCTGTGATGGACCTGCAATGAGCTTGCCTAGAGGATCATACTTGAAACACCCAAGCATCATCTTGTTGACTTCACAACAATGGCATCACTGACATTGTGTGATGTAGGTACAGTGCAGGGTGGTCGTGGAGGTGTTGCAGCTGGCATTGATGATTGACGTTCTTTCAAGGTGGTGTTTCAGGTGGAGGCAAGGAATTGTGACACAAAGCACTCAATTCTTGTTGTGTGGGCATGATTGGTCCTGAGCCCATGTTTGTTCTTGCCCCAGGAACAGTGAATTGGGCATTCACAGTTTTAGGTGGACCGCAATGTTGTGTCGATGGCCCAGGCACACACAGAAACTCTGCCTGACCAACCTTGTTTTTTTTGGATGGGGGAAACATTTCAGAATCACTATCATTGTTCTTCATCTTCTTACATTTGCATACATTCATAGGGTGTCTGTCAATATCATCCAATGGTGCACTTTCCTCTTCATCAGAATGACTGGCCAGAATGGTGACTTGCTTGCCATTGCAAAGATTCCGTATGACAGGCAAAGGTGTGCCTTCTTCTGCACTCTCCTGAATTGTTGTAAGTGTACAGTTGTCATCATCTTCATGGGGGTCGTGGGTGACACAATTGGATGTCTTGGGCCACATAACATGGGTGGCAGATGCATGTGTTTTACTTTTGCCTTTGATCTGCTTTTTCCCAATGGCAGGTTTAGCAACTTTCAGATGAGAAGCCTGTGGTGTAGACTCTTCATTCACTGGGGTGAGATCCTGTCCCATGTAATCACCGGTGCCTCTATGCAATGCACAATAGCACATGAATGTGGTATGTTTTAGAGTATTGGGAAACTGCACGTGAGGGAAGTCAATGGGATCTGGACCTGGATTCCCTGATGCATCATTTGGGTGCATCATGAATGGCATGCATGTCATGTCTGCAATAGATGGGTTGGGGTTGTTAGTAGCAAACAATGGAGTATGGTTGATTGCCTACCATTTGCCCAACACACCAGACGCAATCGCGCACTGGTAACAGGATGGCAGAACTGCTTGATTGTGGCTGTGATCTTCCAGTTGCACCATGCTTGTGGGCTTGCAAAATCTGAATCCTTGAGGGACATGGGTATCGGTGTGCAATAGGGCCAATTTTCTATCCGGAACCCTGCATAAATAAGAGTTCAAGGAAAGACTTCGATTGGAGTGGCGGGACACCCTTTGAGCGATAGTCGCGACTGGCTGCAAGGTAGGTCAATGCAGAGACACCATGTGCAATATCTGTCAAATGTGAGTTATATCATTACTAAACTGTTTCAAAATGAACCACTTACTCGACCAGTCATAAAATATGGTGGTAAAATGCCCTTGAAGGCCAGAAACTGACCTCAGCAGCTTAACTGCACTGACCATTGGGTCCTTGATGGGCCTTCTGGCACAGGTGCCAATTGATTTTCAGTGCCGCGTTTTTTGCCATGCCTTGGGGCTGATAGTGCTTCAGGTGTCCCAGAGGATGTTGACAGATTGGAGAGATTGTGCATTTTGGTTGACTTGTCCATCACAATTTTTCAGTAGTTTTTAAGGTCAACCTGAAATGCAATGTTCCATACATGGGCTAGGCTAGGTAAGATTGACAAAGATTGCTTCCAAGGATGATTCTTGGGGAACAGGAAGTTGTGGCCTTGTAGAAACTGTGAGTAAGTGACCAATGGTTTGCGATATCACTTACAAGACCTTGGAATACTGGATGACTCAGAAGTCAGAGATCCAAAGACTGATCTACACAGGCGTTGCCTTCAACTTATGGGTTGCACCCTCTTGGATTTCTAGTGCCCTGGTATTTCGGACTGAAGACCGGAGTGTTATTGGGGTTCCGATTGGTCGGGTCTATTCGGAAGGTCAGTGCCAATGATGCGTTGAGACTTATCAGAGATGAGCGGGGGCTTTGGATATTCAGGAGTGGAATAGTCAATGCGGATGGGGTAGGGGTAACAATAAATCAATATCGAGTAAGAGTTAGCTTTACTGGAAAGCGAGTGTAATCGAGGGGGGTTTGGAATGTCAGATGAGGTAGGGTCAGAATAATCGGAATGATCGGAATAAGGTTGGAAGGCCTTATTGCAGGTAGAAGTTTGGAGCGACGATGTGTAATAAAGGTTGAGTGATAGAGAATGGGCAGGATATATCAGGGTGTTACGAGTTATATTGGAATAACAAGTTGAGGTAATGAGATATGAAGGATGCGAGATATGTGAGAGGGGTATAAGATATACAATATAAGAGATAGAAGGTGATACAAAAGATAGTGATACGAAAGGTAGTGAAACAATACAATTTACAAGCTAAAGAAGCTTGATCAAGAGAAAACATATTTAAGACATACAGGATTCTGAAATCGGGAATGGAAGATAAGGGTGCATGATATGGAGTTCCGAAGTTGGAGCGATCACAGGAATCAAGATAAGACATACGGGGATAATATCAAAATAGAATCGTGACTAAGAATAATAAATGGGGACATGTCGGAAATAAGCGGAAAAGGCTTATTGGAATACGTGAAATGTCAGAATAACACGAGTCGGATCTGGGATCTAACAAGATTTTTGAACTCACTACAAGCACTACAATAAGGATCCCCCAACAAGGGATATCTGAAAAGTTGTGGCATTACTGTCAGTTGTGCAATTGAAGCACTTCCTGCATCTTGTAGTCAGGTGAGGTCACATTAAACTCACATGATCTCAAAGTTTCATGTCCCCTTCCACCACCAGGGTCCTCAGGAGTCAGATAGCACTATCACTTTGAAATGTTGTTTTCCAAGATCTTCTCTATCACTGCAATGGAAAATTCCTGGATTTCATTTCAAAGGTTCTGTTAATTCTCTCTTCTTTGTCCTCCCTGATGTCACTCCACATACTGTGAATTTTGCTTGAGTACGCTGACTGGCCTTAGGTATCTTCATTGCATGTGCTGTATGATCACGTCTGGCTACCCAACATCTCCAGGACCCTTGCAAGAATGTAGATTCTTACAGTAGCATATATGCTACTAGTTAGGACATATAAGTCACCAGAGTGACTTATGGGGTTGTATTATATAAGCCACCCACAAGGGGCGCCTGTAGATAGTGGACAACTATACAGTTGTCCACAAGTAGATTAGATAAGCAATACTTTTTTTACTCGTAACCACACCAGTCGCAGACACCAATAACATATTGGCTCAGTCTGTTCATGTGAACAATATTAAGTTTCTTACACTTTTTTGACTGCCAATACTTTTGGCAGCACTGTGATAAAGAAAAAGATCAACCAATCTTTTGTTACACAAAAAACCGACGAGTTTAACACTCGCCGGAATCCTTGGACACAGTAAACAGATGTTTACTGTTTATTCTTCTAAATTCAATAGAAGAATGCCACAGTGTGGCTGATAGATTGTAGATCTATGGCGTCGATAAGGAATTGAAGCCAAACATCTAGATCCAGAGAGGATCCAGATCCATCTGGAGCCACAACCAAGGGCCCAGACAGGAGAACTGAGTCTGCCCACGATGTGGACAGGCGAATGGGAACGCCGACGAGGGTAACTAGTCCTCGTAATACTATGACGCCTGTAGCTTCTGACTCTAGGAATTGAAAGCGACTATCAGCGGATCCAAGAAGATCCACACCGGAGGAATCAGAAAGGGACAAGATATCGTCCGTTAAGAGAAAGAAGAGAACTTTGACTAGGTCAAAGTTATGATCGTCTCTCGATGAGTCGAGAGAGCCGCTGACGAGCGACATGGACAACTCGCTGGGGTTACGAATGTCACAGCTCCCGCATGTCCAAGAACATTGCAGATCGCGAAGTTCACCGTCCCAAACAGGGACGATAGAGCAGAAGTCGGCGCGCCAGGATGAAGAAACCCAGCAATACGAACGTACAACCAGACATATTGCCCAGATGATTACGGCCCTCAAAGAGAGCCGTAAAAACGTAGGCACTACATGGGAAGTGAGCCAACGAGTGGCTGAGGCAGCTCGTGCAGCGGATGAAGCCATGAACCAACTCCAAGCATAGCATTAGGAGATGGCATGGAACCGTTAATACAGTCCTTGGTGGAGGAAGTACAGGGACCTTTGCGAGGAAAGGCCCCCGAGCGTGGCAACAATCCCAATAGGCATCGTGAAGTGGACTGTGAGGCAGAAAAGGCTCGCAGGAAGCGAGACAGACAGAGGATGCCACCTCCATCTGGGTCGAGCACTAGAAGTGGTCCTCAAGAACCTAGTGTCACGATAGAGCAAGACAGTGTCAGTACGTGCCGGTGTACTGAGGAAGAGACAGATTGTGAGCTAGAGGCTCGCGATAGAGAAAATATCCGCAAAGGAATTCACAGATCAAAAAAAACTTATAATGAGCAAGAAGTGCTCAAAGCAGTGACCCAACAGTCACTGTGGGAGATGATGAAGTCTGACACCAATAGCATCAGTACCACAACTAGCATTCATGTTAGTCTTGAATGCAAGTTCAATCACTGGGATAGGATCAAACAAAAAGCAGTGCGACAGAAGCACTGTGCACTAGAGATCCATGCTAAACACATGGATAAACTAGTCGAAGCAGCATATACTATGGGGATTGAAGGCGAGGCCTTCGATAAACTGATCGAGTCCACGAGAGTAGCTCGATCCGTCCTCAGTAGCAGCTATAGACTGAGGGATGCGTTTCTAACGGCTGACAAACGTCAACCGTTGTATCAGATCAACGAAGACATCATCGATTCACCAGTGCAGCAGGACGTGAATACTCATGTCCCCTGGCCACACAGGCAGATACAAGCGATACCGCGTGCGGTATCACTGGCAGTCACGGATCCTGAACGAAGGATTCAGGAGGCGGGAGGAAATCCGTCTACATATGTAGATGGAGTCGCAAAGATGGTGCGAGCTGCCCTTGAGAAACACAAGGACAGCGAGGCAGACAAATCCGTGCTTGCCAAGGCTGGAGTAAAACGCCCTCACCCAGCAGAATATGCTGGGAAAGCAGATCTCAAAGAATTTGAGAACTTTGTCTCAGGGATCCTGAGATGGCTAGGCATGAATAGTCTATTGGGACCATCCAGCATGGAACTCCAATTAAACTATTTAGGCACACTGACAAGCATGATACTCAACAGCACCTACTACACTACAAAAGACGCTCACTGCACACGTGCCTATCTTCATCAGCTTTCGCCAGACCATCATCTGCTGTGCTACCTCCAGTCCACCAGACACATCATCTCCACACTCATTCTATTTTCATCGATCCTATTTTCAATATGCCATCCAGCATTGCCGCCACCACATCCCATGATTCATTTCAGATGACTGCCAAGCCAGACATACATGTTGGACCACGCATCGAACTTCCTAGTCGACGTTCATTTGTCCAATCCTCCTCCACATGTCACATATCATCGGTACTATCGTCTCTATATTCAATCTCCTGAAGGTCCATTCCGAGTATTCCCCTCATATCCTCCTTATCACATTCACGATTGCATTTGGGTATTCGATCAAACCTTCCATGCTCCCTTCTATGTCATCAGTTTTGACCCAAACTTCGAACCAGTGAATGGTTGGCATTGTATCGTCCTCAGGAATAACTGGTACATTAAAGAGCATGGACCAGGAACAGAGATTTGCTACGGTTATGTGCCTAAGGACTTCATCAAGCAGGACTCATCTTTGTTCCCTCTCTGGAGGAAATTTGTATCCAAGTGTCGTGACTGGTTCACATGTTTCTGAGTCGTCATCAAGTCACATGACTCCCTTACTCATCTTCGGAGATATTTGACAAGCAACTGGAATCCTATTGGACGGCTATGACTCATTTTCCTCACCTGACTCACTCGCTTCTTGGCTGTACTTCTATTTCCAATTGTTCCACATGGTCTATTGTCTGTGACTCACTTCTATTCTATTTCTGGCTTCTATTTCCAATTTGCTGCCACATTTCCATTCATTTCTTCGACCACCTGACTCATTTCTCCATTCCATTACAAACCACCTTCCTATTGTGGTTTTCTGCCTCTCGCCATTAGTCATTTATCCTGTCTGCTGTCGACGACATCATTGTATGGCATACTCGCATCGTTTGTTGTTCTGCTCATGTATATAAGGCCTGTTTCACCTTAGTGTACCCCAATTCACCTCTATCAGTTGGATTCACTCATCTAAGTCTCAAGTCTAAGTCTTCTAAGTCTACTACTACTACCACGTCTATGTCAAGGCCAGCTTTGTCAATCATGTGACATTTGCTGTTGTATCTTGTCTACACTTATGTCAGCATATTACATCATCATCTTCGTCACTGCTACGTCTTCATCTTCGTCTTCGTTCTACCTTTGTTGCTGCTGATAGCAAAGCGCACTGAGCTGAACACCAGTGTTAGTAGCCGTGCAACGACAACACCGCTACCCACTGTCCTTTGGATTTATTTCCAAAAGTAAACCGACAACGCACATCAAGGGCGAAGCATTGGAGTGGTATGCTCAAAATATGGAGCGTCATGATCAAGTCGTGATTGACTGGACCCTGGAAAGTGCAATCACTGGGTTACAACAGCGATTCCTTCACACCCTCACGCACAGGCATGCATCAAATAAGTTTGATACAATTGTGCAAGGGACCAGAACCGTTCAGGAATTACTGAACGATATTATGAAGTATGCTGCGCAGATGATACATCCGCCAGATGAGTATATGATCCACAAACGGTTTGTAGCAGTGTTCAGAGAAGCACTGTGTCATGAAGTCTTAAAATTAGGCTATATGACAGAATTCAGTTCAATAACTGAATTATATGAAGCCACAAAGGTGGTAGAGGATGTGTCTCGATATGACATCGGGTCGTGAAGAACGGAACCTAGCAGCGCTCATGCATCGCAGGCAAAGCCAACGTCGACAACTAGGTACTCGAAATCAGGCTGGGCCGAGCTCGTCCCAAGCTCCCAACACAGGAAGCCATCCTACTGCAAAGCAGACAATAAATCGTCCACCTAACACTTGACCTCAAGCTGAAACAAGGCCAAGTATACCCCAAGCAGGGGTACAGGCTACACAAAGAGCTGGAGCTGGAGCTATCGTTGCTTCACATCATTTGCAAAAACCTTCTGGAGGTTCAGGGGGTCAGGGACGTAGCACAGAGATAACATGCTACGAGTGTGGACAGGTCGGGCATATCAAGCCGAATTGCCTGCAATGGAAGAACAAACCATGCATAGCAGGTGCACGGTTGGAGGAATTGGTTGAGCACTCAGGGAGTGCTCAAGAAAGGGAGGAGGAGCCACAAAGTGGCAAACTAGACAAGCGAATGGACGTCCAAGATGACCATGAGAGCTAAATCGGTGAACTAGTCGCTGATTACCAGTCGGAGATTATGCCCTATCAAGGGGATAATGACGATGATATGAGAATGCAAAGCTTGTATTGAGCGGACGGAGTATGTCCGCTAAAAGGATCGTATGAAGAAAGGTGGCGCATATATGCGGCGCAGACAACAACTATCACAATCAGTGGTGGTGTAAGCCGAAACAATGACTTCCGTACACACACGGGAGTCATAGACAGGACCATTGAGCCTGTCTATGATCATCGGTTCAGACCGCGTGATAAGACGCACCCCAAACGGGCACATATAGACAACCAAACAATCTCCGGGTATTGGGAGATTGGTGGAGTCAGAGCCCACTGTCTATTAGACAGCGGGTGCAAGGGAGTTATGCTCTCTCCAGATTTTATACGAGCTGTAGCCATTAAGACATTCGAACTCGAATGTCCAATTGGTCTACAGTTAGCGTGTGTTGGCAGTAAGTTGACCATCAACTATGGAACGCACACCAACATTCATTTTGGTGAGCGTAATATCGAGGAATACTTCGATATAGTGAACGTAGTTTATTACGACGCAATACTAGGAACACCATTCCTACGTAAATTAGGGATATCCGTCGACTTTAGAGATGAGGGATGCATCCGCATGGGAAAGGAAGTAATTCCAAACCATGCGAATGCCTGGGAAGAACAGCTGGACTATAAAAACCTGGCTGAACACAAGACTTGAATTGTGAGTCTTAAGCCCAACCTAGCAAGCCACAAACCGTGACTTGCAAATGGCTCTTCATTATATGTGGAGCCACCAATGAGCTTGCCAGACGGGAGGCGAGACAAAAGAAAACGGAAGGAAAACCAGAAAAACATTGACATTGGTCCAATCGACCAATGTACTGATGCGATTGCCGAAGGAGGTACTGGCTCCAATCAATTGTTATTGATGGCTGAGGACTTTCCCAAACTTAGGGAAAGATGGGAGCTAGAGTATGCAGACCTCTTTGGAGGTGTGCCGTTAGAACTTCCTCCTTGGAGGGAGATTAACCACAAACTTAAGTTCGTGGATGAAACCAAACAGTTTCATTATCGACTACCACAGTGCCTGGAAGCACTTCAAAAGGAACTGATCGACAAAGTCGACCGGTATACCACCACTGGTTGGTGGGTATCAGCGTCAGTACGTTCTGCAGCGCCAGCACTATGCATTCTGAAGAAAAACAGAAAGCTCAGAACAGCGATAGACTTACGTCTATGCAATGACAACATGGTGTAGGACATTACGCCCTTCCCAGACCAGGATACGATTTGGCATGATGTAGCTCGTGCTATGTATCGATCCAAGCTTGACATGTCCGACGCATACGAACAAATATATGTAGTCAAGGCAGACGTCGACAAGATGGCCTTTGCGACCATATTTGGCATATTCAAAAGCTGGGTTATGCAGATTGGCGACTGTAATGCGCCGTCTACATTTCAATGTCTCATGACGTTGATTTTTTCATAACCAAATTGGTTGATCAGTCCACGTATACTTGGACAATATATTTATCTATTTGAGCTCTATAGAAGAGCATGAAAAACACCTTCGACAGGTGTTTGATATTTTACGTGAGGCACATTTGTTTCTCAGCGGAAATTGATCCAAGATCAATTTGTATTCACCTCATATGGAGTGCCTTGGTCACAGAATAGATGACAAGGGCATACATGCCGATGTGGATAAAATGGAGAAGGTTGGAGGTTGGAGAAGACCTCGAACATTTAACGAAGTCCAATGATTTCTGGGACTCGTGCAGTATCTGGCACCATATATGCCAGATTTGACGGTGTATACAACTCCCTTATCAGGAAGTGTGTGCAATAACAGGATGTTTTAATGGACGCCCTTGATGGATAAGTGCTTTGAATCCATCAAAGTGCTAGCATTTAAGGCTCCGATTCTGAAGCCCATAAATCATGCTAGCTCAGAACCCATTTGGGTTGTGACCGAAGGTTCCAAATCTGGAGTCGGGGCAGTTTACGGACAAGGTCCGGACTGGACAACTTGTCGTCCAGCAGGATTTCTATCAAAGAAGTTCAGTCCCACGCAACAGCGTTACAAAACGCATGAGCATGAGACGATTGCTATCCTTGAAGCACTTATGAAGTGGGAGGATAAGCTGCTAGGTCACCAGTTCACACTGGTGACGGATAACAAAGGTCTGGAATACTTCGAGACACAACAGCATCTGTCCAACACATGCGCTGGTGGGAATTTCTCTCCAGATTCAACTATACCACGGTACATGTACCAGGGGTGGAGAACAAGGTAGCCGACTGTCTGTCGCACTACTACGAGAATGACAAGCAGGGTGAACATCACCCAGCAGAAGAATACGTTGACACAGATGCGTGGCTAGACCCAGAAGGAGAATTTATCCCAACAGATAGATTCATAGAAATACAAATGGCCACTGCGCGATGGTCACAATGATTACAAGATGCGACAGAGCAGCGTGTCATAAACGCGCAGCGGATGAAGCAAGCAGGGGAAGAACCTCCCACACAAGTGGAAGGTAATAAGGAGGATGATGTACTAGCTACAACGTCGGGTGCAGACTCAGAGAGTCTACGCTCACATGTAGAACATGAGTTTGACCTAAAACAAGCCGTAGCCAATGGCTATGGAACAGATCCAATACTCAAGAAAGTGTTGGCAAATCCTGAGGCTCACCCTCGATTTGGGGTGAGAAACGGACTGGTTTGGACAAAGAACCAGTTCAAGAAAGATGTAGTGTGTCTTCCCTGGGAAGTTTTTTCCAAGGGGAGGAGAATGGTCGAGATAATCATTGATCATGCACATAGAGTAGTTGGCCACTTTGGGCAATTCAAAACCGACAAGTACATCAGGCGATTTTACTGGTGGTCAGGAATGGCAGCCAACATAGAGTCATTCTGTGGATCCTGTGCAGCCTGTCAGGCTGCAAAGAAGGACAGTAGACGACCAGCAGGGTTATTGCATACCCTGCCGATACCTGATAGACCGTGGCAATCTATTGGAATGGACTTTGTTGGTCCATTGCCGGAATCGAAGGGTCACGACTATTTACTGGTCATGATTGACAGACTCACATCTATGGTGCATTTAGTTCCAACTACAACGAGAGTGACTGCGCGACAAGCCGCGTGGTTATACCTCAAAGAGGTAGTACGCTTGCATCGAGTACCTGACTCGATAATATCGGATCGCGACTCCAAATTCACCTCCATATTCTGGAGGGAATTGCAGCATATAATGGGCATGAAGCTGCTCATGTCCACAGCATTCCACCCACAGACGGATGGAGCGACAGAATGAGCAAATCATTCTGTAGGGCAAATACTCCGCACAGTAGTGCAGAGTGATCAGAAGGATTGGGCTGAGAAATGCCCAATGGTAGAGTTTACACTGAACAGCTCAGTCAGCGGACCACAGGATATGCACCGTTCGAATTGAACAGCAGATATTTGCCCCGTATCGGGCAGGTGCTAACAGTGGATACTACATTTAGAGGAGTGTGGCAGTTCGCACAACAAGCGTTGTGGAACTTCATTGATGCTCACGATGCAATAATAGCGAGCCAAGTACAGCAGACAGACACTGCTAATACCAGACACCATCAAGGAACAACGTACGAAGTTGGACAGCTAGTATATCTGTCTACAAAGAACCTGTCCTTACCGAAAGGACAGGCAAAGAAATTGGTACCCAATTATATTGGGCTGTACTCAGTTATAGAAGTGGACCAGTTCTACGGTGAAACTTGAGTTACCCCCAGAGCTCACAGCTCGGAGGATACTACCAAAGTTTCATGTGAGTCTAATTAGACTGCATATACCCAATGACGACGAACGATTCCCTCGTCGTGATGTAAATTATATGTACGACTTTGGGAAAGAAGACGAACCAGAATGGTTCATAGATGAGATTCTGGCTCATCGCTGGGCTAGTAACTCCAAGCTGGAGTTACAAGTAAGATGGACATTGGGAGATGTCACCTGGGAACCACTCTGCATGCAGAGAGCTAGACGCGCTAGATGCCTATCTAGAACTAGGGGGAGTTAGGAAGCCGCTAGAGCTTCCTAGTCATGCCTCATAAGGCATGAGAAAGATGACAAATGAGTCCTTAATAAAAAGGACTCGACACGAACATGATTCGTGTCAACAATTCGCATGACACAACAATGTCACGTGAACGTAGTCACGTGATGCATCGGGTGCGCTCACTCTGATTTTAAGCGATGACTTTATCGCCACTTCAAGGTCTTCTTGACACCCACTACCACACTCGCACCAGTGCGAGTGTCAAACAAGCATTATCCATGGACACCAAAGCATCCCAAACACACCACTCAGCAGAGGCACTCCCTAGTGCCTCTGAGCAATTCGCGATGCTCCAAAAGGAGCAATGCTGGACTGTGCATGGTGTCAAGGACACCATTGCCATCATCCACTGTGACTCCTGTGCGGAGTGCAATGCGTATGCACAGCATTTGCTGCAAGCCGCAAAACTGCAGCCCATCGACCCCCAAATGCACGACATCGAATGCGCATTAAAAGTGGCCTGGCCACCTTTGCTTGCCGACATGGCGCGTCCTTTTGTTAAGGATGCGGTAGCCTTCTATAAGGAGGATATACGCGAGCTCAACTCAGAGCTCGACACGCTTTGCGCTGCCCTTGATAAAGAGAGGCGAATTAATCGCGAAATGGCGGATCAAATATCCACCATAAAGTTGGCGCAATCAGCACTGACTATTATCGATCTGACCTCGTTGCCAGATTCAATGACAGACTCAGTGAGTCCATCTACGACCACAACTGGAGCCTCACTGGGAGGACCCACTCGATGCGGTCGCAAGGCCACATCCAAACAGCGAACGCTGGCGGTGCCTTACCCAGTGTCGCTGCATGCTCGCATCGCCCCCGCCATAGGCGACCTGCCTGCAACGCAGACGGGATTTTTACCCTGCCCTTTGGGCAACGCACCACACCCCACTGCGGTGCACACCAGTCGTCAACCCACTGAGTGGTTTGACAAATGCCAGCTCAACAACCCAAAATTCATTGAGCAGCTCATGCTTGCGCACGCGACATTTGCCCTGTCACGCAGCACGCTATCATTAAGTGTGCTGATCACAAACAGCGACTCGCTACTCAAACACCAGCATTCGAGATTGCGCATGATACGCCTCCCAATCTCAGGGATGCATTGCACATGATCAAGTACTCCCCAGAGGGAGTATCACCCACTATTTTCAGGAATGGCGACAACACCCTCCAACTGGAGGATGTTGATGTATGGGTATGGCTTAAACTAATTAAGCCAAAGAAAGACAGCCTGGTCTTTCTTCAACAGCTAACGGAGCTGTTCACAGTCCATGGCCAGTGGGCCGATCTTGCCAGCTCAATCTGGCGGCAAGATCTATCAGTGCTGCTATCCACCAGCATCGATAAGGCGTTCGAGTGGAAGCGCCCCCACGAGAGTACAACTCTCAAGGAACCAGCCCAATGGCTAGGAAACTACACAGGTGTAGATCCTGGTAGGGCTCACGTCAATGTTGAGCCCTACTTTCTCCATAAGCAGAGCAAGGTCTGCTACAACGAGACTGCATAGAGGGTCCTCGACGCTCACGAAGGCTGGACATTCACCAGCCTTCATATACCCATGTCCCCTTTCCCCCCAGGCTTCTGGGGAGCACCGTCGACTTCGGACGATGACTCGTCATTGGACGGACGCGGTGGAGGGCCTCCCCGCTCGAAGGCACATATGTATGTGCCGACGATGGAACCATCCACCCCGTCTGCCACTCACCCTGCATCCGCTACTACAGCAGATGACACTACCATGGAGGTCGACCCAGCTGACTCCCTTTACTACGACAATACCGTCGAAGTAGCCATGCAGTCATCATCGACTGCACTCGCACCTATATATGCTGATCCACCATCAGCATAATGTTTCCCAAACCTGCCTGAGGTTTGGTCTGTGGGGAGGGTGTAAGAATGTAGATTCTTCAGTAGCATATATGCTACTAGTTAGGACATATAAGTCACCAGAGTGACTTATGGGGTTGTATTATATAAGCCGCCCACAAGGGGTGCCTGTAGATAGTAGACAACTATACAGTTGTCCACAAGTAGATTAGATAAGCAATACTTTTTTACTTGTAACCACACCAGTCGCAGACACCAATAACATATTGGCTTAGTCTGTTCGTGTGAACAATATTAAGTTTCTTACAACCCTTGTAGTGGTAGATATGATCAAATTGTGGAGTTGTGTTAAAAATGTATCAGATGTACTGACCACTCAATGATGCACCCATAACCCACAAATATGGTATTCTCTGTGGCTGAATTGTGTGGAGGCAGAGGTGCAACATTTGCACAGATAGACTGTTGTGAAACCAGTGTGCAGTTGTTAAACCAGTGTGTGGTTGCACAATTGTGATGTTGCAGGATTGCATCTTTGCATTTGTGCTTGTCTAATTTCAAGGTCCTCCATATACTTAGCAATGATTACATATAGCTTGTAGGCCAATCTCCTGGTTACAGATCTCATTGCATCTCCATGGTTCATTGTGTATATAGCCAACAGAGTCTTAATGGCCTCTTACAAAGCATGGTGTAGTGTTGTGACCAGTTCAAAAACTGGTCCACTACACCATGCTTTGTAAGTAGCCCCTGAGGCTGTGTTATGCATGTCCACAATGTCCCTCCATGGGTCCTGCAACCATCGTTGAAACTGAGTTGATGGCTCAAACTGACAACTGTGCAGCACAGCCACACTGCTGTGTGCGTCGACGTCGACACAAGCATGCCACAATGGCACACTTAGCTAGATATATAATTAAATACAGGAGAAAATAATCATGTGATATACTGAAACAATGAAACAACTTGTTGTATGACAATGAGTGCAATTGTGCAATTGTGCAATGGTTTCATCATTGCACCATTGTGCATGCTTGCTATATTTAATACTCATCAATTGCCTATATCCATGCCCATACACTGCTCTAGCAATTTGTGGACTCATTGCATTAATTGCAGGTCATTGTGCAACCATTGCAGGATATCAAGAGACCATTGTGAGCTCTATTTCTGGTTGCACGTGAAAGAAATGACCATGCGATATATCAAAAAGACAATGCAACAACTTAAATGACCATTTGCACCATGATTTCATTGTTGAGCCATTGTGTGTGGTTGCTACATCAGTCAGCACACTGTTCAAACAAGCATACATTGTTGCTCTAGCATGTGATAGTTTGTTACAGTCACACATTTCAGGTGGTTGCATAATTCTCAGGGCCATTGCAAGCCATTGCAGGCCATTGCATGATTGTAGCCATTGTGGGATGTTGAAATGGCATTGCAATTGGTTTTACATTTTTCCAAGCATTGTGAGGCCTACTATTGAGGCAGTTGCCATTCAACCTATAATTGGATTCATTGTCAGTAACTAATTGTAGGGCAGAATGCAATCATATTCTTGGTCCTTGAATTTATGCACCAGAGTCAAACTCATCCATTCAAGTCACTTCAATTACTACAATCATGATTAATCCATAAGTGAATGCTATAATGAGTGAGGATTCACTCAGTAGTAAGTTTTGCTACATAGTGACAAAAATGGTAAATGTGAAAACAATTCAACAACATTGCTCCCAAGGATATTGACATTTCATATCAGGAGCTGTGTAGTAACCACCAGCAATGGTAACCTATATTGGCCAGGATGGGGCAGCTTCATCAAATACAATGACAAAATAATGGAATATAATGAAAAAAAAATGTAATTGATTAATGCTATTAATTAAATACCACCATTGACCAATAGGGACTGCAGTGGCAAGCAACTACTCAATAAACAATCAAAAACACAATGACAAAATATTGGGAAAATGTTTGCAATAGGTGATTGTTCAATAGATATATATCACATTAATATTATTATGAATAGGTGTGCACCTGAGTATATATTGCATTTTTGCATTTTTGCATTTTTCTGTTCCCATTGCTTGCATTGCACAGTAGCATTGGGCTTTTATAAAGTGTTTATTTGGAAAATGAGGTAATTAGATTCTAATACAGTTAAGAGTATGCTCCCAGGTAGTGCAATTTATATGTTACATTCACATTGCAGCGTTGCGGCATTGAACACAATTGACACGATCATAGGCCAACATTGGTACACAAGCCAAGCCTTTCATTTGGGTGCTAATGAAGTGGTAGGCCAATGTATTGGTTGATCAGTTGTGTGGGAACTTATGTTTTGATCCCATATGGTTTATTGTGTGACTTCACAATGGCTATCTGATAGGATATATACAATGGATGGAAACCTGTTTCCATCCATAGATAGCTGTCGTGATGTTATGCAATGACCCACAAGGGACTAGCAACCAGTGGCCAATTGCGTGGGTGAACCATTATGTTGGCACAGGAACCGGATTGGAGTGCCATTGGCATTGGATCTCATTTGCATTGTCTCCCTTATCTCATTATCAGCAATGGGCTGATCGTGCATCCAAGCAAAGAGTCGTATTGTGGGGTACAATGCTAATACAGGTTCCCCTATCAGGCTATGATGATGAAACAAGGTGGATAGGGGACTTGTGCAAGAAATAACAGTACCAGATGTAGAGGGAGGAGCTTTTGTGTGCTTGCCCAAGCAATAATGCCATTGGAAGAATGAAAGCCAAGGCAGCACTGTGTTGCGTGCTGGAGGGGGGCATCCTTTGCCACCCCAATGTACCATCATGAATGCTGTCAATACTGAGAATCCCTTGAACAAGAGCAATGAGAATGATGAACACAGATTGATCAACATCAATACCTCGGAAGATTGTGTTTCAGCTATGGATGAGTGCTTGGATGTCAAAAATGAGGGTGCTCAGTCATCATCCAGGTTTTGGGATCAACATACTAACAACTGGGATGCGGCTAGACCCTGCAGAAGCACGCGACAAGACAAACAGGCAGTGCTCGCCAAGATGGCACACCTATGTCTTACCCTGGGTTCTGGACCCGTTTATTATAGCTGAGAAGGCGATATTTCAACGGCAACAACTTCCTAAATTTCCAGATATTCCTTTGATGTCTGTAGGAACATGTGAACAATGTGGACAACCTCATACCTCTGTTGTCTTTCAATGTGTCGAACACACAGGTCAGTGTTCATTCTTAAAGTCTCCACTGTCTTCTGTGGCGTCCTACTTATTGACTGTTTACAGTGATAATGTATCTATACCATTCTGTTCAAAAGAAGACTGTTGATTGTTACATGAAATACTTGTGTCATGTGGTTTTTTCCCCACATCTCCCGAAAGACCACGCACTGCTTTTTCCTTTGAGATTTTGGAGTCATACAACCACTGCACTGTGCAGTCAAATTATGCAGTTGCACTGTTCCAGGACAGCATACTTCATGGCCTTCTACAGCGTGGCTATACATTCACAACCCAAGAACTGTGGAAAGAGCAACTACCAGAGGCTCTGCTTTGATATGATGTGCTACAATATGAAGTAGATGCAAAAATTCAACAAATCATTCATGATTTCGAGAAGTCAAAACTTGACTGCACCGACCACAACATATCCTCAGAGATAGTAGCTCACCCAATTGTGTGTGCTTGCTGCCCTTCTTGCTTGGGGAGGCGACCCCAAGATGTATGTCATTTTTATTATTTTCGTGATGAACAAAGAAATGAACTTTTGAAAGTAAACCCAATTTCATCGTCTGCATTGACAGCAACTTTCAACACCAATGGTACAATTCAGTGCATGACGACCCAGATCTCATTGACATTGATGAGACATACATGTTTGGACATGGGGATTGGTAGAAAAAGCAAAGAAGCACATCACAGAGAGATGTAGTATTAACCGTACAGGATGATGTCAAGCAGCAAGAGTTCCTGACAGCTCAATTGATGAGTGCGAGAAGTTGCATCATGCTGCTCAAAATTGCAGTGATGAGAGCACCAAAGGGCTCTTTGCCTTGAAAGGGTTGATGGTGATGGTGTGTCATCATGACATCCCATTATTCTTGTGTGACATCATGACTCCTGGTGAGCAGCAGTTCTATGCAATTGCATTAATTGAACAGCTTGCATTTTTTCTCCCTCAAATTGCCACCATTGGTATGCTGTATGACATTGCCTGTACGCTAGACAGTGCAATCGCAAAGGTAATTACTAATTGTCTGGACACCATTACTTTTAAATTCAAATTTATATACATATGTTGCAGCACAACCTAATACCAGATATAGCCAGTAGGCTGTCATGTGGAATAGTGGTGTTCCATGCATATGCACACCAGTTTTGTTGCCAGATTGTATACCACACACACAAACAGACAGGGTTTGGATGGTCGAATGGGGAAGGGAACAAACAAATGTGGGCATTGAGTAAGGACACCATCAGGGCAGAACAAGTTATGGGGGTTTGTCACTCCTTGCCATACAGAAGATAATGCACTAAACAAATTACAACCAGCATAACAAACACCTATTAACATTATTGCAAGTACAACTACATCATGACATTGAAATGAAATCGCTTGGGTCTGTGGATGCAACAGACAATGAGAGCCATTGCAGATGCAAAAAAAAAACACGAAGACCATTTTTAAGGGATGTTAGAACCCAGATTCATTCCCAGCTTTTCCACCTTCCTCTGACATATTCTGATTTGTATTTACAATATGTTTTCCAATTCACTCCACCCGTTCTACTTATCCCCGTTCCATCTATATTTAGACATTTCTTATCATGATCTACATGTTTGGTCTTATATCCATATTCACCCTTACCTCTGATCCCATATTCGCTCTTCATATCTTTCTGACTCACACCGTATCTATTCGTTATATATGACTCTTGCATATACTTTGTCCTTCAGTTCAAATATTGATCCACCTTGACTTGATACCTTCTCACTTCTGTCTCTAAGTCTTATCCAATCTTCTGACTTTCTGAAATACCAGGACACAAAGGGTCCAAGAGGGCACAACCTATAAGTTGAAGCTGACATCTGTACATTTCCAATTCCTGAACTCCAAACTCCGACATTCCGACAATCCTGACATCCAATGAGGAGAAATCTAGTTCTTAACAGTATATTCAAACTGAAACTCTTGATCCATTCACCATGCCTTCTACCAGATCCTGTACTGTCACCAGAATCACAAACCTTAGATCTGGTTTTCTGAATGATGAACCGGAAGGTGACCCTAGTGACAATGACAACATTGACAACAACGAGGATGATCATGACGATGAAGAAGATGAAGGGAAGGCTATGCTAAAAGCTTTGAAACAGATAGCCAAGCACATGGGAACTCTGAACAAGGGTCAAACTGGAAAAACCAAACTCCATGAACCCAACACCTACACCTTTGAAGACCCGCCTTGGCTTACAAGCTATCAGGACTTCATGACAATACTCTGAGAGAATTTCGGAACTAATGACCCCATCAGCAATGCAGAAACCAAACTCAACAATCTCTGAATGCGTGACAACCAACGCATCACAAAGTTCATTGTAGAGTTCAACCACCTTGCTGCTAGAGTCAATTGGGGCAACACTGCCCTTCATAGGAGTTTTTATACTAAACTTCCTGATCATATTAAAGATATTATTGCAACCCAGGAAAAGGCTGACACACTTCTGGAACTCCGACAACTTGCGCAAACCATTGACAGCCATTATTGGGAACAATGAGGTGAGGTCAACTGCACCACCACTTCCAGCAACAACTACTCCAGTAATAGCAGCAAATTGGACAAGCAAGAATCCTGATCAAACCAGTCACAGAAGAAGATGAACAACAACAACAATTTGGCTTCCTCTTCTTCTGCCAAGCCTCAGTCCTCCATGTTGAATTCCCACAAAACTCTGGACATTTCCAACATACTCAGAAAAGAGGGAAAACTAACCCAGCAGGAAAGACAGCGACGTATGCACCAAAATCTTTGTATGTTCTGTGGAAAACCCAGACATATCATGAAGGATTGCCTGCAGTCAACCTCCCTTAATGCTCAGTTGAAGGCCCAAGCGGCCTCCGCAATTTCGAGCAAACCTGAGTCCAAAGCCAAACCTGCGGCTGTTATGGATTCAAAAAAATAATGAGCAGCTCTGAGACCTCTGCACAGACCCAGAGCTGTGTTGATTCCATCTGTGCATTTTCCAAGGTTTGACTCAATACTTCCACTCTTTCAAAATCTGATTCTTTTACTATACCATTAACTTCTGACATCATTCCAAATACTAATATCCAAGCTCTCGTGGACTCTGAGTCCACTCATTGTTTTGTAGACTCATCATTTGCTTCCAAGCTTCCACTGGAATTCTGCAATATCCCGTGGATTCCGCTAAAGCTTTTTGACAGCACTTCTAATGCTGCAATCATGCAGACTATCAATATGCCAATCTGTTTTCCGTCTGGCGAAAATCAGGTCATTGCTATGTATTTAACACTGCTTGATTCTAGCTGCTCCATCGTGCTTGGACACAACTGGCTCACCTGCTACAATCCGTTGATTGACTGGGTATTGGGTAGTATATCATTCCATATTCCTCAGCAGCAAGATTCAATTCTGATGTCACTCTCCACGAAATCTGCCTCTGCGGTCTCCAGAATCCTGAAATCTGATCACCTGGACACCCCTCCAACATCTGAACAAGACCCAGCTATTGACCTAGGCCCTGCTTCCACATTTGCTCACCTTTGCAAACTGGATAACGAGGAGGTCTTTCAGTTATGTGTAATTCTGAAAGGAAAATCCACTTCTGTCATTGATGCTTCCCCGAATCCCAATCCGACAGCCAGTGTTCCATTGGAATATCACGAGTTTTCCAATGTCTTCAGCAAGAAGAAAGCAGAAATCCTTGCCGATCACCAACCATATGATCTCAAGATTGACTTGATAGAGGGAGAGAGTCCCCCCTTGGGAACCATTTATTCCAAATCTTCAGTTGAGCTAGAAACACTCCAAAAATTCATTGGCGAGGCCCTAGCCATAGGATTCATCTGCCCTTCACTTTCTCCACACGGTGAGGTTGGCCGATTTGTCATGCTTCAATTTGGCATTTGACTCCGTGCACTGGGGCAGTCACAGAGATGCTGTCACATCCACTTTCTTTTACAATGTCATTTTATCTCTTTTTGGGGTAGTTACATCCACTAACCACCCCATCGCACCCCCATTGCTCACACTCCAGCAAGTGCACGTGTACGTGTGACACAGTATGCACATTCACAATGAAGCTCAGCCAGGCGAGCAAGGTCCCATTGGCTTACCGCTCAATACTCCTGCAGCAAACCTACTGGCTGATGTGTGCAGCCAGCTGGAAGGGTGTTCCGTGCAGTGGTGTATGAGGAGAAGTACAAGGTGTTGCTTGAAACCAGGAGAGCTGTGGGTTGGGATCGGTGTCGAAAGAGAATAGTGTGTCTATCATGATAACGATGTGTGGCAACACTGAACAATAATGGGTGGGTTGATAGATATCGGATGTCAGGTGAGCTGTCTTGCAATGTGGCTGACTTCTTAACGATCTTCAAAAGAAGATGACGCACAAGGTGGGACATGGCAATCATCACCCCCTAAAATTCTTTATTGATTTGACAAACGTATGCGAACCTTTGTCTCCATATGTAATGTATTAATGGGAGTGTGTGTAAGAGACCGCTGTAGCCAGCCTATGCTCGGCGCTGGATCTTTTCGACAAAAGGTTGGTGAGAGTGGCTTGACAATGCTGTCTTGTCCGCCCTTATTTTGATACAGATAGCCAGTGTTCATGGGTTCCATTACCTTTCAGCTTTTCCGAAAGGAAATGGTGCCACCAACACACCATTTTTCATTTGATATCCAAGTGCTGAAAAGACCCCACAGTGTGTATTGTATGCCCCACAAAAGAAAATTCAACTATACTATAATAGTAACATAGTGTGCCTTGGGGCCACAAATTCCGATTCCCTGAGTTTACGAAGGAAAGAATCGGCTGTTATATTTGGCCATTTTGCCCTTCGCAAAGATCATCCCCCTTTTCCCATGATAATCCAGGATTATGAAATTTTGTCCACAGTTTATGTAAGAAAACCATACAACCGGACTATGAAACCCATCTCTTTTTGGATTTCAGGATGGTTTTGGGGTCCCAATGGGGTTCTACTGGGAATGACCATTTTTTTGGCACTTTTATTCTGCTCAGTTCATAGGCACCTCTGACACAGAATATCCAATTTTATGTGTTACCCTGGACCTCTTCTCTAACTTCCTAAGTCCTTTTATTTTATTTTTCTGTTAGTTGCTATATTTGTCATGTTGGTATCTCAAGGAATCCTATTGGGATTATGGTCATGTGACTGCAATGCTGTCCACAATCACTTTGCACAACAAAGTCCATGCCCTCTTCAGATCTCTCATCTTCCCTACTCTCCTGCCAGACATTTCTGTAATAATTTGGTAATATTGGTAGGCAGTAATATACAAATTGTAGTCATCTTCCTAACTAAAAATTGAGATC